>OX031011.1:21487556-22087556 GCA_943735925.1 Pollenia amentaria
ATTAATAAATGAATTAATTAATAAAATATTTATTCCCGAAAATAATTTTTGAAGAAAATTTGTTGTTTATTCTACATTAAGTGTAAAAATAATAATAAACGGAAATATGTAAAACTGTATGTTAATTGTAGATTTATGCGGGGGTTTGAACAGTGGGCTTTATATGGGCCTATGATAAACTATGGACTGATTTTCACAAAATTGTTTAGTATTTTTAGGTTATATAAAACAAATATGTGCAAAATCTTATACCAATAATTGCATTCCGCTACTAATTATGTTAGTTTTTAACAAAATTATCACTTTTTCAGTTTGGTTGTTAGATATTTTGATTCATAATTGTTATCCTACTGAACCGATCTTGTTGCATTTTAATCCCAAGGATAACTAAAAACAATTTGACATCAATACATCCACCATTTTCATTGTAACAGTTTTTATGATTCACTAAACAATATTTCTTAAAACAAATTATAGGAAATTGTTATTAATAACGTCTGAAATGTTTTTTGATTCAGTAAACGTTGTGTAAAATCAAATAAAAATTTGATAATAATTGTGATTACATGTGGGACTTCAAGTATTTGTTAAGTGTGACTTAGAATTACTCAAGAACTCAGGATATATATACTTAGTGGGGCGAATAATTAAAAATTTCATACGGTATGATAAACTTAGTATACCCTCATTTTTCGATGTAATATGTATTTAACTGGGAAATCTAAATTCAATATTATAAAAAATGTAAAAAGTAGCACATGTAGAACACAAAAGTAAAAGAATAAGGATTTCATTTCCCTTATATCCCCTTTTTGCATGGCATATTTCATTTTATGTTTCTTAGTCCAATCCAAATGAAAATTAAAACAAGTACCAGTTAAAGAACGAAAAAGTACCAAATAGATCCCTTTAAAGATTCACATTCACTCAGGACAATGCATTTTTACTTTTATGTTTTAAGTTCAATACTAACGGAAATTCATAAAGTAACAGTTACAGACCAAAAAAGTACCAAAAAGTTCCCACATAGTCTTATCACTCTGGATATTGCATGTTGCATTTTTTGTTTCTAGGTCCAATATTAACGGTAATTAAATAAACGATCTTCACCCTTAAACGTTTCAAAAAAGTACCAAGCTTTAATTTATATGTTTTAAATAAGTTTTTTAAAATCTCGCCCCTGCAGCGCCTAGGATGCCCCTAGACAGGTCAAATGTATGAGCAACCCAGCTTTATTTTTCATCCCCATCATTTGTTTCAAACGTACCTACCCGCTATCTCATTTCTTAAGAGGGCTCCCATACAAAATTTATAATGCAGGCAAGAAATATATTGAAGAAAAACTCCCATAATTGCCTTGGAGTCGCCTCCAGGAAGATAGAATGTATAAACCGACCTCCATTATTTTTTTGTTCTTAACATTTTCTCAAAACATACTTGCCCTTTATCTCCAGCTTTTAGAGGTGGTCCCATACAAATATTGAGTTTTATGAAATTCTTTAATTTAGGCACGCTGTTATTTCTGAATTTTTATTGATATACTTATGGCCAATTACACCAATTCTATTTAAATATCAATTTATGTTTAAAATTTCTTTTTCATGTAAAACAAACACAAAATTTTATGAAAAAAGCTTAAATATGAATTGATATTTAAATAAACTGGTGAAGTGGGCCATTAGAGGTAAATTTTTTATTTTTTCACTATCTAAATGTATGGATTCACGTTCCTTTTTCTTAACCACATCCAAACTACTTTGCCGCCAAGTACTTTCTCTCAATTTAAATGGTCGACTTCCCACATAACGCCCATCCATTTCTTTTATAGCCTCTATAAAGTCTGCATGTCCACGAAAGCTAACAAATCCGATTGCTCAAATCACCGCAACATATACGAAAATCATCATCTGGCCAATCGGCTAAAGATGAATCTTCCCACACCTTGTGACCTGTTTAATGAAAACAGTTAAAGGTTGTCGTCCTTGCTACAGCTTTGGCACTGCTTAAGACCACTGTAATGGTTGTAACGGGTGCTGCATCAATAGCTTGTGTGGGTACAATTATTGGCATAAACGCTGGTGGAGTTATGGGTGGTGATTGAACTGTAAGTCTTCTGAAACTTGCTGTGGTCGTAGGTTGTTGTTGAACATTTTGCTGCACCTGTCTTTTTGTATTGGCAGCTATGATAGGTTTCACTGGTTGGGCGCAAAAAAATTGAGAATAATGGGTGCAGTTATATGTTTTTTTTTTTTTGTTCCTATTATAATGCAATTATAATTAATAATAATTAATTAAGAATTGACTATTATTATATTAAACTTACCGGGAAATTTTATTTTTACAAGAATGTCAACATAAGTAAGAAGTTGTCATACTTGAAAATCGTAAAGTTGCCCACAGACGAGGCAACATTTGTCAAAACATGGGCATGTTTCACTAAATGTTGCTACGTGTGTAAATAACAATTATGTCCAAATCAAGAAATGTAATTCGTTAGCATATTGGAAAAAATAACGTGAAACCTTATTCATAAAAAATATTTGTGTTCTATAAAAGTAAAATCAACCAAATTTCCATTTAAAATTCAGTTTATTAAAAGTTTATGAATTGAAACTTTTTGTATGTGGCCTTTCAACGACAATCAACGACATTTCGTCAGCTCATTATTGGTTTGACCTACCGACCATTTAAAAAAATTAGTAAGGGGTTATCAAAATATATATACCCCATATATATTTTGATTACCCGCTTTCTGAATCCAAAACCTGTTCCACGAAATTTTTTTGATTTCTGCAATATTAAGCATAAATTTGGCTCCGTATCAACTATTTTAAAGTGTATTAAGTATTGTTTTGCTCTATGAGCCATTGTTTGGCGAATGCTGCAAATTACTCATTACCGTAAGAAAAACAAGTAGTTAAAGCGAAAGCAAAATAAAATGACAACAAGAAAATAAATTTTAATCTTGATTCGCTTCATTGCCGTAACGAAAAAAGTAGTAAAAGCAAAATAAAATGTCAACAGCTCAATACACAGCATTAAATATACGTATGCTGCACAAAAAACTTCTTTTTTAGAAATAATATTAGAAAAGTGGCGGCAACAAAATCAAATGCAGGCAACAAATCAAGTTTACATTAATGACGTTCAGGTACCGCAGCCTAGTAATAACAGAACATCCTACGCTAACGTCCTAAAATCAAACCATATGCCAACGCAAGGTGAGTTGCCAAATAATGATGAAACTCCAGTTTCTAACTTAAGTCGTCTAGAGAAAACCATGGAAACATTAGTACAAACAGTAAATAACTTAACAAACACAATGGGTAATATGATGCAGGAAATGTTAAGAATGCAATCGATGTTATTGCAAGCTGTACTAAACAAGCCATGAACTGTTTAAAAATTTGCTTTTGGAACGAAAACGGCATCCGCCAACATAAAAATGAACTAGAATACTTCCTTAAAAATAAACAAATTGATGTTATGATGGTTTCTGAAACCCATCTGACCTCAAGAAACACGTTTAAAGTCAATGGTTATATATTATATGATACCAAGGACCCTCGAGGTAGAGCTTGTGGAGGTTCTGCCATTTTGATAAAAAATCGAGTAAAACACTACCTAATGTGCGATCATCGTGAAGATTATCTCCAAGCAACGAGCATTTGCGTTGAGGAATTATCTCGAAACATAGTAATTTCATCATTATACTCCCCACCTTGATTTTCAATATCAGAAAGCCAATATAATAAATATTTCAAATCATTAGGACCCTTCTTCCTGGCTGCTGGCGATTATAACGCTAAACACACTTTCTGGGGGTCACGCCTTATTACACCTAAGGGTCGTGTTTTGTTTAACACAATTTGTAAAATGGACCTAAATGTGGTCGCGAGCGGACAACGCAACATATTGGCCTACTGATCAGCAAAATGTTCCAGATGTCATAGATTTTGGCGTGGTTAATAACATCTCCATAGACGCGATTCATGTGGAAGCGTCCCTAGAATTATCTTCAGATCACACACCTATAATTGTTACTATAATGAATCCAAATAGAATCGTATCTCCGTCTGGTTACTTATCGACATCAGGCTCACAAATAAAATGGTTAAAATATAAAAATAAATGAGTGCCCATTGCACAGAAAATATTCCGCTTAGCACACCGGAGAACGTGGAAATCGCTATTGTTAATTTTGACAGTTATCTCAAACTAGCTGTTCAATATTCCAGCATAACACTCAAAAAAAACCAAAAACAAAATCATATATTCAACAGATGTCGAGCGTCTATTGACTGAAAAAAGGAGAGCTCGTAGAGAGTGGCAATTGCACAGATCCCCCCAACTTAAGACTTTATTAAAAGAGTGCACAAAAAGGCTGAGAAAGTTACTGCAGTCTCAGAAAACGGCTTCCCTGGAAAAATATCTCAAGGGACTTGATGCAACTCCACAATCAGATTACTCATTATGGCGTGCAGCTAGAAGCCTCAATAGACCAGTTATCTCTAAGCCACCATTGAGAAACTTGAATGGAAGTTGTGCAAGAAATGATATTGAAAAAGGAAATCTGTTTGCTAATCATCTGAAAAATGTATTTACCCATAATATATTTCACGATATAGCAGTCGATTTACTGTCTGTAAATGTTAGAGCAGCTATTCCCCTAAGATTCGAGTTTAGAGAAATCAAAAAGGCTATTTGTAATTTAAACACCAAGAAGGCATCCGGTATTGATAAGATCAGTAATAAAATGCTTTTGGAGCTACCAAGTACAGCAAAGAAAATTATTCTTTTTATTTTTAATGCTATTTTACGCCTTCAATACTACCCTCATAAATGGAAGGTTTCCTTAGTAACCATGATACCAAAGCCAGGAAAGGATCACACAAAAGTTGAGTCATACAGGCCTATTAGCTTATTATCTAATATTTCAAAGCTATTTGAGAAACTACTAGTGGCAAAATTAACGCCGATTTTAAATGAAAATAGATGTATTCCTAATCATCAATTTGGGTTTAGAAGAAAGCATAACACAATTGAACAAACTCATCGAATAGTAAATGTGATAAAAATAGCCTTTGAAGAAAAAAAATATTGCTCAGCACTCTTCATCAAGCTTTTGATAAAGTCTGGCATGAAGGTTTACTACAGAAATTGCAGCAAAACTTGCCAGCAAACATACACAAGCTATTAGAAAGCTACTTAGTCGGTCGTCAATTTATTATTAAAGAAGGAGATTTTTTAAGTTCTCCTCAGCCAGTTAACGCTGGAGTCCCACAAGGCAGCATCCTGGGCCCTCTATTGTACTTAATTTATACATCGGACATGCCAACAAACAGCTACACACAAACCTCAACATTTGCGGATGACACAGCTTTCCTAAGCGTACATGAAAACTGTCAAGAAGCATCTCGTTACTTACAGGATCACATATTTGAACTGGAAAGGTGGTTAAAACAATGTAGGATAAAGATCAATGAGCAAAAATGCGCACATATAACATTCACATTGCGTCGGGAAACATGCCCCCCTATTAAAATCAATAATCAAATAATACCCCAACACTCGCATGTAAAATACCTCGGTATACATCTAGATCGGCGTTTAACGTGGAAATGGCACATAGAAGCAAAATTAACTCAAATGAAACTAAAAGCAATTCAAATTAACATTGGAAGAAATTCTGTTCTTAGTCTCGATTGCAAACTTCTACTTTACAACTCTATCTTAAAGCCAATTTGGTGCTACGGTATTCAGTTATGGGGCACTGCCTCGGCTTCTAATATCGAAAAAATTCAAAGGCGCCAAAATAAACTTCTTCGAATAATAACAGCCGCTCCCTGGTATGTCAAAAACTCAAATATCCACAAGGATCTCAATGTGCCATTGGTAAAAACTATGATAACGAAATATGCAGTAAAATATTTAAAAAGGCTTGAACTGCACTCAAATCCCTTAGCTCGAAATATTTTAAATTATGGCGGCCACACTCGATTAAGGAGAAGAGACACTGCAGCACTCACCCAATCAGATGAGCGATAAACACCTACATATGTGAACAGAAACCGTGATGACTAAATCTTTTTGTCTGGCACTGGCAGGACATAAAGTAAATATTAGGATAAGATTTGATTAATTATTGTTAGTTCATATTTAATATATGAAGATTCAATAAATAAATACTGAAAAAAAAAAAAAAAAAACAAAACAATCATTTTCACTTTCAATAAAATATTATCAACTCTTCTTCAAAACATATGACAGAAGCAGTGGGGAAAATGCAAAAAAACTCCATCGGGTATATTTTCAGAAAACTTCATGTAAACCTTCCTTGTCTTTTTTATCTACTACGACTTTTTGACGTATGCGCCAACCCAATAATGATCTTGCTATTTGTACTTCACAGTTATAAAAAACAAAAAAGGAAAAATTAAGTTGTTTTCCGCCTTTTAACTGTCAGTAGGTGGGCTGTGAAATGAGGCGATGGAAATTTACGTTTGACTATATGGCCTTTTTTAATTTTTTTTTTTTAGTATAATTGGTAATGGTTGGTATTTACATTTTTTGTAAATATTTAATAATTAACATATATCTAAATTTTAAAAAACAGGTACAAATGTTTTGTTTTTAAATTTTATTTTAAATTTATAATTGTTATTACTTCGTTTTCAAAATTTTATGTTTTGAAATATTTTGTGAGCCATTGTAAACTATAGCGAACATAAATTAAGTTACATTCCGGAAAGAACATTCTTTATCGGAGAAAAAGTATAAAAATGACAGTTCAAGTTTTTTTTATTATAAATTAAAATTTTGCCAATTAATTATTAAAAAAAATTAATTTACCTTCAAGTTTAAAAAAAGGATAATATCAAATTCTCAAACTTACAGCCATTTTCTTGCACTAATATTATACATATATAAATTTTTAAAATTCTTATGTGCATTTGCAAATATTAAAATATACTACTGAAAATAACCTAAATTTAGAGCATTTTACTAGTATAATTAAAAATTATTTTCAAATAAATTAAAAGACCCACAATTAAAAGGTGTTTGTTGTACCTACAACCAAAAAATAAACAAGTGTTTTATTTACACCATTTATTTAACCGCACTGACCTCGGCTTGGTGACTCTACCTAGCCATTCTGCGGCTAACTCAGACCCAACCTTTACACCCATTTTTAATCTTTTGTGATTAAAATCAAAAGTTGTTTACAGATTTTAATCATTTATGCCATGTTTTCTATACGTGTGCCAAAAAATTAATTTGTTTGCACAAAACGTCTGCGCATATTAGAAAAGAGTTTAACCTTACTTAAATATAATTTATTGTGGGATTACGGTTCTTTTAGTTAATTCAATAAAATAAACCGTTTTTGAGTTAAGCACCCCGTACACGTTTCAATCCAAAGGCCCAAACATAATATGCATGAGGCAGCTTACGTCCACTTAAGCAACTGTGCGAATACATATAAAACAAATGTGGCCAACTATAATGTACTTAATGAAAGTTTTCGTTAAGTTTCGTCAAATGTCATTTGCTTAAGCAAAGTACCAAACTGAACGCACATTCCGTACGGAATCAGCTGTTTGTGTGTTGTTACAAAAAAAATTAAATAAATTGAAATGGATAAAGAAAAACAGGAATTAAGAAAAAGAGGAATTTTAATTTTGTATCCATTTTTTTTATTACAAAGAAGGTACAACAAACACCAATTTTTTTCTTTTTAAAACGTTGCTGGCAAATTAAATAAAACATAAAATAAGCAAATACATGGTTGTAATTTTTGATACTTCTTTATTTGAAGTAGTCGCAAGAAAACCAAATATTGCACAAATATGCAACATGGATCTTAAGTTTATGTTAGTACATTATGGCCACCTTAAAGTCTCTTTTAATTTTCTCATGTATTTGACAAACTTTTCGTTAATTTTTGGCAGTACTTTAAGCTAACTAATGCATAATATAGTTGGGCCTTAAGTGGCCAAGAATAATTCAATTGATACGTGTATGGGTGCAGCCTCCTCCATTTTCGAAATAACGGTATATCTCGTAAACAAGCACTTACAAAAAAAAAAAAAAAAAAAAAACGGTTGGGACCACTGGATTCAGCGTACGTTAAAAAAGGGTCAAACACTAAAAAAGTACCACCTTATTTTGTTTTTTTAAATACATTTGGGAGACAGAAGCAGTGGGGAAAATGCAAAAAAACTCCATCGGGTATATTTTCAGAAAACTTCATGTAAACCTTCCTTGTCTTTTTTATCTACTACGACTTTTTGACGTATGCGCCAACCCAATAATGATCTTGCTATTTGTACTTCACAGTTATAAAAAACAAAAAAGGAAAAATTAAGTTGTTTTCCGCCTTTTAACTGTCAGTAGGTGGGCTGTCAAATGAGGCGATGGAAATTTACGTTTGACTATATGGCCTTTTTTAGTTTTTTTTTTTTTTTTTTTTTTAGTATAATTGGTAATGGTTGGTATTTACATTTTTTGTAAATATTTAATAGCACTGTGCAAGAAATTGACACTTTTTTCGTGACAAGCTGGGCACCTAGCGTTTTAACATAATTCGCGTACGCTGAATCCAGTGGTGCCCGCGGTTTTTTAAGATTGGCTCTGGTTTTCGAGATATACCGTTATTTCGAAAATGGAGGAGGTTGCACAACATATGCTCGCGTAACTCAAACCACCTTTAGCAAAACTTCTTTCTAATATCTGCAGTCGTAATTTTTTTTAACAAAATTTCGAAATTTTTGTTTTTTAAAAATTCATAAAAAATTGGAAAAGGCTGCTATGTATATTTGCAGACGTATATAAAACGAAATTCCAAACAAAACAAGCCATTAATGATTAAAATCTGTTTGCAAATTTTGATTTTATTCACAAAAGTCGACAAATGTGAATTAATTTAAGAATTTCATAAAACGCAATATTTGTATGGGATGGTGATAAAGGGAAAGTATAATTGGGACTTTTTCTTCAATATATTTCTAGTCTGCATTGAACATTTTGTATGGAAGCCCCCTTAAGGAATGGAGATAGCGGGTGGGTATGTTAGAAATACATGAATGAGATGAAAAATAAAGTAGGGTTGGTCATACATTTGACCCATTTAGGGGCATCCTAGGCGCTGCAGGGGCCAAATTTAAGAATTTCATTAAACGGCCATATTTGTGTGGGAGCCCCCTAAGGGGTGGATATATATGGCAATGTTTTAAGAAAATGTTAAGAACAAAAAACATTGGAGGTCGGTCATACATTTTATCCCCCTAGGAGTGAATCCTAGGCCTTAGAAATATATGATGGGAATGAAAAATAAAGTTGCGCTGGTCATACTTTTGGCCCGTCTGGGGGTATCTCAGGCGCTGCAGGTGCAAAATTTAAGGCTAAGTTCTACGCGTATAAAAAACAAAGTTCCAAACAAAATAAGCTATAAGTGATTAAAGTCTGTCTACAACTTTTAATTTTTCAGAAAAGATGAAATTTTTTTATTTTTTATAATAACCAAACTTAAAAATTTCAAAACATTTATTTTTGTTGTTAATTAGTTAAAGTTTTTATTTAAAAATTTATTCTTCTTCCTCCTGCAGATTCCAACAAATATCCCCTAATAGCGAATCAAGTTGTTTGCCGCTATACCAGTGTTCGAGCCTGGCTGTTACTTGGTGAAATCTCTCGCCATGTTCATCAGACTCGGCTGGTGATTGTTTATTAAATTTTTCGGCCTGTTAATGCAAAAAATGTATTTTCAATGACATTCTAACGTTTAAGTTTCTAAATGCGGTTAGCATATTTTTGATTAAAATTCGCCAGTTTTCGGATCGATGATTTCCTAATACCTTTTCTATTACTGATTTCACAAAATTCCAGGCCAATTGCTCGATATCATTCAATGCAACCTCAAATTGATGGTCCTTCATAAGACGACGAATGCCCGGTCCATTAAGAGTTCCTGTAAAATAAAAACATTATGACATGAAATATAAATCTAATTTAATAAAGAAGGTAGAGTTCATACCTTCTTTTACTTTCATGCCGCTTAATCGTGGAAAAATTCGGCGCAATTCGGTAAAAGCAACACCATCTGGGCTCAATGTTTTATAAAATTTTTTACAATACCCAGTTTGATGTGGAGCATTTATGACTTTATTTCTTAATTCTAAGAATTTTTTAATCACTACCGCAAAGTGAAAGTGTGGTAATAATGCACGAATATTTCTTTGGAATAGCATAAATTTTAATATTTGTTCTTTTGTTTTGTATTGTAAATGGCACAAAAACCGCATTTAAAAAATTTTACGTCAAAATATCATAACTCAAATTTGAATTGCTAGCATCTTAATATTAAATTCTTCTCTCTAGAGTTGAATATAGAAGATATTTGTATAAAATTTTTACACAATATGAAGAAGCGATATGGTAATTAACTCCATATTATTAGCTAGTAGGCGGCCCTATGTTCCAGTGTGAGCTAAAGCTAGCTCAAAAATCAGCGTTTTTGAGTTTAATCTATTGCAGCAAAGGCTCGATATATACATTATGTTGAAAAAAGAATTTAATAATTCAAAAAAATCCTATGAATCCTATATGGAGCATATAAATTATATTCTTCATATATATTGAAGAAAAAGTCCAACAAATTCCTAGAAGTCGCCCCTAGTGGTATATAATGTATGACCGACCTCAATTAATTTTTTGTCCTTAACATTTTCTCAAGACATACTTGCCCCTTATCACCACTTCTTAGGGGGGCGCCCATACAAATATTGCGTTTTATGAAATTCCTAAATTAATTAAAATTTGTACAGATGTAAGTTATTTATGGCCTGTTTTGCTTGCAGCATCGTTTTTGATATATCTGCAAAAAATTAGAAGCCTAGCTGCATTTTTTAATTTTTTATGAATTTTTAAAAAACAAAAATTTCGAAATTTTGATAAAAAAAAATTAATTTATCTTTCAAAAAAATAAATTATGTTTCAATAACGACTACTCATATTAGAAAAAAGGTTTTATGTTTCTTAAATGAAATTTTATTGCGGAATTTTGGTTTTTTTTAGTAATTTCAATCAACTAAACGTTTTTGAGTTACGCGAATATACATATGTTGTGCAACCTCCTCCATTTTCGAAATAACGGTTTATCGCGAAAATCAGAGCCAATCTTAAAAAACCGTGGGCACCACTGGATTCAGCGTACCCGAATTATGTTAAAACGCTATGTGCCCGGCTTGTCTGTTTTTTCAACTAGCATAGTGTAATTTACATATATCTAAAATTTTAAAAAAGCAGGAACAAAAAAATTGTATTTTTTTCAAACCTTCAACGATATCTCTAAAACTACCGAGAAAATTTAAAAACAATGTAAGTACGGCTTAAAGACAAAATTGTTGCCGAGTTTCAGGTTTTTTTAAACTGTGAACCGTTTTCAAGTTATTCCAATATATGTGGTGAAAGTGCCTTTATTTTGGACATACGGTATATCTCGAAAAGTCGAGCTGATAGAAAAAACATAGATTCGATTTGAAACCAGCAACTTCAAATTAGTAAAAATTTGCTATAGAGTTCCAGCCCGCAAAATGACTGTTCCCCAGTGTTATAATAAATTTTTTGTAACTTTTTAAAAAGTTTTAAGCATAATTTTTTAAATTAATGTACGAAAATGATACATGAATGCAAACATGCATATTATGTATGTATATATCGTCACCTAAACTTCAACGGGGCGTAACAACAAAACAATTCGAAATAGAGTTTTTTTTATTGATTTTTGTTCGTTTTATTAAACCACATGTTCACAAAAACTTTTAAAACCCTGCGATCAAATATGGCGACTTTATTACAGTTTACACGGAATTACAATGTATTACGACTTTGTAGAATCAAAATATTATAAAATTCTCTTCTTGTTTAAAATAAAAAAAAAATTATTGTAGGTATTATTCGTGTTTACACGGATGGTATCACGCTTTAGCCACACGATCAAAATTTTATTGATAGCTTTTTTTACATACACTGTTTGTCAAAACTTATATAAATTGAAAGCTGTGACGTAGGCTACACGCAATTTTTAAGCAATTTACTTTCAAGATGTCATCAAGAAAACAATTTATAAAGCCAAACGAAAAATTTGCTCACTTAACTTCTAATCAGCTGTTAAATTGCACCAAAAATTGCCAAACAAATGCAAAAGTATAATTGAGAGCAATCTCGTGGTCAATGTATAAAGTGTGAGCGTGTTAGTAAAAAAATGAGAGTGAGAGCAAATTGAAAGGAATTAAAAGACAAAACTTGATCGTGCGGCTGTAGGCCGAGTTAATAACAAAAAAACAGATTGTAACAGTTACCACCTTCAACATTATCTGTGAAAATGTGTGATGAGGATAAATTAGATTCTAAAATGGTTTAGAAAATAAGCATTTACCGACCGTTTGTCAAATTTTGTATCGGTATTCTCTCTTACTCAATGCATTTTGCTTGGCGGCATGAAATAACTCCCCAGGAAATAAGTCCCCAAAAAAATTATGAAATAAATCCCCAATTTTTAGGGACTTATTTCATATGAAATAAATCCCCAATTCTTAAAATGAAATAAATCCCTAATGAAATGAAATAACTCCCAAAATCAAAATGAAATAAGTCCCCAATATTTAGGGACTTATTTCATATGAAATAGTTCCCCAATTCCAGAAATGAAATAAGACCCCAATATAATACATATTGTTCAGTTTTGGTTGGGCGCAAAGACTTTTTCCTCTATGGTATAACAAACACCGGCTTCGCTAACTAAAGCTTTTCTGCATAGCCGGCCTTCGGCCGGGCTCAAGGATTTTCTCCTCTATAGTATTCCAAACACCGGCTTCGCTAACTAAAGCTTTTATGCATAGCCGGCCTTCGGCCGGGCGCAAGGATTTTCTCCTCTATAGTATTTCAAACACCGGCTTCGCTTACTAAAGCTTTTCTGCATAGCCGGCCTTCGGCCGGTCGCAAGGATTTTCTCCTCTATAGTATTCCAAACACCGGCTTCGCTAACTAAAGCTTTTCTGCATAGCCGGCCTTCGGCCGGGCGCAAGGATTTTTCCCCTATATTGTATTCCAAACACCGGCTTCGCTAACTAAAGCTTTTCTGCTAACCCGGTCTTCGGTCGGGCACAAGGCATTAGTTAGCGAAGCCGGTGTTTGTTATACTATAGAGGAAAAAGTTCTTGCGCCCGGCCAAAGGCCGACTAAACAGAAAAGCTTTAGTAAGCGAAGCCGATGTTTGAAATACCATAGAGGATAAAATCATTGCGCCCGGCCGAAGGCCGGCTATGCAGAAAAGCTTAAATTAGCGATTCGGGATTTTCGAATTCGAAATTATAAAGTTCGGGACTTAGAGATTCCGAGTTCTAAAATTCAGAACTTAAAAATAATCCCAATTTTTTTAGGATTCTGAAATTATGGTTTTTGATACTTAGTCCCTTTTTTATGTTTGGTAAACGTATGCAGTGAATATAACAAAACACAATTTGTCATCATTATGACTTTTAAAATATGTAATTTAAAAATTAAATAAGTCCCCAAAATAGTTTTAGGGACTTATTTCATTTCAGATTTTTTGGGAGTTATTTCATATGAAATAACTCCCTAAAATAAATAATGAAATAACACCCCAAAAAAAAGAAAAAACCCCCCAAAAATCGTTTTTGTTGTTCTCTGTACAAATTTTTGGGGGGTTATTTCATATTTTTTTTGGGGCGTTATATTTTGGGGGGTTATTTCATGCCGCCATTTTGCTTTTACATTGTACGATTTTGCTCATTCGACATCATTTTTGACATGTCGCAATACTTTGTATTACCGTGTAAACTAGCCTTAAATAAATTAAAATGTCAAGTTCATCTTGTTGTTTTTGATTTTGTGAAGGTTTTTGCTTCTGTAAAAAAATAAAAAAACTGTTGTTATACCCTTTTGCATTTTAGCTGACGATATGTACAAATTTGCTTAGTTTTTTTTTATTAAGTTTATTGTTTTTGCATATTGTAAAATATTGTTATATTTTTAATATAAAATATACAACATTTTTTATTTTTTCGAATTTATTCTATGAGTTAAATTTCAGTTATGTATTTTATAAAGCTTTTCCTTAAATTTTCAGGAATGACTTTATACACTATCAGACTGTTATCTTGTATTTTCTTCTTACATTTTACCTTAGCTATCCGTTGGATAGCAATGAAGTATATTGTATGTACAGAAAAATTTACAATTATTAGACACCAGCAGAATGTTATGCATTTTCTGGCCCGCTACGGCCTTCGTCAGCATTCTTTGTGTCACACTGGATAGTGATACTTTATAACAAAAAAGCTTTATAAAATACATAACTGAAATTTAACTCATAGAAGAAAATCGAAAAAATAAAAAATGTTGTATATAATAAAATTGCTTATGAAAAGAAATAATTCCCAATATCTATTTAATATAAAATATTAAACGTCTGAAAAAATAAATTTTTCAAAATATTTTAATTAAAGGATAAAAACTGAACTAATATTAATTTTAAATCCTAACGGCCTAAGTTATAAAATATAAAGTATATCAATAAAGGGTTTATGAAATGGATTTTCATACAAAATCCGTGCACAATGACATTTAAATTGAAGGTGCTACATCCAATTTTTGTCTCTAAAGGAGTTCTTCATAAATTTTCGGATCACGAATACTGTGTCTCAAAAATTTGCCAGCCCACCATTACCTACATAATTGTTTTTTCAGGTTGCAGATTTTGGACCAGTCATTGCTTAATTACGTGCTCATAGCTTCTAGGAAAACTTATACAAATTTGCTTTATTTTGCTATAATTAGTATTGTGGTTATTTTATTGAACTGTTAATGGTTTTTAATCCAAATTTAGATATTTTAATTAGGCTTAAGTTCATTGAATTTAATTTGCATTAAATTATTTTTATTTTTATTTTGCTATGTTATATTTTCCTACGTGTTGTCCACAGCCTCGAAAATTTTGTGACATTTCATTTTTATTTTTGAGATGGCTACTTCAAATATACCACTTTCTGCTGAAATTCTAATGTGATTTAAGATGTTTTGTTGATATTTTTTATTAATACGCTCAGAAAAGTTAACTTACTGCCTGTTTTTAGAATTTACACCCAAAATTTAAAAATTTGTTTTAAATGTAAGTTAAACGAATGAGTGTTTCGTCCGTGTTCTAAAAACAGGCAGTAAAAGTTAAGGCCCATCAACGATAATATGCATAACCTTGCCTAACCTACTGTCAAAAATTAACAAAAAGTCTCCCAAATGTATTTAAAAAAACAAAACAAGGTGGTACTTTTTTAGTGTTTGACCCTTTTTTAACGTACGCTGAATCCAGTGGTCCCAACCGTTTTTTTTTTTTTTTTTTTTTGTAAGTGCTTGTTTACGAGATATACCGTTATTTCGAAAATGGAGGAGGCTGCACCCATACACGTATCAATTGAATTATTCTTGGCCACTTAAGGCCCAACTATATTATGCATTAGTTAGCTTAAAGTACTGCCAAAAATTAACGAAAAGTTTGTCAAATACATGAGAAAATTAAAAGAGACTTTAAGGTGGCCATAATGTACTAACATAAACTTAAGATCCATGTTGCATATTTGTGCAATATTTGCTTTTCTTGCGACTACTTCAAATAAAGAAGTATCAAAAATTACAACCATGTATTTGCTTATTTTATGTTTTATTTAATTTGCCAGCAACGTTTTAAAAAGAAAAAAATTGGTGTTTGTTGTACCTTCTTTGTAATAAAAAAAATGGATACAAAATTAAAATTCCTCTTTTTCTTAATTCCTGTTTTTCTTTATCCATTTCAATTTATTTAATTTTTTTTGTAACAACACACAAACAGCTGATTCCGTACGGAATGTGCGTTCAGTTTGGTACTTTGCTTAAGCAAATGACATTTGACGAAACTTAACGAAAACTTTCATTAAGTACATTATAGTTGGCCACATTTGTTTTATATGTATTCGCACAGTTGCTTAAGTGGACGTAAGCTGCCTCATGCATATTATGTTTGGGCCTTTGGATTGAAACGTATACGGGGTGCTTAACTCAAAAACGGTTTATTTTATTGAATTAACTAAAAGAACCGTAATCCCACAATAAAATTATATTTAAGTAAGGTTAAACTCTTTTCTAATATGCGCAGACGTTTTGTGCAAACAAATTAATTTTTTGGCACACGTATAGAAAACATGGCATAAATGATTAAAATCTGTAAACAACTTTTGATTTTAATCACAAAAGATTAAAAATGGGTGTAAAGGTTGGGTCTGAGTTAGCCGCAGAATGGCTAGGTAGAGTCACCAAGCCGAGGTCAGTGCGGTTAAATAAATGGTGTAAATAAAACACTTGTTTATTTTTTGGTTGTAGGTACAACAAACACCTTTTAATTGTGGGTCTTTTAATTTATTTGAAAATAATTTTTAATTATACTAGTAAAATGCTCTAAATTTAGGTTATTTTCAGTAGTATATTTTAATATTTGCAAATGCACATAAGAATTTTAAAAATTTATATATGTATAATATTAGTGCAAGAAAATGGCTGTAAGTTTGAGAATTTGATATTATCCTTTTTTTAAACTTGAAGGTAAATTAATTTTTTTTAATAATTAATTGGCAAAATTTTAATTTATAATAAAAAAAACTTGAACTGTCATTTTTATACTTTTTCTCCGATAAAGAATGTTCTTTCCGGAATGTAACTTAATTTATGTTCGCTATAGTTTACAATGGCTCACAAAATATTTCAAAACATAAAATTTTGAAAACGAAGTAATAACAATTATAAATTTAAAATAAAATTTAAAAACAAAACATTTGTACCTGTTTTTTAAAATTTAGATATATGTTAATTATTAAATATTTACAAAAAATGTAAATACCAACCATTACCAATTATACTAAAAAAAAAAAAATTAAAAAAGGCCATATAGTCAAACGTAAATTTCCATCGCCTCATTTCACAGCCCACCTACTGACAGTTAAAAGGCGGAAAACAACTTAATTTTTCCTTTTTTGTTTTTTATAACTGTGAAGTACAAATAGCAAGATCATTATTGGGTTGGCGCATACGTCAAAAAGTCGTAGTAGATAAAAAAGACAAGGAAGGTTTACATGAAGTTTTCTGAAAATATACCCGATAGAGTTTTTTTGCATTTTCCCCACTGCTTCTGTCATATGTTTTGAAGAAGAGTTGATAATATTTTATTGAAAGTGAAAATGATTGTTTTGTGCCGCCACTTTTCTAATATTATTTCTAAAAAAGAAGTTTTTTGTGCAGCATACGTATATTTAATGCTGTGTATTGAGCTGTTGCATTTTTTTTGCTTTTGCTACTTTTTTCATTACGGCAATGAAGCGAATCAAGATTAAAATTTATTTTCTTGTTGTCATTTTATTTTGCTTTCGCTTTAACTACTTGTTTTTCTTACGGCAATGAGTAATTTGCAGCATTCGCCAAACAATGGCTCATAGAGCAAAACAATACTTAATACACTTTAAAATAGTTGATACGGAGCCAAATTTATGCTTAATATTGCAGAAATCAAAAAAAAATTCGTGGAACAGGTTTTGGATTCAGAAAGCGGGTAATCAAAATATATATGGGGTATATATATTTTGATAACCCCTAACTAATTTTTTTAAATGGTCGGTAGGTCAAACCAATAATGAGCTGACGAAATGTCGTTGATTGTCGTTGAAAGGCCACATACAAAAAGTTTCAATTCATAAACTTTTAATAAACTGAATTTTAAATGGAATTTTGGTTGATTTTACTTTTATAGAACACAAATATTTTTTATGAATAAGGTTTCACGTTATTTTTTCCAATATGCTAACGAATTACATTTCTTGATTTGGACATAATTGTTATTTACACACGTAGCAACATTTAGTGAAACATGCCTATGTTTTGACAAATGTTGCCTCGTCTGTGGGCAACTTTACGATTTTCAAGTATGACAACTTCTTACTTATGTTGACATTCTTGTAAAAATAAAATTTCCCGGTAAGTTTAATATAATAATATTAAATTCTTAATTAATTATTATTAATTATAATTGCATTATAATAGGAACAAAAAAAAACATATAACTGCACCCATTATTCTCAATTTTTTTGCGCCCAACCAGTGAAACCTATCATAGCTGCCAATACAAAAAGCCAGGTGCAGCAAAATGCTCAACAACAACCTACGACCACAGCAAGTTCCCGAAGACTTACAGTTCAATCACCACCCATAACTCCACCAGCGTTTATGCCAACATTTGTACCCACACAAGCTATTGATGCAGCACCCGTTACAACCATTACAGTGGTCTTAAGCAGTGCCAAAGCTGTATCAAGGACGACAACCTTTAACTGTTTTCATTAAACAGGTCACAAGGTGTGGGAAGATTCATCTTTAGCCGATTGGCCAGATGATGATTTTCGTATATGTTGCCGTGATTTGGGCAATCGGATTTGTTAGCTTTCGTGGACATGCAGACTTTATAGAGGCTATGAAAGAAATGGATGGGCGTTATTTGGGAAGTCGACCATTTAAATTGAGAGAAAGTACTTGGCGGCAAAGTAGTTTGGATGTGGTTAAGAAAAAGGAACGTGAATCCATACATTTAGATAGTGAAAAAATAAAAAATTTACCTCTAATGGCCCACTTCACCAGTTTATTTAAATATCAATTCATATAAAACTAAATATTTGTATGGGACCACCTCTAAAAGCTGGAGATAAAGGGCAAGTATGTTTTGAGAAAATGTTAAGAACAAAAAAATAATGGAGGTCGGTTTATACATTCTATCTTCCTGGAGCCGACTCCCAGGCAATTATGGGAGTTTTTCTTCAATATATTTCTTGCCTACATTAAAAATTTTGTATGGGAGCCCTCTTAAGAAATGAGATAGCGGGTAGGTACGTTTGAAACAAATGATGGGGATGAAAAATAAAGCTGGGTTGCTCATACATTTGACCTGTCTAGGGGCATCCTAGGCGCTGCAGGGGCGAAATTTAAAAACCTTATTTAAAACATATAAATTAAAGCTTGGTACTTTTTTGAAATTCGAACGTTTAAGGGTGAAGATCGTTTATTTAATTACCGTTAATATTGGACCTAGAAACAAAAAATGCAACATGCAATATCCAGAGTGATAAGACTATGTGGGAACTTTTTGGTACTTTTTTGGTCTGTAACTGTTACTTTATGAATTTCCGTTAGTATTGGACTTAAAACATAAAAGTAAAAATGCATTGTCCTGAGCTAATGTGAATCTTTAAAGGGATCTATTTGGTACTTTTTCGTTCTTTAACTGGCACTTGTTTTAATTTTCATTTGTATTGGATTAAGAAACATAAAATGAAATATGCAATGCAAAAAGGGGATATAAGGGAAATGAAATCCTTATTCTTTTACTTTTGTGTTCTATATGTGCTACTTTTTACATTTTTTATAATATTGAATTTAGATTTCCCAGTTAAATACATATTACATCGAAAA
The DNA here is from genome assembly GCA_943735925.1 of Pollenia amentaria. Lineage (NCBI taxonomy): Eukaryota > Metazoa > Arthropoda > Insecta > Diptera > Polleniidae > Pollenia > Pollenia amentaria. The sequence goes on from OX031011.1 coordinate 21,507,117, forward strand.
ATGAGGGTATACTAAGTTTATCATACCGTGTGAAATTTTTAATTATTCGCCCCACTAAGTATATATATTCTGAGTTCTTGAGTAATTCTAAGTCACACTTAACAAATACTTGAAGTCCAACATGTAATCACAATTATTATCAAATTTTTGTTTGATTTTACACAACGTTTACTGAATCAAAAAACTTTTCAGACGTTATTAATAACAATTTCCTATAATTTGTTTTAAGAAATATTATTTAGTGAATCATAAAAACTGTTACAATGAAAATGGTGGATGAAATTTGTGGAAAAGCGTTGTTCGGATTCTATAGTCAAATATTTGATAAATGTGGACTAACCTTTAGTCGATTTACCCATGTCCGTTTGTTAAAAACACTATCACTTTCGAAAAGCTCAAAAGAAAAGAATAGTATTGATGTCAAATTGTTTTTAGTAATCCTTAGCAGTTTGGGAATAAGATGCAATAAGATCGGTTCAGTACGATAACAATTGTAAATCAAAATGTCTAACAACCAACCTTAATTATTTAAAACTTTTTTATAAACTAACATAATTAGTAGCGGAATGCAATTATTGGTATAAGATTTTGCACATATTCGTTTTATATAACTAAAAATATTAAAAAAATAGTGAAAATCAGTCAATAATTTACCATAGGCCCAATATAAAGCCCACTGTCGGAAATACTAAAGAACGCGTAAACCCGTAACGGAAAATGCTATTATAATGAATTTTTGGCGGTCAGTTTTATATGAAAAGGAATCACACTGTAAACTTTCGTGAAGATTGGTATATAATTTATAATAGGCACCATATAAACCTTACTCTCGAAATCACTTTAAAGCGCGTTAAACCTTTACAAATAATCATATTGATACCGTTTCATTACTAACAAGTTAGAAAGTATAGTAGTTCAAGCCCGTGAGATAACTTACACAATAGTATTTCAAAACAAATTTTCCAGTGTACCCTATTTGGTACCCATAGCCAGAAGAAAGTTACGTTATAAGGTGAATATTCATGTTAAAGTTCTTTGTGCCGAATATTTACATGAGATTTTTTTACCTTTAAGTAATTTTTGTTTGACCTATGGGTAATTTTTGACCTATCAGCACATCATTTTGTCATGAAATAAAAGCTATTGCAAAAAATATTATCGCCAATTCTTCTGTTAATAACAACATTTATAAGGACATAACCATTGCCACAATTTTTGGCCACACCAAATTAGTCTGTCTGTGTTATACTAGCGATAAAACACATTGTATTTGTAGGCGAGTACCAATCGTTCGACCGATATTTAGGAAAAACCAATATTATTTTCCAAAAATTAAAAAAAAAAATAAATTTTTGGGATCAAGTGCGAAGCAAACATTTCAAACGGTGTAAAAACATAAGAGTACTGGCCGCGTCCAAGTTAAATGTATGTACTTTTAACAAAGTAAAAAACGGGGAAACATAAAAATAATTGGCAATACTACGCAACAAAATTTGTTAAAAAATACAAAATTAAGGCACTTAAACCTTATATATCGAAGTTTTAATAGAAATTTATTGATATATAACCACAGTGTAGTTAAATAAAGTAAAAAAAAAAAAATTAAAAAAATTTTGGCAAAATTTACGTGTCCGGTGAATATGCTCAAGGCACATGATCATTTGGCGGACTGTTCGCCAAGTATACAAATGTCCGCCTTTTATGCGCCAGCTCGAAACTGTGTTCGCTGAATAGACGCTGTGCATATATATATATATATCCATGCATATATGTACATATATTTTAACAAACTTAATTATAATAATAAAAAGAGTAATTTTTGGGATTTCAGCATTTTGATCACAACTTGGTTTAAAAAAATTTTTCATATACCTTTAATGTTAAATTAAAAATAATGTTTTGAGTTAATTGTTGTTGCCCAATTGCATTTAAAAATTTTCCAAATGTATTTTAAAAATTCATAAACAGAAAACATTTTGACAATTTTAACAAAAAAAATTGGGAAATTTTAAAATACAACTAGGCTAATTTTAAAATACATTTGAATAATTTTAAAATACATATGAACGATTTTAAAATACATATATGAAATGAAAATACATTTGGAAAATTTTAAAATACATTTGAAATGTTTAAAAACACAATTGGAAATGATGTAGTTCAAACTTCTAAAACACGAATTAGGACTTAATTTTTTAAAATTTGGTCGTACTGCTTGTATTAAAGTATCTGCCTTTGACTACAGTTAACATATTTAATAATCCATGTTCAAATTGTCTCACAATTTTCTAAATTATTGCCCGTCAAAAAGGAAATCTAAATATAATAAAAAAAAAAATTAAATTATTAAAAATGTTAAGATACAAAGTAAATAGCTTAGCTTAAAGTAGAAAGTAAATATAATTTATTTTAGAAAAAATTTTAAACGATCTAACAAACAGTTTTATTAGTTTTTGATTACCGGTCTTGTACAAAAACTAAAAAACACAATCAACATACAATGAACTAGCAGACACACATTTATTTCAAATTCCTAGTGTTTATTTCAAATTCCTAGAATGCATTTGAACGCCATTCGGTCTGACACTTTGGAAATTGCAAACATTCATAATTTAATGCTTTATATATGTATAGCTGGTATTGCCGTCTTTAGAATTTTGGAGATGGTTGATTGGTGTATTCGAAAAGGAAGTTGCAGGGATGTTTGTGTTTCTCCTATGTACAAATATAACAAAATAAATAATGAACATGTACATTATGTACATATGTGGCTAGATATCTCAACGAAACAATTTGTCTTTCTTGAGGTCCGATACAATTTCTAAAGCGAGTGTCCTGCTTTGTGATTTATGGCCTAACTTTTTCCAAAACTATGGAGAATTGATGAGGAGTCATCCTCAAAATATTTCTATAAAGCTTCGAGTCTTCGCATTCTATTTCCTTGTACAATTTGTGTACAAATCCTTCGTCTTCTCGCAATAGCAGCCATGAGAAGAAAATCTTTTCGACTTTTTATTTTGTTTTCGTATTTTTTTATTTATTATACACTCAATGGCTGATATATTTTGCAATAAAGCCACACCAACAATAACTTCAGCCATTTTTTCACTTTTTTTTATTAAAATTAGAAGTTTTTCAGTTTTTTTTTCTTTTGTTATAGTTTTGTTTATTTAATTAAATGTTGTCAACTTTTTGTTTATGAGAAACATTAAAGCAAAACAAACAAAAAGCTGTAAGTCGCTGAAGTTGCACATAAACCGCTGATTCAGCAACACTTTTAATATTTCAAGCTTGAAATGTCAATTTTAAGTTGAACAATTTTACATTTTTTTTGACATAAGTAAATTTTTAATCGATAACTTGAGTAAAATGTTTGACAGTTTGCTATTTATCTTAATACAGATGAACTCTTTGCACTTGGTAAATTTTTATATTACATTATATTTGCACTGTTCATCAAAACTTGAACAATGCATTAAAAATGTAGTGTCATAAGGGCTTAAGCCTTTTTTACTTTTTATATAGGAAAATCCATGCAAACTAGTATAAATACTATCTGTCTGTCTGATTGTTCACCTAATAAATTTTTTCTTCACATAACTCAAAATAAAAGATAGAACTATCAAGAATGGTTTCATATTTCCCTATCCTCTACAAAAAAAAAATTTTTTTTTAAACATCAATTGCCTCTATAAAAATTTTAATAACTCAATAAATTCATAATTTATAGATAGAAAAATGTTGACCTACATTTACTACCGTTTTAACACATGTCAAACGCTCAATTAATTTGTTCAACACCTAATTCAGAACAATAAACAAAAGAAAGGCTAATCAAAAATATTTTCATTTTCCACCCGATCGCTACTACAGATATATATTTTTCTTCTTCTCTTTTCTTTTATCAATCAAAACAAATACTTTGAATTTATTCTTCCACCCAAAATAAAAATTTAAAAACCAATTGCTTTTACAAAGCCGGTCTATCTGTCTGTCTGTATGACTGTCTGTCTGACTAACTTTCCATAACATACACTTTCTTATCTGAAAATATTTAGGTATATGAATGTCATAAATTATTTATTATTAAGTAACCGAATTTTAAACATCAATTACATCTACACACAAAATTTTTAATAACTTAATAAATTCCCAATTTAATTAGTTATTTTTTCCCCCTTTTTTCTGTCCATCCAATAATTTTTTTTTTTTCATCACCTATTTCGAAAAAAAAGCCTTATCAACAATATTTTCCAATTGCTTCTACAAGGTCTGTATGTCTATCTATCTATCTACCCACAACAAATCCTTTTTCCGTACGCACTCGGTCATTACAACAAGCAAAACAACAACAACATCCCTCCATCTCGCTCTCCATATCACACATAAAAAAAAAATAAAAAACGCGCTTATCAGCTATGTGTGTTTCCCCAACAAACATTTTTTATTCGATTTCAATTTTAATGGCTTTTGCTCCAATTTTAATGGCTTTCGCTCCGCTTTTAATGGCTTTTGCTCCACTTTTAATGGGTTTTGCTCCCAACAATAAATTTTAATGGCTTTTGCTCAACTTTTAATGGCTTTTGCTCCAATTTTAATGGCGTTTGCTCGATTTTAATGGCTTTTTCTCCAAAGTGAACTTAAACTCTCATTACACATATACTAATGTTTTCACGATATTTAGGCTTTATGTAATCATAATGAAAACTATACATTTTCCATTTGGATATTTCTAAAACTGAAAATTCAATATAAATAGGTTTATTGTATTCAGTTTTAATTCTATTCATTTGGATAGCATGCATATTGTCATGAATTTGAAGTGAACTATGGAAATTTGGCTTAGCTATAAGAGCTCGAGCTCCTTAGCGTTTACCTCTATTCTCCCATTGACATACTATTTTAATGTCTTTCCTCTTATCAACATTTTCCATAGTTTTCCCGTATACTGCATTATTCAACAATTTGAAAAATTTTGTTCAAATGAATTTTTAGCTAGTGTTCTGTGATGGTTATTTAAATCGATATATTTTTGTAACCAATTTGATTGATCAAATTGAAGAATTCTATGTATTTTCTTTAAAATTAAACCATGTTGAATACATTGCTGAAGATTTCGGTAATGTATTATGTAATTAGTTTTACTATTTAAATCAGTTATTAGTTTCTTTTGTTTCGTGGTTTCAATTTTCTTATTCTCAGCACAAAATGGTAAATCATTATGAAAGTCATGTAAAAGTAAATAATCCTTTAATGTTGTACATTTAAATGTTTTCCATACTTTTCCGACTCATTATTTAATTTATTGAAAAAGATATACTGACAGAGGTGGTAATTGAATTTCTTCAAGACGATTCATTGAATCTAAATAGTCATACGGAAAGACACCTTTACGTTTCATCAAATTTAATTCTTTATCATTTGGATGGCTTGATTTTACTACCGTTAAATCACTAACGGACAAATAACCTGCTAATTTTGCTATACTCGATGGCATAAACCTAAATGAATCGAGAAAACGTAACTCAATTGTATCTTTTTCATTTACAGAAACTCTTTTTGATATAGACACATAAAGCTCCTTATTTAAAGGTATAATATTTATATCGCCGTCAATTGTTGAAAGCTCTCTTACGAACAGATTACAATCATATGCCGAAACATTATGAAAATTATATAGGGATGAAATTTGCAATTTGATATTCTAAATTACACTGATTATGAGCACCACCTCTATTTTGACCAGTTAGATGACAATGGTCAGCTACTTTATCTTCATTAGATAAAGATTTGGTACAAATATGACAAGTCTTGCTTTCATAATGATGTAACTGTTGAAGGGGTGTTAAGGAATTCATTGGTTTAATTACACTTAGATGACAAGTGTAAATATTTAAAATGTCGTCAACTAAACTTTTAAAAAAAAATGTTGTGGCGCATCAATACCACTGTAAATTCTAAAAATATCTAAATCTGAGTTATAGGAACATTTTATATAATAACTATAAGCAAATGGAATATGCTTTTGTACTGATTGAACATTAACTGAATTTTGAGTGTATAATCAAAATCAGCATAAACTACAAAAGGCACATCCATTTGCTTTTTAAAATTTTTAAACTAAGCTTACTTTTATCTATACTAGGCATTTTGGTAACTATTTTATTACATTCCTTCTTATGTTGTTCCAACGATGTCTCCTTGTGAAAATGTATGATATTGCATATATATATTTTATGTCCATCTTTTGTTAATTGATTACTTATTAATTTCGATATATTTTTTATCCATACATAATGGGACCTTTCCCCATTTTCTAGCAGCATTAAGTTTATGTGTTTGGACTTTTCTTCTTTGGTGAAGTAATATGGTTCCACTACGATATCACGTTCTAGTCCAAACACATTCACACTAATTTCAGGATTCATTTGTTCAAAATCTCTTACTTTGTTAACTGCTAGAGGGAAATTTATATTGATGAAATTTAATTCCTTTATCCATCACTATTACGTCGTCTTTTATATTTTTAATGTTATATGATGAGCACCTGTTGCTACGAGTATTTAGATCAACTGGATATAGTGCTGATATTATAGCCCATTTAAAACAATACTCGTCATTGTTTTGAACATTGATACATGCAAACTTTTTCTGTATTTTGCGTGGTAATGGAATGTATTGAGAACCTTTGATGCACTTATATTGATTAATATTCATCTCCAAACGTGTTATTTCAATTAATGTCCAACCACTATCACGCTCCTGAAATTCGCTCATCTTTTTAATTATAACATTACATTGGGCGTTCTAAATATTATGAATATCATCTCTTGTTGAATACATACTAAGAATGTTCATTTTAGTCTGATGGGATTTTATATCAACTATACAAGATTCTTTATCTTCCTTTATCAGTACATATTCGCAAAACAGTTCCATGTTAAATTTAATGTTTTCATGTTTTTGTATGTTGTCTGTTAATAATTTAATTAATGTCTCTCTGATTTCCGTTAAAAAGTTTTCAGGTATTAAACTATTTTTATTTCTGTTTTCAACTAAATATGTAATAATTCTTTTATTAAGTGATGATCTTATACATTTAACATCACCATCATTATCTTATTTCTCAGCACAGTTAAGTTTATGTTCATTTGTTCTATTATGGTAGTGCCAATTTGTGTTTGTTATATAATTTTTACAATACTTACAATAAATATTAGTTTCATCATCATCAATGTCATCTTTTGTATTAGAGTGTGAGTGTCGATGCCATTCCAAACGATCCGAAAAATGTATATTACATGTTTGACATTGAAACGATGAGGATGGTCCATCATGATGTAATCGAATATGTCTTCTTAAATTTGTATTAATAGTGAATACTTTTCCGTAAAATTCACAAATAAAACCGCCAACCATTTTACTTTTTTTTAGTAAGAACCCAATGATTAACTATCAGAACAAGAATGGTTCTGAGTCCCCCCAGAAGTAGTCGTATTTATATCATTAATTGTTGATGAGGGGAGTAATAAGTTAAGGGGTAAGTTCCATATAAGTCTTATTCGAAAAATAAAAAGGTTTAATATTACAAAAAAAAATTAACTTATGAAAAGGAACAATAAACAAAAGAAAGGCTTATCAAAAATATTTTCATTTTCCACCCGATTCGCTACTGCAGACATTTATTTTTTTTTATTTTATCAATGAAAACAAATACTTTGAATTTATTCTTCCACCCACATAAAATTGAAAACCCAATTGCTTTTACAAAGCCGGCCTTTCTGTCTGTCTGACTAACTTTCCATAACATACACTTTCTTATCTGAAAACATTTAGGTATATGTATGCCACAAATTCTTTATTATTAAGTAACCGAATTTTAAACATCAAATACATCTACAAAATTTTTAATCTATATATATAAAAATGATTCCCTTTTTCCCTTGGTCACGGCATCACGCGTGAATGGCTGGACCGATTTGGACGATTTTTTCTTTCTAATGATGGTCCAACTTAGGTTTTTAGGAAAGAGAAGTTTTCCCCGCCGACTTTTACGCCCATTTTTTTCGATTTACCTAAAAGCAGAAAACGGCTCCATCGATTTGACTAATTTTTATTTCAAATGTTCGTATTAATTCATTTTAAGTTTTCATCGAAAGAAAAATTTGCCACGCCTACTTTTACGCCCACTTTTTCTATTTATCTAAAATCAGAAAACAGCTGCACCGATTTGGCTAATTTCTTTGTCAAATATTCGAAGCATTCCAATTTAAGTTTTCAGTAATTTTAAGAAAATTCTTATGATATTGAAATTTTTTTTATATTTTAATTTTTATTTTTTTAAATAAAAATCTTCTTATGAATGGCTGGACCGATTTTTTTGTTGTATTTGTTACTATTAGGAGAAGGGGCTTATGTAAGGAAAAATTACGAAATTTGCGCAGGAAACTAGAACATTTCACTTTTTTAATAAAATAATGTGTCACTGGCAGTAATATTCACGTATTTGACAATAAAACAAATAAACGTAGTTTACATGCTCTTTGCAAACTTTTTTAATAAAATAATGTGTCACTGGCAGTAATATTCACGTTGTTGACATTCAAACAAAGAAACGTAGTTTACATTCTCTTTGCAAATATATCGGTCGGAGTTGGTCTGTGGTCGGAGTTATAATAACAAAATACCAACATAATTCATTTACCATTTCTTAGTGTACTTTTCACATTGGTTTCTACAGGATAATTTGTACTGTGTGTTTTTTTTTCTGAAGTGTTTGTTCAACAAGGTTAGTCAAATTAATATAGTGTTGGAAAGCTTTGATAGACCATTTTCATACTTTTACAAAAGAATAGGTACTATAGTTTTTTTTTATTTTCAGTTGAATTTTTGTTTCTAAAAATGCCGGCAATTAGACGTACAAACTTAAGTCGCAGAACCCGTAATGCTGCAAGTCAAAGAAATACAAGAGCAAATCAAGCTGATGAGCAACGTGAAACGCGGAATGAAGTTGAACGGAATCGATGGAACCGGAACCAACAATAGAAGTGTTGCGTTTAACACCTATAGAGCTGCATTTAATTATAACAAAGAAATTGACTACAGTACACTGCATATCGTTTAAGGCTGTTTTACACTATCACACAAGTCTTAAGACTTTTGGTCTCACAAAATCAAATTATTTTTGGTCTGATTGTCAAAAAATCTAAGAGAAATTTTTTTTCATTACATTTTACTTCTATACTATCACACTTCAAATAAAAAGTAAAATCTTTGTAAAAAATAAACAGCTGTTCAGCATTGAAAAAAAATTATTATTATTTTAAGTGCGTTTTAAATTTTGGCGTGGTTTAACCATTCATACATGTATATTTAAACATAAATCATAACTAAAAGTGTCAAGCTAACAATATACAATAATGTTGAGAAAAAACTCCCAAAAACAAAAAGTGGTAGGAGTTATAATGGCTGTAGCTGTAATAAAAAAAATTTCAACAGAGCAGCACAAAAATGTTGTCCGGGAAACTAAACGCCGATGGTGCCGCGAATGGCTTCTTCGACGATATTCTGGAAAGGATTTAACGCATATTGCAATGAAGGAATTACAGTTAGAAGATCCAAAAGATTTCCAAAACTTTTGTAGGTTTTCGAAAGAGTCATTCGAGGATTTGTTAAGTTTTGTTGGCCCTTTGATTTCAAAACAAAACACTGTACTGAGGGAATCTGTTTCAGCAACAACGCGGTAAATATTCTTCAAGAACTTACAACAATAAAATTTTAATATCACGTTTTTTAGCCTTTTGATCACTTTAAGATATTTGGCGACCGGAAACACCTACACCGATCTTTCTTATGGGTTCCGAGTATCGGTATCATTGATCTCTCTATTGGTTCCAGAAACTTTACGAGCCATATATAATTCATTAAAGGGAAAGTATCTGAAGGTATGTTTATCTAAGGTGAAAGAAAACTTAACATGCCTATTACTTTGATATTTTTAAAGGGTTGTAAAACTACTTCAGAGTGGAAGAACGTTGCTGAAGATTTTAAACGAAAATGGAACTTTCCAATGTGCCTTGGGGCCATAGGTAAATTATATTTGTACATTTCAATTAATTTTTCAAACCAATTTAAAATTTTGATTTTTAGATGGCAAGCATATAGCTTTTAGTCCAAATGCCTCGGAAGGATCTTATTACTACAACTACAAAGGCTTTAACAGTGTAATTTTATTGGCAGTGGTTGATGCCAATTACAAATTTATATTGGTTGACGTCGGTACAAATGGCCGTGCCAATGATGCTGCGGCTTTCAACGCATCCGATATTGGAGACGCCATTCAACAAAACCTTCTTGACTTTCCTGATAGTGAAGAACTCCCCAATACAAACGTGAAGGTAGTTATTAAGTTTTGAATATAAATACAGAAACAATTATCCAAAATATTTTTAGGTGCCTTATGTTTTTGTATCAGACGATGCTTTCCGTTTGACTTCAAGAATTATAAAACCCTATAGCCAAAGACAGTCAAAGGAAAACAAAATATTTAATTACCGCCTGTCAAGAGCACGGCGCGTTGTTGAAAACGCGTTTGGAATCCTGGCTGCAAGATTCCAAATATTTCAAAAGGAAATAAAAGTAGCGAACGTTGAAAAAGTGGAACTGATAACATTAGCAGCATGTGCATGTCACAACTATCTTGCGAAAGACCGAGAAGATATTATATCTGAAAACGTTATATTAACTGGATTGGATAACAGCGCAGGAAACCGGTATTCTAATGACGCTTCTGACGTAAGAAGTAAATATAGGCACTACTTTAACAACGTTGATATTCTTGAGTGGCAGGACGAATCGATTAAAAAATTCAATTTTTAATGAAACATGTTATTTGCAATAGTTTTTTTTCTTTAATTTATTGAAGTTCATTTAAAAGAATAATAAAATCATTTACATACATACATATATACATATAATACTGTTATTTAAAATTATATCAGAATCATTCATCAGAATCATTGAAAAAAATCAATTTTGAAATTTTGGTTAATAAGGGCATTTTGCTTTTTAGGAAACGATGACAAAAGTTATATTAGTTTTCTTTTGCAACGTCTAATTCTCGTTGCTTTTTTATATAATCAAAAATCAACAGCATTATTTTCGATGAAACTTCATCTCTTAAGTTTTTGTTGGTAATTTCTAACATACTCGACGAAAAAAAGCTTGTTAAACCTTCTGTGAACTTATCTTGTGGTTTTTCATTTTCAGTAAGTTTTCTGAGATAATCTGAAGCGGTTTTTAATACGTCATCTGTATCTGAAGAAGTACTTTTTTTCTTTCGCTTTGCTGGAATTGAATCCTCCGTTTCAGTTAAAGAACTATCGTTATCAAACTATAAAAGAATATGTTAATAATATTTAAGGAACATGACGTCGGTGACCATGTTTTACTCTACACCACAATGTATGTATAAATAATGATGTAGAGTACAAACAAAAAATATTTTTTAATATTTACCTCCTTACGTTTCCATGAAGACGGTTGCTCATCAATTTCGGGCTGTGAACTATCATCTAAAGTCTGTATATATATGATAATACATATGTATATATTTGAAAAACTTAACTACAAATACTATTTTATCTTACATAGGAAATGTTAGACTGCCCTTTGCGAACATGTACAAAATCTTTAATGAAATGCAAATGTTCAAACCAGTAGGCAGAAGGAACATAAATATCGTCAGTTCCAAGTCCACTTTTCTTGGATTCCGAGGCTTTGAGTAGTTCCCTTCCGTATTGCGACCGAAGGTAATTCAATTTAGTCTAAAAATAAATTAAAAGATTACCTTTTGTATTCATAAAATATAAAATAAGTTTCAAATGTGTTTTAATGCAAAATTTTCATACAAATTTTTCTTAAAATGCATTTCAAATATGTACATAGTATGTATGTACTTCTTACCCTTATATCCGTTGGCGTAATATTGGGTACAGTATCGGACAGTTTCCTTGCAAGGGTGTCTAAGGCATCTGTTCGAGCGTGTTTATTGTGGTAAAGTTGATGCTTTGTGTTATATAGGCATTCTTCATTTTTAAAATGATCTATCAATTTTAATACCGTTTGTGAGCTCCACTTAAGATTACAAAATAAAGACAAATAACATTTAATTTAGCATTGGAATATTGTAAGCTGGCGTATTATGCACTTACCTTCACATTTAAACTTGCATTTTGGTCTTCAGACATATTTTTTCTTTATTTTTAATAATTTTTCAATATTTAACTTTTATTTTGATGTGTGCGGCAAATTATTCAACAGCTGTGTTTTTGTTTTCTTCTAGGGTGGAGAAGTCGATACAATCATAGTTTTTTATTTCTTTTTTTCGTCTGTGTACTTTATTTAACGATTTTTTACAACAAGTATTTGTGATTTATTTAAATTTTAAAAGAATTCACGTGAAATTTTATATTTTTTTTATCATTTGGCAATTTTTTTATTAGAAAAAATAATAGTGTATATTTGTGAACAAAATTTAAATTTTCCATCCCTGATTTTCTTCTTGTGCTTTTGTAAAAATACAACTCTGGTAAAATGAAAAATCTTATCGTTTAGAAAAATTTCAAAAAATAGAGAGAACCATACGACTGCCAAATTTCTTTACGTATTTTTTGACATTTCATTACTAAGTGTTTTTACACTATTATACATTATGAATTATTTGTAAGTTTTTGACATGTCTTAACACAAAGTATTATAGTCTAAAATGGCCTTTAGGGAGATCGATTATTCGACTTTTTTCAATAACCGGTTTTCGAATATTACGAACAGTTGCTATTTTAAAAAACCCGGTTTTCGGTTAAGCAATTTTTAAATTACCGGTTAACCGGTTTTAATTCGAATACTTAAAAACACAAAAATCAAATAAGTTTCTAAAATAAAAAGTTAATTTGAATAGAAACAAAACAATTTGCAAAGGTAAGGAACCAACAAAATACATATGTAGATATGACTTAGATCAGACCTAACAAATATTTTACGATAAAATCCAAGAAAATTGGGACCAGTAAATTGATCAAACTTTAACTTAATTTTCAACAATTTTTTATTGAATTACTAAACTTTATTTGTACAAAGATATTTGTTTAATGTAATTTAGAAACTGTTGAATGATATTTGATCTAGACAAACGTTTTACAAAACCAAATAAAATATAGGAATTTTTTAAAGTTATTATTTGAAATATTCTCTCAAAATTTTTTTTTAATGAGTTTTAATTTGTTGGTGGTTAAGCTTTCTATATAAATCAACCATATTTTTCAAAAGTTGCAAACAAAACCTCTTAGCCAGGATTATCTATTTCAAATTATTTTGTTTCAGCAATAAAGAAACGAATATGTAGTGAACTGAACATTCTTTTTGTGTAAATTATTTGTCAATTTGTCGACTACAATTTAAAACATTCCATGACATTGTTTGATTGTTTTAATAAATAAAACTGGTAGAAATGTTGTAGTTTTCAGCATGAAGAGATGCTAGAACTACTTAAGAGTTTTTAGTGCCTTAACGGGCATTTCGTCCTCGGCAACACAACGGGCTAATATTTCACCCAATGATTCATTTTTTGCAGCGTATTTTAGTAAAGTATTATTTGTCGTCTCCTTAGAACTACTTCGAACGGAGTTAAGTTTCATTTGGATCACATTAATGTCAAGCATGTATACTAATTAAAGGCGATTAATAAGTTGTGACATGGAAGAACCTTTGCAACTTATCATTTTAGTGCACTTCAGCCAAATATCTTTGTCTTTTTATTCGCATTCGAAAAATATCTAGAGATAACCTCTATAAAAAATATATTTAATATTTTGAATACTCCTGCACAAATTACTATTAACTTTTTAACTGAACACGTTTTTGTAGTATTTTTAATAGTTTTTGGTTTTTTTCTACAAGAACAGACGCTTTTATAAGCGATTTGTATTTACAGTCTTCATAATGTTTTTTGACCCTTGTTACATATTGTTTTCTTCATAAAAAGTTTAAGTTTGGCCAATATTCAATTAGAAAATACTTAAATTACGGGTACATCTACAACAAGAGTAAGGAAAATGTATATAAATTACACATTACTAAAATAACCGGTTTATTCGATATTCGAAAAATGGGCATTTTAAAATAACCGACTTGGGCAAAGCTAAAATAACCGGTTAAAACCGGTCGAATAATAACCGTTCGATCTCCCTAATATCGTTGCTATTGGACCAATGAACGTTGTTTGTCAATATTGCAAGGCATCGAAACACATGCCGTTCGACTTTTAACGGTTGCAATTTCCAGTGCGGCTAGCATTTTCAATGTCGATAAATAAATCACAAGGGCAGTCGATAAGTGTTTGTGGCATTAATCTTGAAAATTCATGTTTTTCACATGGCCAGTTATATGTCGCCTGTTCCGGTGTCGAAATACCAACAACACTATTTATATACGCGCCAGAAAATAAAACTAAGAATATTGTGTACCATAAAGCATTAGAATAATAAACACTTTATTTTTGGAATAATTTTGATTTACTAAAATACCAACAGCAATACTTAATAAAGAAATTAACTTAATTCAGATAAAAAGGTAACATATATTTCTTGATTATAGGGCGGTACGAAGTTCGCCGGGTCAGCTAGTAACTTAATATATTCACAATTTAATTAGTTATTTTTTCCCCTTTTTTTCTGAACAAATACTTTGAATTTATTCTTCCACCCAAATAAAATTGAAAAACCAATTGCTTTTACATACACTTTCTTATCTGAAAATATTTAGGTATATGTATGTCATAAATTCTTTATTATTAAGTAACCGACTATTAAACATCAATTACATCTACCAAATTTTTAATAACTTAATAAATTCACAATATAATTAGTTACTAGCTGACCCGGTCCGCGTTGCTGGCCCTAAGCAAACATTAGTGTTGTATTACCAGACGATTTAAATTGATCTTAAAACGAAATTTACGGCCTTTAAACAAAAATCCATGAAATACCTATCATAAAGTTTTTTTTTACAGAATAACTTACATATGGTGTAGATATGGGTTCAATGAAAAAAGCAACACATGTATTTAAGGCAAATTGGAAATTATATTTATTGATTACTTCATCTTAAGGCTAGCGGATAGACAATGTTTTTTGTTTTTTTATTTGGTGTAAAAACGTATAAATTTTTTGGGGTGCCAACTCGGGAGCAAGCCACATACAACTGGCCGTGTGAAAAACATGAATTTTCCAAAATTAAGCCAGCAATAGTCAATGATTGGCCTCGTGCTTTGTTGATGGTAATAGCAAAGGCAAGACGCAAAGGGAATTGGAGCCGCTTGAATTCAAATGGTAAATCGTTGGAAATCATCGGAATTCGTTGAATAAGTACGTCTTCGCCTTTGAATCTGTCACCGATGATTGTTGCCTCGATTAAATTTGGTGAGCAGTTTTTGATGATCAATCTGGTTCCGTTGCATAACTAAAATCGTCCAAATCGGTCAAGCCGCTCTCCAGTTATGCGCTTAATAGAAAAAGTGGGCGTAAAAGTAGGCGTGGTAAATTTTTCTTTCGATGAAAACTTAAAGTTGATTAATACGATCATTTTAAAGAAAAATCGTTTAAATCGGTCAAGCCGTTCTCAAGTTATGAATTTTGCCACGCCCCTCCTCCCCCAGACCAAAAATCAGAAATCAGACTTCACAGTGTCACCCGCCTGAATATTCTGAAGATTCCCTGAAAATTTCATCAAAATCGGCCCAGCCGTTTTGGAGGCCATACGTTACATACATACATACATACACACATCCTATTTTATATATATAGACTAGCTTAACCCGGTGCGCTTCGCTACACTGGTAAAAAAAATAAATAAGAAAAAAATTGCAGTATTTTTTTAATGTGTAATTTATTTATTTTTGCTCCCCCTGCACCTACCCCCTTTTTTGTTTTGTTTTGAAAGTTGTCCTGTAAAGGTTGATAACTTTTGTGTTCAGATATATGGTATTTAATATTTCTTTATATGAGGGGTACTGCTCCTCCTCTGTCTACCCCGCCCATTTCTATATTGAAATTAATAGTTTACCATAGTAGTAGCTGTAACCACGTTTGAAGACTCTTCCTTTAATAGTTCTTCTGTTGAGCGATACTTAATTTATGCATCCTATGGAAGGTATTTCCCCCCTTGCGCCTACCCGCTTTATTTTTATTTTCAAAAGTATAGTATACCATAAGAGAGACTTCTGCAAAGTTTGAACATTCTCACTATAAAAGTTCTTAAGATATGCGATATTAACCATTGGCGTCCTATGGTGGGTACCACTTCCCCCGCTGCTATTATATTTCAATTTGGGGGCTCTGAACATCCTACTACCAAAAGTTCAACAAAATGCGTGCAGTGGCTCTTAATTATATTTCTATCTATGAGGGGTACTGCTCCTCCCCTGTCAACCCCGCCCATTTTTATATTGAAATTTATATTTTACCATAATAGTAGCTTTAACCACGTTTGAAGACTGTCCCTTTTATAGTTCTTCAGTTGAGCGATATTTAATATATGCATCCTATGGGAGGTATTTCCCCCCCTGCGTCTACCGCTTTATTTTTATTCTCAATAGAGTAGTATACCATAAGAGTGACTTCTACAAAGTTTGAACATTCTCACTATAACAGTTCTTAAGATATGCTATATTAAACATTGGCGTCCTATGGGGGGAACCACTTCCCCCGCTACTATTTTATTTAAATTTTGGGGCTTAGAAGATCCTACTACAAAAAGTTCAGCAAAATGCGTGCAGCGGCTCTTAAGATATGCAATAATTAATATTGGCATCCTATGGGGGGTACCAATTCCCCTGCCCCTATCGAAAAAATAAGTAGCCTATTTTATTTTTAGGGCTCACGTGATGTTACTGTAAAAATTTCAGGAAAATCGGTTCAGTAGTTTCGGAGTCTATAAAGCGACAAACAAACATACAAACATACAAACATAATTCATTTTTATATATATAGAAGATAGAAGATATAGAAGAAGAAGATAGAAGATATATAATTTTGAGATAACCTCGTATAAATTCATTATTTAAGAAATCACAGAGGAAAAATTCTGTAGAGCAAATGCTTTGGTAATAAAATTTTTGATACATCTATGTAGGTAAGAAACCTTAAAGTTTTTACTTTTATTATGAACAAGATTAAGCCTAGTTTACACGGTATTACAATGTATTACGACATGTCAAAGTATGATGTAGAATGAGATAAGAATACGGATACAAAGTTTGACAAGCGGTCGGTAAATGCTTCTAAGCCATTTTAGAAACTTAAGGGGAAAATTAAACACACAACGTCTTATGTTCGCAAATAAACAACACAATCATATTTCGTACAAACATTAATTTTTCATTTTTGTTTTGTTTTAAATGAATGATAGTGCTGCAGCAGTTTTGCTCACTTTTTATTTAAAATGGAGACGTTTTTGTAAAGATTATTTAAAAATATATATGTAGATATCATATAGAGCCCACTCCCGTCGGTGGAGAGTATTTAAGATTCGGCACATCCGAATATAGCACTCTAACTTGTTTTTTGAAATTGTTTTGGATATTACACCCTAGAGTATGCAAGTGTCTTGGTGTGTTTTTTTATTTATGATCTAAAAAAGCTCTACTAAAGGCTTTTTAACACGCGCCTTTATAATTAATGACATGATATGTTTTTTACGTTAGAATTATAAGACGACCAGCAACAGTTAAGGTATAACCGGCAACATTTAACAAAATACACAAAACAGCTGTTCTTTTTCTTAGTTTTTTTTTTGTATGTTTGGTAGGAAAAATTTTACTTTAGAAATTTAATTATTGCAAAAAAAACAACACTCACTCAAAGCTTTTAGTTTAGAATCTGTATGCCTTTATTAAGCTTTGGTTTTGATGTTTAACACTCTTACTAAGTTGTTAATATATTTAAAAACTTAATTTGTAAGAGTGTAATCAAAAAACCCGTCTCACACGCTCAATGGCTCACATATACGATATTTGCTTGTCTCTTCCGCACAACGAAATTATCCCGTTTTCTTAAACAATCCAATTTACGAAATTATATTTATCTAAGAATTATTTATGGTTTTAGTTATAAGTTATCTTGTAAATTTTAGATTTATGTCATACTAGTTGCTATTCTTATGATCGCCACTGTATTTTCTAGCAATTGTAATTGTAGACTTTAGATTTAGATGTATACCAGTTATTTTTTTTAAATATTTCGAACACAACTTTCTAGAATCTACTAGATGGTTCTTGAATCAACTAGGAATAGTTTTGAACTATAAATACATGCTAACTCATAAAAGTTTAGTTTAGTTTGATTGGATACATTAAACGGTTTAGATCGCTACTTACAATAGTGGTTAAATATTGTGAATTTCAATAAAGTTTGTTAAGTTGAATTCGTGTGTATTTATTTTAATTTGCAATTTAAGGAGTTCAAAGGTTTATTATAAAGGGAATAAACCTTAACGCGTTTTATAAAGTAAAAACGTAACGTAAAATTAAAAAAAATAATAAATAATTTAATAAATATATAAAAAAGGCATAAAAATAAAATTGATAAACAATGAAATTCGATGAGCTTAAAGTTGAGCAGCTTAAGAAAGAGTTGGGCAAGTTAGATCTGCGGACTGCAGCTAGCCAAATAAAATGCTGTGGTAAGACTGGTCATATTCAAAGAAACTGCAAGTCACCAAGAAAACGATCCCGATCTGCTTCGCCGCAAAGAGATAACCAAAGAGCTTATCGACATTCATCACAATAGTTGCCGCTGAGGCTAAGAAGAGCTAGCATAGCGGAGGAAGCATCTGAAGGTTCCACGATTAATCAAGTAGTGAAAACGACCAACAAGAATATTACGACCTGTGGGTATATCAATGGTGAAATCCGCATATAGACTATCGACACTGGTGCAGGGCATTCCATTATAAGGGCTTACTTGGTAAGGGGATATGTCGAGAACAGCTACGGGAGAGCCTGTCATTGTATATGGCAAAGCAAGAGTGGAAATAAGAATGGGCGATATGATCGTTTTTGATGAATTTATTGTTGCGGAAATTCTGGACGAGGTCATAATTGGAGCAGATTTTATGATTCGTCAAAACATAAGTTTAGATATGGGACGACAAATAATGAATTGGTATGGTCTAGAAGTATCCCTTAACGTTGGGAGCGGAAGTGATGCCCTTGTAAGACAGCTAGTCACTTGTAATCGTAAGAAATTGTCATCCCAGAAAGACGATAAAAAACGTGGTGAGCCGAGCACACACTCAAGACGGTCAAGTAAATAAATGAGATAGCAATGCATGGAGGCTGAAATAAAAAACTGCACCAATGCGATTAGCCTATTACATGTGGAGCCCAGCGAAGACTGGCCAACTGCGCAGAAAAATGATCCCATATTGGTGCGAATTATAAAGGCTAAGAAAGAAGGTAAAATACCGACTCATAAAGAAATCACATTGGAGGGTCCACTGATGAAATCGTATTGGGCGCAGTGAAATAGTCTGAAGGTGGCAAATGATTGCCTATACCGCACATGGGAAAGTACTGATGGCAAATCGGCTAAAAACCTTATTGTAGTACCGTCTTCAAAAGTATGCGAAGTCGTGAAGAGATTCCACAACGGTACTAATGGTGGACATCTAAGCGTAACAAAAACCATAAAGAAGTTAAAAGAAAGCTACTATTGGGTCGGTTGCAAGCAAGCCGTGATTGATTGCATAATAAAATGCCCACAGTGTGTTGCGGCCAGGGGTCCAATAAGAGAGAGTATAACATCGCCACAGCAGTACAACTTTGGTGAACAATCCGTAGCAGCGGATAGTAAGAGCTCTTCCCAAGAGCAGAAAAACGAGTTAAGACCGTGTCAATTCATCAAATGATA
The DNA here is from genome assembly GCA_943735925.1 of Pollenia amentaria. Lineage (NCBI taxonomy): Eukaryota > Metazoa > Arthropoda > Insecta > Diptera > Polleniidae > Pollenia > Pollenia amentaria. The sequence continues at coordinate 21,527,081 of OX031011.1, forward strand.
AGATAAAAGTCAGATACGATCGAGCGGCAAATTCGGAAGGCTTTACAGAAGGCCAGTTGGTTTTACTTTTTAATCCACAACGCAAGAAAGGATTATCTCCCAAGCTGCAGACTCATTGGGATGTACCATATAAGGTGATAAAGAAACTGAATGACGTGGTGTATCGAATTCAGAAATATAAGAGTCCAAGATCAAAAATGAAGGTAGTACACTTAGAACGACTAGCCCATTATGGAAACGGAGAATCTGAGCCTATTCGGGACGAACAGACTTAAGTGGAGGGCAGTGTTACGAAAATAGATTTGTCTAAGAATTATTTATGGTTTTAGTTATATGTTATCTTGTAAATTATAGTTTTATGTCATATTAGTTATTATTTTTATGAACGCCACTGTATTAAATTTTCTAGCAATTGTAATTGTAGACTTTAGATTTAGATGTATAAGTTATTTTAAAATAATTCGAACACAACTTTCTAGAAAATACTAGACGGTTCTTGAATCAACTGGGAATAGTTTTGAGCTATAAATACAGGCTGACTCATGAAAGTTTAGTTAGTTTGATTGGAGACATTAAACGGTTCAGATCGTTACTTACAATAGTGGTTAAATTTTGTGAACATTATAATTAATTTCAATAAAGTTTGTTAAGTTGAATTTGTGTGTGTATTTATTTTTTATTTGCAATTAAAAGAACTCAAAGATTTATTATAAAGGGAATAAACCTTAACGCGTTTTATAAAGTAAAAACGTAACAATATGTATGTTTGTATGTACGTATGTATGTATGTATGTATGTATGTATGTATGTATGTATGTATCTATGTATGTATGTATGTATGTATGTATGTATTGTAACGACACGTTTTTGCTGGGTGCTGGGGTAGCTCATCAAGCCAGTGTCGTTTCCGCTCTCCGACATAAATAAAACACGCGCAATTACAAAACGTTATAAATCGTTTACTTTATTAACATTAGGTCTACAATACAATATAAGGGCACTTTCAGGCTAGGCAGTAATTGCGCGCTGCATTCGGAGCTAGAGGTGAGCGCGTTGGGAGATGTAATCTCCTTGCCCACCACTATCACAGACCTACTTAAGCCTTCAACCAGTGGGAAGGAACACACGCTCGAAGGACGCTTCGGTTGTGTGGTCACGACAGTAAAGATAGAGGTGTCACCTCTGGTTTTACTATTTCTTCCACTAGTTGACTACTTAAGCGTTCACGTAAGAAAAACAGTTGGGGAGATGTAATCTCCTCGCCAATGGTAGTTCTTACCCGGTTGCTAGCTACTAGCCGACTCACTCGCTTTCATTAAAACACACCCTTATATACCGTGTCAACCTCAACTCACCACGGTCAACCAGCTGTTCACTGCTTTCACCACTACAGCCTAATGGATGTATTTTGCAGTCGCCCGGTTTCCATTACTTTACGCCAGGTGTCGCCCCTACTCAATTATTTCCGTTATGTTTAAATAAGTGCCGATAATTATAATATATACAATAATTATAATACATACAATAATTATACTACATACAATTATAATAACAACTAATAAAGACTAAAAATATAATAACAATATATACAGCTAAGATGTAGGCAAAAACGAGAGGGGCGACTTTTGTCGTCACAGTATGTATGTATGTATGTATGTATGTATATATGTATGTATGTATGTATGTATGTATGTATGTATGTTTGTATGTATGTATTTATGTATGTATTTATGTATGTATGTATGTATGTATGTACATATGTATGTATGGATGTATGTATGTATGTATGTTTGTATGTATGTATGTATGTATGTATGTATGTATGTATGTATGTATGTATGTGTGTATGTATGTATGTATGTTTCGGAACGGGAAGGCAAAGCCCGATTGAGCTTAAAGGTTTGCAACTGGGTTTAGCACATTTCTTGACGTGAGCACATACTAATTTTGAGAAAAAAAAAAACGTCTGCCCTATTAACTAAAACAACCCTAGTATGTATGCATGTATATATGTATGTATGTATTTTTGTATGTATATATGTTTGTATGTATGTATGTATGTATGTATGTATGTATGCATGTATGTATGTTTGTATGTATGTATGTATGAATATATGTTTATATGGGTATATGTATGTATGTGTGTATGTATATATGTATTCCCGCGAAGCTCTTCGCTTGTCTGCAGGAGCCCAGAGTCTCTGGCAGGAATCGAACCCGCAACCCCGGCACTGATAGACTAGATCACTACCAGCTAGCCTACCGGGGCACCCGATGTGTGCATGTATGTGTGTATGTATGTATGTATGTATGTATGTATGTATGTATGTATGTATGTATGTATGTATGTATGTATGCATGTATGTATGTATGTATGTATGTATATATGTATGTACATATGTATGTATATATGTATGTATGCATGTATGTATGTATGCACGTATGTATGTTTGTATGTGTTTAAACTAGCACAAAGGGTTGCTAAACCGTATCCATATTAATTGTATTTTTATTGACTTTGTTATATTATATTAACTATTAAATTAATTTGCTCTGAAATTTGAATTATAACCGTCCGGTAAATGAATTTCCTAATTATTAATGTTACAGTTTAAAAGCCACTGAACCAGCTTAAAACTAATGTTAGTACGCGGATAAAAAATAACATCTACAATTGTCATTTTTGCCGTCTCGTACGAGAGTCATCTTTTTTCTATGCCCAAGTTTCGTGGTTGGTCGTTATTGTATTCTAAACTTACTTACTGTTTAATAGCCTTAGTAAAACCATCTTTTAATAAAAACCCGCTAACATTTCAACTTAAACACTTTTCATATTTATTGTAATGCTTTACATTGAATCATAATTTGTAAAATAAACTTGTCTTTGAATTTAAACCTTACCATCTTGCTCTACTTATTTCTGGAAATACTAAGTTTGCATTCCCTGCAGCTGCCTTGGCTCCACAGTGGTACCTCTTGGAGTTGATCAACCTGGACAACCGTCATCTGCATCATTCCTGCTAACATACACGCAAGTATAAAAAATACAGTCCACACCCTTTATTCTTGGTCACCCAACCAATCTCCGAATTTAACTTCTTAAATTTGATTAATTTTCTAATCCATTCCCTTTACCTCAAGCTTACCTTCAATAAGTCAAAAGGGAATATTACTCTTAACTACCTACACAAAACCCACCCCTATTCCTGCATACTAATTTACTCCTTCACCAAGGTTTTTATTCATGGTCCTTCGCCGACGAAAGCTGGTCAGCTCAACACAAAAACAAGCAAAGAGAGTACCACAACATCAACGCAACAAGTAAAAGGTCAAGATGTGCAGTTGGAAAGAATATCGCGAGCCGTACGGAAGAAAAAAAAAAGCGGAAAATGGTAAAACCAAACAAAAAGTGAGTGAGTAACAAGAAAGTGAAAAAATTTCAATTTGAAGAGAAAAGGTTTGAAAAAAAATAATAAAATATAATTTGATATTAAAGAAAACCAAAAGCGTAATCTGTTACTTAAATTTAATACCTACATAGTATAAAAAAGAAAAGTTTTAAAAAAAGTGTCAAAAAACAAACAAAAAATACACATTAGTGCAACATTGTGTTTCTTTGGCGTCAAGCAAAAATAACTACACAGGTGTATACATACACATACACGTATATGTGTACATACGCACAAAATTTTTAAAGTTTAATTTGTATGTAAGTCTCAAGTAAAAATTTCTCAAAAAACAAAAACAACAAATTCTTTTCAAAGTTTCAATTTTAAAATCTAAAAGTGTTGGAAGCAAAATAACAACAAAAACAAAAAGCGGATCGATCCGTAATTTAGTCTCAGGGTCATACATAGTTACACATTTATTTGCAATAGTTACTTCAAGGTTAAAGTAAAGTAAAACAAAAGAAGAAAAAATCAAAATTCAAATTCAATATTGAAAAAAAAGTGAAAGAAACAAGTGTAAATGAAATCCACAACATTTGTGCATTGCATCGTAAACAAAGAGAAAAATCTGGATAAGCTCTTCATAAAAAGTAAAATGTGAGTATATTGTGTTGGCTCTTTCTGATCAAATACACATTCATTTTTCCACACAACACAAATCTCTTTAACACATTTTACATTGTCTCTTTAACAAAGACAACACACATCTCTTTAACACATTTTACATTGTCTCTTTAACAAACACAATACACATCTATTTAACATTAACATTTTTCATGCACAATACATACCTCTTAAAATACATACAATTATTAGCTCACATATTCAAACACACATTTTCTTTTATTTAAAACACACTGGGATAATTATATGGAAAATTTCAACAAAATTAATTTAATGAAAAATAATATAAAATTAAAATTTTTAATATTGAGTAAATCATATTTCACCCTATAATTGGGAAAAAGTAAACAATTAACAAATTTACTGATTTGAATTTGAATTGAAAACTGTAAAATTGGACCGATGCAAATTAAATATTGTGGCTTATAAACAAACAAACATACAAAAGCATTTTACATTGAAAACCTATTAAGCAGTGGTTACGGATACAAAAAATACACACAAAATTTGGTTACCTTAAGCAAATATTTTCTAAACTCAAGTAAAAGAAAAAAAAACTATTTGGCAACAAATTTGGAAAAAATATTTAAATAAAATCATTCAAGGTAACTTGTATTAAGTCAAAATTATTTGTTTTGCGTATTTCTACTAAAACAAAAATTAATGTCTCATCGTGGGTAGAATAAAACAGTGGGTACAAACACGCAAAAATCTGATGCAAAAATTTGATTCAATTTGGTATAAATTAAGTTTTCTAAATTTAAAATAAACGAAGACAAATTAATTGTAAAAGTTACTAACAATTTTAAAAACAATTAATAAAATTTTGACAACAAAATTTCAAAATAAGCATCCAGTCTAAAAATAAAAAATTAATTTATATATTACGAATAACACATTTTAAAATCGAACGCTTCATTATAAACAATCTATAACGAAATAAAGGAAAACTCAGTTCCTTTATTATTGGTCGCAACTTGCAGGGAATTAAAATTCCAAATAGGTTTTAATTTCGCTCTAAAATATTTCAATTAAAAGGCTTTAGCAAATCAATATTCCGGGCTTTAGGAATTAAAATTCCAGCCAGTTTACGCATTTACTATTCAATATCATCAACAGGGCTTTGCGAGAAAAAATTCCAAGCCATTTGGACAGAATTTACGCTACAACGCTAACTATTTTCTTTTCATCCATAAAAGAAAATAGTAAAGATTTTCAATCTTTATTTTGTATCAAACCGCTAATTATTTTCTTTTCATCCATAAAAGAAAATATTAAAGATTTCCAATCTTTATTTTTCAAAACTCTAATTATTTTCTTTTCATCCATAAAAGAAAATATTAAAGATTTTCAATCTTTATTTTTCAAAACGCTAATTATTTTCTTTTCATCCATAAAAGAAAATATTAAAGATTTCCAATCTTTATTTTTCAAAACCCTAATTATTTTCTTTTCATCCATAAAAGAAAATATTAAAGATTTTCAATCTTTATTTTTCAAAACGCTAATTATTTTCTTTTCATCCAAAAAAGAAAATATTAAAGATTTCCAAACTTTATTTTTTCAAAACCCTAATTATTTTCTTTTCATCCATAAAATAAAATATTAAAGATTTTCAATCTTTATTTTTTCAAAACGCTAATTATTTTCTTTTCATCCATAAAAGAAAATATTAAAGATTTCCAATCTTTATTTTTCAAAACCCTAATTATTTTCTTTTCATCCATAAAAGAAAATATTAAACATTTCCAATCTTTATTTTTTCAAAACGCTAATTATTTTCTTTTCATCCATAAAAGAAAACATTAAGGATTTTAAATCTTTATGTTTTCAAAACGCTAAATATTTTCCTTTCGTCCATAAAAGAAAATACTACAGATTAACGATCTATAATTTTTACACCGCTAATTATTTTCTTTTCTTACGTGAAAGAAAATATTAAAGATTTTCAATCTATACCGGTTGTAAAACGCTAAGATTTTCTTTGAATACATAAAAGGAAATAAAATAGATTTTCAATCCACATTTTGAAAATTCTCTATATTCTCGTTAATAACGCCATATAATTTTGCTACATAAAAAACATATTATACATTTCAATTTACAATTTAATGCGCCGCGCAATAATTTTCACCCATAAATATACACATTATTGATTCCAAATCTACACAAGCTTCGTATAAACGAATCTTTCCGCTGCAAATAGCATAAGATTCCACATTTCAACCTAGCAAACACAACCGAAACGTACCTGTTTTAAAAAATTGCTTAAAATCATTACAAATACGCTTCTAGCTTATTCAAAGAGCAGAAATATTCATCTTAATTAGAAATAACATTCAAATTTAGAAAAAAATTTTTTAAATATTTTCAACCCGTGATTTTCCCTTATAAAAACATCAATTTCTATCCTCAAAATGGCTTCACCACAAGACAGATTTAAATTCGATTCCAAAAATTGAATTGCATTTTTCAAAAGAAGCGACGCACAAGATTCTTCAGCCCAATTCGAGGCTCTTGTAGATCTCAAGATGAAAGATCTTGACAGTCGCTGGAATAAAGTGGAAAAATCATATCATAAAAATCAAATCATATCATATCGCAAAGGGAAAGCATTAACCCTCGAACAAGTACAACCTCCATGATTCCCAATATTCCAGAAAAAACATTTAACACATGCCTTAAACTACCTCCGTGCGACACTCAAACTTTCTCGGGAAGTTATGAGAAATGGCCTGCTTTTCGTTACATGTTCACAGCGGTCTATATCAATCACTCAAGATTGACATTCGCGGAAAAACTATATCATCTCCGCAACAAAACAACAGGAACAGCAGGACAAATTGCGAATAGATTTCCCCTGACCGAAGATAATTTCAATCTTGCGTGGCAAGCTCTAAAGTCCCGATATGAAAATATAAGACTGCTGGTAGACAACCATATAAGAAATCTTTTTAACATCCCTGTTGCAATTGTCGAAGACAGTGAATCCCTACAAAGAATCCATAGTTCTGTCTCTGACTGTTTATCCATGTTGCATTCGTTCGGAGTAGCATCGGAGGGTTGGGATCCCATATTGGTCAATTTAGTTTATTCAAAACTACCGCATGAAACCCTCGCTCAATGGGAACAGTCTCTAAACGCATGTAGAAACTTACCGACATGGGAACAACTAAGCAATTTCCTTCTTAGGAGATGCGAAGTAGTAGAACGAATTTCTACAATTAAACTTGCGAAAACTTCATTTACAAAAGAATCAAAACACCAACCCCGAATTCAAACCTATGCATCGCAGGAAAAACTTAACGTTAGCTGTAAAATTTGCAATGAAAATCACAATTTAAGAATATGCCCTAAATTCCGAGAATTCTCGATACAAGAACGAGTCGTTTTCGTTTTCAGAAATCAATTCTGCAATAACTGCCTCTCAATGGCTCACACCAAGGCTTATTGCAAAAGCAAAAACACATGTCTCAATTGTGGGAAAGCACACCATACGTTGCTTCATATCAGTCCAAACAAGATCGCAAAGAAAAACGGTAATCACACTTTTAACAACAACAATCACATTTCCCAGAATCAAAATTCTAACAATCAAACTCAAATCCCACAATCTCATGAATTGTCAATACAACCGTCTACATCAAAGAAGGCAAAAGCGCAAACTTATTCTGATTATGCAGCAAGTCATACGAATATTCTTTTAAGAACAGCCCTCGTTCAAATAGAAAGTAGGGGAGAGTGTTTCACAGTTCGTGCACTCATAGACCCAGTCTCAGAAAGAACCTTTCTTTCAGAAAAAATTCGAGCACGGTTAAATCTCCCCTTTAGAAAGTCCAAATTTGAAAATGTCGGAGTTGGCGGTCACAGCCAAACCGCTGATAAAGAGTGTGACATAACGCTTGTGTCCCAACAACAAACTTTCCGGCTTCAAATATCAGCGATAGTACTTCCCAAAGTTACAAACAAAATACCTGCTACTTCTTTCCAGATTAACTCTACATTTGGACTTTCAGACATTCAGCTCGCTGATCCGTATTTCAATATTTCCTCCGCAATTGACCTCATTTTAGGTAATGACAGCGAACGTCATATAAATCTCGAAGGCATAAAACGAGATGCTTGTGGCTCTGCTTCAGCCTATAACACAATTTTCGGCTGGGTTCTTAGCGGACCTATCCCAACGCAGCCAATAATTTCATTTTCCGCTCACTTAACCCCTCCAGAACAGTCAAACCTTGACAAGCTGCTACGACAATTTTGGGAACAGAAAGAAATTCCAACATCTCACCCGATTTCTTCCGAAGATCAATATTGTGAAGAATTTTATGCGAAAACGACAAAACGTCTTTCGGACGGTCGGTATATGGTACGACTTCCATTTAAAAAGGAATTTCCTGAGACCAAATATCTTGGTACATCAAGGTTTATAGCTCTAAGCCAATACGTGAGAATGGAGCAAACTCTCGCTAAAAATCCCCAGCTCTATTCGCAATACAACGAGAATATATAACACTTGACCATATGGAACCAACCACCTCAATAGAATACGTCTCAGAGAATAAGTGTAATTCCTTTTATCTTCCGCATCACGCAGTAGTTCAACCAGACCATAAAACTACAAAAGTTCGTATAGTTTTTAACGCATCTCGCAAAACAAAATCTGGTCTCTCCCTCAACGACATACTATATACCGGTCCTACTTTACAAGCAGACTTGGTCACCGTGATATTAAATTGGCGGTTTTACAGACATGTCTTTAGCGGAGCCATTCAAAAAATGTATAGACAAATACTCATAGATCCTCGCGACAGGCCCTTTCAGAGGATTCTTTTTCAAAAGTCGTCCCGGGAGGCTACCAAAGATTATCAGCTCAAAACCGTAACCTTTGGTATTAATTGCGCGCCCTTCTTGGCAATACGAACTTTGTTACAATTAGCCATTGATAATCAAAAAGTCTTCCCAAAGGCATCTAAAATTTTACGTAAGGAAACTTATGTGGATGATATTCTTGCTGGAGGTCATTCTCTCGATAGTGCCGCAAAAGCTCAATAACAGCTGATTCGATCCCTCGGCTCAGCAGGGTTTCTAGTAAAAAAATAGCATCTAATGACTCTCGATTATTAGAATCTATTCCGCAAGAAGACTTGTATGAGTCAGACTTTCTTAAGGTTTACGATACAAGTGCCACTAAAACTCTCGGTATACGGTGGAATGCACTCACAGATTACTTCTCCGACTCCTTTGAACCTTTCCCTGCGGTCACGAACGTCACTAAACGTAAAATATTATCTTCGGTTGCCAAATTATTTGATCCCGCTGGCTGGCTTTCCCCTGTAGTGATCAAAGGCAAAATATTAATACAACACCTTTGGCTTGAAAAAATCGATTGGGATGAGTCAGTAAGTGAGGATTCTGTCCGAAGCTGGAACGAACTCATTCGAGATATGCCCTACGTCGAAAAAATCCAGATTCCACGTTGGATGCAATTCACTCCCGCTCCCCTAGCAGCTATCACACTACCAAGGTTAGAGTTATCCGGTGCCTTGCTATTAGCTAAACTCACAGCTCATACGATAACTTCTTTAAATTTGCAAAATTACGAAACAATTCTCTGGTGTGATTCATCCATTGTGCTAGGATGGCTAGCCAAGCCTCCAGCCACATGGAAAGAAATCTATGTCTCTAACCGTGTCTCGCAAATACATCAACTTCTACCAAATGCTAAATGGCGTCATATACCCACACATGTTAATCCCGCGGATTTAGGGTCAAGAGGTTGTCGACCTCAAGACTTACTTAACAATAGTCTTTGGTGGCATGAGCCTTCGTGGCTTGCCAACCCCGCTTCTGAATGGCCAAAATTCAACAATCAATCAAACAATACCAAACTCTGCCGAATCTCCTCCCTAAAACCATCCGCAAACACGAACCCTGACCCAACACTATCACACCATTTACATATGAGTAATAATAAAGGCCCAGCTTCCAACACTCTAGTTGATATTCTTATTAATTTCTCGTATTACCCCAGAGCGTTACGAGTCTTGGCATATGTTTTTCGCTACATACGAGGGTTTCAGCCAACCTTTGCTTACCCTAACTTTCCACTACGCTACGATAATATCGATCTTCACCATTTTGAACTCGATTCAGTCAAAACCAGACTAATATTGCTAACCCAAAAGCAATGTAATAAAGCGGAATATTCTGCGTTGGTCAATTCCGAACCTTTGGGTAAAGACAGCCATATTTTCACACTTAATCCCTTTCTAGATCAAAATAATATTTTACGAGTCAATGGACGATTAGCCAACTCTTCACTGCCCTACAGAGAGCGTTATCCCATCATTATTCCGAACAATTCTCAATTTTGCAATTTATACTTATCACATTTGCATAACTTTCTAATTCATGGCGAGTGTCAACTAATGTGCCGTATGGCACAAACCGAATTTTATATACCGCGTCTCAAAGTGCGAATTCGCAAGATCATACGATATTGCAAAACTTGCATTATTTACAAACGAAAAGCTTGCTCACAAATTATGGCAGCCTTGCCATCTGATCGATGTACCCTTTCATTTCCCTTTCACACTACCGGTCTCGACTTCGCCGGACCATTCGAACTAAAGCCTACAACTCTCATAAATTCTGCCGCAGTTAAAGCTTATGTATGCGTATTTGTATGCCTTGCCACCAGGGCAGTTCACCTAGAAGCGTGTTCTAATCTCTCTACCGCTGCCTTTCAAGCCACCTTCGCCAGGTTTGTTGGACGTCGCGGACTCCCACGTAAAATCGCTTCAGACAATGGACGCAATTTTCTGGGTGCAAGCCGCGCTTTTCGTAAAGAATTTGCTACGTCCATAAAAACTGTTTCCCATGATATTGCTCAGAAATACATTACCCATGGATTCGAATGGTCCTTTATTCCCCCACATGCACCTCACATGGTCGGCTTGTGGGAAGCAGCCGTTAAAAGCTTTAAGTTCCATTTAAAGCGAGCGGCAGGCGACTACAGGTTTAATTTCGAGGAGTTTGCCACCGTGCTGGCCAGAATTGAAGGTGTGCTACATTCCAGACCGATCTCAGCTCTGTCTGAGAACCCAACCGACTTAACCGCTCTCACCCCCGGTCATTTTCTCAGAGGCGGCCCTATTATGGCACTACCTGAGCCATCCATCGAAAACCTCTCTGTAATTAACCCGTGCGCACCGCTACGGGAACTTTAACTCGCCCAATTACGAAGTTGTGTCATTTGCCTTATGACAACGATACAAACTCCACACTGTAGAGACACTAAACATATTTCCTATTTCACCTCCTAATTCTTCAATTTCTCTTATTATACTCTCATTTGTATTTTAGTTTACGTGCCAAACCGCCACGGAATCCAACTATTCACCAGTGGCAGGTGTGTTTCCATTACCACGCCCTTCGGTTCTGCCCAGGGTTTCTTGCCATGGACTTCATCAAACGCAGCCAAGTGGTGAGACGAAACAAATATTGTTTTAATTGCCTTGCTTGCACCCATGATGATAGAAATTGCAACAGTCCAGATAACTGCCGAAAATGTGGGTTGCCCCATCATACGCTGCCTTATCCCGACCAACGTCATCGAGGACCTCAGCACAATGAATCCGCTCGAGGACGTCTTGGTCAACGAGTTACACCGACTGCCCGGAAAATCCTCAAGGCCGAAAACGTCAAAGACCAAGCAAGAAGCAGAAGCCCAAAACAAACACCGTTCAGCCGAACCAACAGCTCCTCTCTGAGGCAATACGTTCTCTCGCAGCCGTCTTATGCGTAACTACTACCACATCTTCAATTGCATAGCTGCAAGGAGTGGCGGCATGTTTAAACTAGCACAAAGGGTTGCTGTCCTTATTAAATGTATTTTTATTGACTTTGTTATATTATATTAACTATTAAATTAATTTGCTCTGAAATTTGAATTATAACCGTCCGGTTAATGAATGTCCTAATTTTAATGTTACAGTTTAAAAGCCACTGAACCAGCTTAAAACTAATGTTAGTACGCGGATAAAAAATAACATCTACAATTGTCATTTTTGCCGCCTCGTACGAGAGCCATCTTTTTTCTATGCCCAAGTTTCGTGGTTGGTCGTTATTGTATTTTAAACTTTCTTAATGTTTAATAGCCTTAGTAAAACCATCTTTTAATAAAAACCCGCTAACATTTCAACTTAAACACTTTTCATATTTATTGTAATGCTTTACATTGAATCATAATTTGTAAAATAAACTTGTCTTTGAATTTAAACCTTACCATCTTGCTCTACTTATTTCTGGAAATACTAAGTTTGCATTCCCTGCAGCTGCCTTGGCTCCACAGTGGTACCTCTTGGAGTTGATCAACCTGGTCAACCGTCATCTGCATCATTCCTGCTAACATACACGCAAGTATAAAAAATACAGTCCACACCCTTTATTCTTGGTCACCCAACCAATCTCTGAATTTAACTTCTTAAATTTGATTAATTTTCTAGTCCATTCCCTTTACCTCAAGCTTACCTTCAATAAGTCAAAAGGGAATATTACTCTTAACTACCTACACAAAACCCACCCCTTTTCCTGCATACTAATTTACTCATACACCAAGGGTTTTGTACAGTATGTATGTATGTATGAATATATGTTTGTATGGGTGTATGTTTGTATGTATGTGTGTATGTATGTATGTGTGTATGTATGTATGAATGTATGTTTTATTATTTATTTTTTACCTATGCTATTCCCGCGAAGCTCTTCGCTTGTCTGCAGGAGTCCAGAGTCTCTGGCAGGAATCGAACCCGCAACCCCGGCACTGATAGACTAGATCACTACCACCCGAAGCAGGGGTTTTATCCGTTCCAATGACGGAAAGGGCTGAAGCGGTTTTGGAGGTGCTTGGATTGAAGCACAGAGGCACCCCGCCGCAATTTTAAGAGCAGCCGCCTTCTGGTCGAGCTGCCTTACCACTTCCAATCAGCCTAGGCCGATCTTCTTTGGTCACCGGGACTGTTACAGTCCCTGGCTTTGCCGTATTTCTGTCTATCGTTGTCCTCGTTCTCGCCTGTCCGTCATCATTTTCCGTTGATTGTTTTTGTTGTTGTTTGTTGTCTTTTGAATTGTTCATTGTAAATTTTGGTCCCACGAGTGTAGGGGAGTTGAAAGGTCCGCCACGTCATAGCCCCCAATAACGTGGTAAGGGCGTGGTCTATTTGCTGAGGTGCCTAGGTATCAGCAAAGATCCGTGATAATACAGTCGGTAACCCCTGACTGCAAACCAGACCGATAGGCACGGGTCGCATGACACCTCGGTTTAGGGGTGGATAACCTTTCGTCGTCAAGGCTTTTAGGTTCCGTATCTAAAACCCAGGCGCCACTTGTGACGTTACCTATACTTGAAATACAAGCCACAGCCTAGACACAGCCACCACATCGCTGCAAGATCGTTATCCAAGGTGGTGGATGTATGTATGAATGTATGTATGTATGTATGTATGTATGTATGTATGTATGTATGTATGTATGTATGTATGTATGTATGTATGTCTGTATGTATATATGTATGTATGTATATATGTATGTATGCATGTATATTTGTATGTATGTATGTATGTATGTATGTATGTATGTATTTTTTTTTTTTTTTTTGCGGAAGGAGGTGGAAATCTTACATAGATTCCCGTTGTCCTGGGATATGTCGGATTCTTACCGACTAAAACCACACCCCCTTCTTCGCCGCCACTCCCTACGGGACTGCCATTCCAGGTATTACGTCGCAGGGTGGGGAAAGACTCAGTTGGTCATTTCATCCGTGTTTCTAGAGTTCTTTCTTTCTTGCTCCTCTTCTCGTAGCTTGAGTAGAATTATTTTGACATAGCTACATATACTCTTCCAGTTATCATGGCTTTCTGTCATTGTGTGGATTATATTATGCGGGTGTATATCCCGACCAACCTCTCGCTCCAGTAGAGCCTTGTCGTATGCAAACCTAGGGCAATGAAACAGAGCGTGCTCCACATCCTCTATTACGTTTGGGCATCTTGGGCATATTGGAGAGTCGTCATGCCCATATTTAAATAAGTAGCTCCTATATCCTCCGTGGCCTGACAGAAACTGTGTAAGGTAGTAGTTGACTTCTCCGTGCCTTCTACCAATCCAGCTGCCTATATTTGGAATGAGCTTGTATGTCCATCTTCCATTTTGACTGGCGTCCCAGCGAGCTTGCCATCTTCGCATGCTTATCTCCTTTTCATCGATTCGCGTTTCTCCTTCTGAGTTGTCGCTTCTTGCTCTTGAATACCTCCGTCGGGCTTCGTCAGCGAGTATGTCTATCGGTACCATGCCAGCTATAACGTTCGCTGCGTCCTCTGATATAGTTCGGTAGGCGCTGCAGACTCTTATAGCCGCTAGTCTATATACCGATGCCAGCTTTTTTCTTATCCTTTGTACGTCCAAGCTCTGTGACCATACTGGTGCTGCATACAGCATGGTGGAGCTTACCACCCTAGCGATAACCTGCCGTCTGCTCTGCTTGGGGCCTCCGACATTTGGCATCATGCGGGAAAGAGCTGCGGTAACGTTTGATGCTTTGTCCGCTATATATTTTATGTGTGCTCCGCAATTTATCCTGTCATCAACCATTACTCCTAGGTACTTAATTTGCCTCTTTGAGGTAATTTCATGTTGGCCTACTCGAATGACCACGGTTTCGGGTCTCCTTCGGTTGCTTATTAATACTGCCTCCGTTTTGTGCTCCGCCAGTTGGAGTCCCGCTGCGTCCAGCCAACCCCTCATTTTGGCTACTGTTTCATTAGCATACAACTCCACTTCATTAATATGACGCGCCATTACTACAACAGCGATGTCGTCAGCGAACCCAACTATCCTGCTCTCCGGGGAAAACTCCAATGTTAAAACATCGTTATACATTATATTCCATAACAATGGGCCCAGTACCGATCCTTGTGGAACCCCCGCTGTAACATTATATGTTTTCTGGCCCTCTTCAGTATTAATGTATGTATGTATGTATGTATATATTTATATATGTATGTATGTATTTATGTATGTATGTATGTATGTATGTATGTATGTATGTATGTATGTATGTATGTATATATGTATGTATGTATGTATGTATGTATGTATGTATGTATGCATGTTTCGGCACGGGAAGGCAAAGCCCGATTGAGCTAAAAGGTTTGCAATTGGATTTGGCACATATCTTGACGTGAGCACATACAAATTTTGAGGAAAAAAAACGTCTGCCCTATTAACTAAAACTACCCTAGTATGTATGCATGTATATATGTATGTGTGTATGTATATATGTATGTATGTATGAATGTATGCATGTATGTATGTATGTATGTATGTATGTATGCATGAATGTATGTTTGTATGTATGTATGTATGAATATATGTTTGTATGGGTGTATGTATGTATAAACTCAAAACATTGTGAAAACAACACACACAACAAAACACTTTTTTTAACATACATTATTTCAAATAACGTTCTCTTGTGCATTTTTGTAAAATTATGTACACAGCACGTCTAAGAAATAATAATAAGAAAAAGTCAACAAGGAAAAATAAACAAGAAATTACAAATACAACAATGGAATCTGTAAATTTAACACCAAATGCAGAAAACTCTTTTACTCCCACGCATAAACGATTAAGAGATATTACACACAACAGTTCTCTTATCGAAAATTCATCAAAAACTCCTCGCGTATCTTTTGCTCCAATTACTGCATCTCCCCTTAAGTTTATGCAAACCATGGATAAGCGTTTTGATAAGTTAACCGAACAATTAACAGATCAATTACAGGCAATGATGCAAAAAATGTTAAGAGAGTGTAAAGATAGTCTCTTAAACGAAATAGACAAAAAATTTAATGTGTTGGTGAGTGACATAAACAAAGTAACAGAAAGAGTAACAAACTTAGAAACATCTGTTCATGAAATAAAAAACACTGCTACGAATGAAATGATAGCACTAAAACATGAAACAGAAAACTTAAAGAACGATATCATTTATTTAAAAAATTGTGCTAGAAAACACGAAAACTCAATAGTAGCATATGATATAAGAATAACTAATGTGCCTACTGAACCAAATGAAAACCTTTATAATTTTTATCTTAAAATTTGTGAAACCGTAAAAATTTCACCATTACACTATATTTCAAATTTCGGGCCATAGTACACAATTTTAAACGCCATATGGCAAATATTCTTAAATATTTCATAAATCTTTTTAGACATAAAATTTTCTTTTTCAGTTTATATATACTTGTTAAAAATACCAATATTAATAAAAATGCTTGCATTGCTTGTAGGAACTTTGTTTGTTATAATGGTTTTACAATGTGATGGTAGGATAAGTGGCTCCAAAGAAAATTTATACACTATGACTAGAATTCTTTCCAGAAGAACTTCTGGTCTCAATATTTGCCATATTAATGCTCAAAGCTTGAACAACAAAATGGATGAATTTCGATATATTTTTGAAGAATCTGGTATTGACATTTTGTGTATTTCAGAATCTTGGTTTTATTCTGAAATTCAAGATAGTATTTATGGGTTAAATGGTTATCGTCTTTTCCGAGCCGATACGTGCTCAAATGGTGGAGGTGCGGCTATCTATGCAAAAACATCAATAAACTGTAAACTTAAATGTAAGTCTCTTTCAGATGAGAAAATCGAGTATCTGTTTCTCGAAATATTTAATAGCAATAACCAGAATCTTTTAATTGGTTCCATTTATAAACCAAATAAAGATACCGATTTTAACCCACTTCTGAGCAAGCTGACATCGCTTACTCTTGGTTATACTGACGTTATTATTACTGGAGACTTCAATGAAAATATATTAGCTGACCGAAATTTGATGATGGATATGAATGCCATTGGCTTGAAGCTGGTTAATTGTTCTTTAGCAACCCACTTTACACGGACTTCAAGTACTTTACTCGACCTTTATTTTATTAATAATCTTTCAAAACTGCTGCTCTTTGATCAGCTCTCCGCGTCCCTGTTCTCGAAACATGACATGATTTTTCTGTCTTATGACTATAACATAAAATCTCAAGAACAGACACGGGAAATAACGTTTAGAGACTTTAAGAACATTGATTTTCAATCATTAGAAACTGAATTGTCGACCATTTCTTGGAACCAAATCTTCCTTATGCCAACCGTAGATGAGCAATTAACTTTCTTGCAGAATAATATTCTTTATTTATATGAAAAATACGTTCCAATAAAGACAAGTAAAATACGTAATGGTAAACCATGGTTTTCAAATGAGATTAAAACCTTGATCACAGAAAGAAACATAGCCTATGAGATATGGAAGCGATTTAGAACTCTTGACCTCCATAATGCTTTTAAGGACGCTAGAAGAAAAATAAATTCAAAAATGAGATCTTCAAAATCAATATTTTATAAGGAAAAATTCGAATCGGCTGTTTGCTCGAAGAAGAAGTGGAGGGAAATTCGGAATATGGGAATTGTTAATGGTAATGCTAAAGATGATAATACGATTGATATTAACAAACTAAATTATGAATTTACCAATATTCCAATGCCAGAAGTAGATCCTAATTTTTATGACAATTCTTCTAATACCATGGATGGCTTTAATTTCATACATTTCACACAAGAAGAAGTTCTAGGTTCTATTTTGAGTATTAAATCCCATTCTGTGGGATACGATGGAATCCACCCGAAGTTCATAAAGTTAATAATTACTTATACTCTTTTACATATAACACATTTTTTCAACTTCATTGTTACAACGTCTACTTTTCCATCAGCGTGGAAGCACGCAAAGATTATTCCTATACCAAAAGCTGATAGCACATATCGACCGATAGCTATACTACCCTTTTTATCTAAAGTCTTTGAACGTTTAATCCATACTCAAATGAACCACTTTTTACATGATAACTCTCTGCTTACCGACAAGCAATCTGGTTTCAGACCTAAACACAGTTGCATTTCTGCCTTAATCGAAGTCTCAGAGGAGCTTAGAGCAAACGTGGATAACAGTATGGTATCGTTTTTAATTTTGCTTGACCATTCTAAAGCATTTGACACAGTAGACCATTTAATTCTTTGTCAAAAACTTAGGCACATGTTCTATTTTTCGCCAACCGCCGTAAAGATGATTTATTCTTATTTGTGTGACAGAAGCCAATCTGTGTATCATGGGACTGATGAGTCTTATAGTTGCTCCACTCCGAGAGGTGTACCACAGGGTTCCATACTTGGTCCACTATTATATGTATTATATTCTAATGACTTACCTTCTCGACTCAGTTTTTGTGGAATACATATGTATGCAGATGATGTACAACTTTTTATTAGTTGTGAACCGTCTGATATTAATAATTGCATTAACCGGATCAATAATGACCTAGATAGTGTTAAAGAATGGGCTTCAGCCAATGGACTCTCCATAAATGCTAAGAAATCAAAAGCTTTGATAATTGGAAAAACCGAATCGTTGCCAACTATTTTACCACCAATTCTGGTCGGAGAATCTACAATCACAATAGATGAAACTGCCAAAAATTTAGGTGTAATATTCAACAGGAAACTAGACTGGTCTAATCACATAAATGTTATATGTGGTAAAACATATGCGATGTTAAGAAACCTTTGGATGTCGCAACATTATACACCTTTTGATATTCGAATGTTACTAGCTAAAACATATTTATTGCCAACGCTCTTGTACGGTTGTGAACTATTCGCTAACTGTGATACATTAAGTATGAAAAGGCTTAATGTAACGTACACTAATATTGCCAGATATGTTTTTGGCCGCAGTAGGCGAAGCAGAATCTCATAGTACTGTAGACAAATATGTAATATACCATTTGATAGCCTGTTAAAGCTTCGAACATTATTATTTTTTCATAAGGTGATTTACACCAAACAGCCTGAATACCTATACAATAGAATAATCTTCTCAAGGTCTGACCGAGGAAACAAAGTAAATACCTTTCGCATTAGAAAAGATATATCGAAAAGACATTTTTTCTACACTGCTATCAATCTTTGGCGCCAACTTCCCCCTAATATTCAAATCATTAGCAATGCAAAGCATTTCAAAATTGCAATATTTAATCGTTTAGGATAACAAAATTTATATAGCTTTTACATACATAATGTTTTAACTTTTATTTATTTGATGTGAGTAATATTATATGCTTTCTTCTTATTTAATTTAAAAATCATAATTTTTTAATGTCATTTAATATTTTTCAATTCTATCTAATTTAAATTTCTTTTATTTCTTATAATTAGTATTAAGTGATTTTATTTTTTTTTTACCAACAAAAATCATATTGTGCCATTATCTCCCCAGTACTATTAGATAAGACTAGTTCTTGTTGTACTGTATTGATTAAATAAATAAATAACTAAATAAATAAATAAATAAATAAATAAATAAATAAATAAATAAATAAATAAATAAATGTGTGTATGTATGTATGTGTGTATGTATGTATGTATGTATGTTTTATTATTTATTTTTTTATTTTTTACCTATGCTATTCCCGCGAAGCTCTTCGCTTGTCTGCAGGAGCCCAGAGTCTCTGGCAGGAATCGAACCCGCAACCCCGGCACTGATAGACCACATCACTACCAGCTAGCCTACCGGGGCACCCGATGTGTGTATGTATGTGTGTATGTATGCATGTATGTATGCATGTATGGATGTATGTATGTATGTATGTATGCATGTATGTATGTATGTATGTATGTATGTATGTATGTATGTTTTTTTTTTTTTTTTTTTTTTTTGCGGAAGGAGGTGGAAATCTTACATAGATTCCTGTTGTACTGGGATATGTCTTCTTCGCCGCCACTCCCTACGGGACTGCCATTCCAGGTATTACGTCGCAGGGTGGGGAAAGGTTCAGTTGGTCATTTCATCCGTGTTTCTAGAGTTCTTTCTTTCTTGCTCCTCTTCTCGTAGCTTGAGTAGAATTATTTTGACATAGCTACATATACTCTTCCAGTTATCATGGCTTTCTGTCATTGTGCGGATTATATTATGCGGGTGTATATCCCGACCAACCTCTCGCTCCAGTAGAGCCTTGTCGTATGCAAACCTAGGGCAATGAAACAGAGCGTGCTCCACATCCTCTATTACGTTTGGGCATCTTGGGCATATTGGAGAGTCATCATGCCCATATTTAAATAAGTAGCTCCTATATCCTCCGTGACCTGACAGGAACTGTGTAAGGTAGTAGTTGACTTCTCCGTGCCTTCTACCAATCCAACTGCCTATATTTGGAATGAGCTTATATGTCCATCTTCCATTTTGACTGGCGTCCCAGCGAGCTTGCCATCTTCGCATGCTTATCTCCTTTTCATCGATTCGCGTTTCTCCTTCTGAGTTGTCGCTTCTTGCTCTTGAATACCTCCGTCGGGCTTCGTCAGCGAGTATGTCTATCGGTACCATGCCAGCTATAACGTTCGCTGCGTCCTCCGATATTGTTCGGTAGGCGCTACAGACTCTCATAGCCGCTAGTCTATATACCGATGCCAGCTTTTTTCTTATCCTTTGTACGTTCAAGCTCTGTGACCATACTGGTGCTGCATACAGCATGGTGGAGCTTACCACCCTAGCGATAACCTGCCGTCTGCTCTGCTTGGGGCGTCCGACATTTGGCATCATGCGTGAAAGAGCTGCGGTAACGTTTGATGCTTTGTCCGCTATATATTTTATGTGTGCTCCGAAATTTATCCTGTCATCAACCATTACGCCTAGGTACTTAATTTGCCTCTTTGAGGTAATTTCATGTTGGCCTACTCGAATGACCACGGTTTCGGGTCTCCTTCGGTTGCTTATTAATACTGCCTCCGTTTTGTGCTCCGCCAGTTGGAGTCCCGCTGCGTCCAGCCAACCCCTTATTTTGGCTACTGTCTCATTAGCATACAACTCCACTTCATTGATATGGCGCGCCATTACTACAACAGCGATGTCGTCGGCGAACCCAACTATCCTGCTCTCCGGGGAAAATTCCAATGTTAAAACATCGTTATACATTATATTCCATAACAATGGGCCCAGTACCGATCCTTGTGGAACCCCCGCTGTAACATTATATGTTTTCTGGCCCTCTTCAGTATTATATAGCAACTTTCGGTCCGAGAAGTAGCTTGAGATAATATTCAACAGGTAGAAGGGAACTCCTAGGTCCTCCAACTTGGCCATTATTCGGTCCCATCTTGCCGAATTGAATGCATTTTTTACATCCAGGGTGACTAGTACGCAATACTTCCTTTCCGCGCCTTTACCTTCTACTGCCTCTCTTACTAGTGTTGTCACGAGCCTAATTGCATCAACTGTGGACCTTGCCTTACGGAAGCCAAACTGCCTATCCGATTACCCCTGACGCTCCTCTACTGCTTGAAGCAATCTGTTGTATAAGATCCTCTCCAGTATTTTCCCCGTTGTATCCAGTAGGCAAATGGGCCTATATGATGATGGATCTCCCAAGCGTTTATTGGGCTTAGGGAGCAGTACTAGCCTTTGTGTCTTCCAGGGATCCGAAGACATTTATTTATGTATGTATGTATGTATGAAGTATGTATGTTTGTTTGTATGTATGTATGTATGTATGTATGTATGTATGTATGTATGTATGTATGTATGTATGTATGTATGTATGTATGTATGTATGTATGTATTTATGTATGTATGTATGTATGTATATATGTATGTATGTATGTTTTCTTCTTGATTGAGGTGTTCCAATCTTCAAATCTGTTGGAAGTTTATTGGTTTGGGGTCCTTTTCAATCCTTTTTGTTAAAATTTTTGTTAAAATCGAAATTGCATACCTCCTGGTATAAAGGTGAGTTGTATTTATTTGTTTTTAAGGGTTGCTCTATGTATGCTATTTTCGGTTCAAGGGAGGTGTTTGTAATTTTAATTATACTAGACCAATTATTAGTTGTATATATTCCCTCAGAGATAAAGAGGCTAGGACGTATTTGGGTTTGTTCTACATATATGTCTCCATTTTCTGTATCTACGGGTAAATTTACTGTGGTTCTTGTTAATTCAGGGATTACGTGTTTCTCAGAAGTGTTATTTGGCTTGAGTTGGAGTTGTAAGGTTGTTTGTTATCTGTGTAATGTGTTATTAGTGAGGTCTATTTTTCTCCTATTTTCGTTAAAAAGTTTAAGCCGAGTAAACCATGAAAATATGTGTGAAATTTAAATAGCAGGAATGTACATTGTCCAGGTTGCTTAAATTCTTGAAATATTGGTTTAAAACTGTTTTGATTATTGTTGGTTTAAAATTTTCGGTAATTTTTGGATCTACAAGTTCGGGTGCTATAAAGGATGTTGAAGCTCCTGTATCTATTAGAAATTTTAGTTCTTTATTTATTGGTGAGTTATTTTTATGTAGGCTAGTTGGGACCGATGTGTATTTATATCTATGTACCCTGTTTGTAGGTTGATGAAAAATGAAAATTTTGCGAATCATCTATATTAGTTGCATCTTGATGTGATGTGAATTGGTCTAATGTTTGTTATTGTGAATTGGTTGGTTGCTCAAAATTGTGCACTTCGTTTGTCTAAAACTTCTCGATTGTGTGCTTGGGCCTTATTTAGCAAAGGTATTTCTGGGTTGATTAAAGTTTTCGCGTTTAGGTATTATATTTGGTGATGCATATGTTTGGTAGTTTCTTGAAAATTTAGTTTCCGATCCCTTAAATTCCCTTTTCTGTGGGTAGTTTGAAGCATGATTGTTTGGTTTATATTGTTGAATATGGTTTTGGTCGTATTGTTGTGGGTTCCTGAAATTATCAGGTCTGTACGGCTGTTTATAGAATGTGGACTTTCTGTAGTAAATGTTTTGTTCTTTAAGACAGAAGGATAAGGCTGAGGCAAGAGATTTTGGTTGCATTGCTCGAGTTG
Organism: Pollenia amentaria; assembly: GCA_943735925.1. NCBI lineage: Eukaryota > Metazoa > Arthropoda > Insecta > Diptera > Polleniidae > Pollenia > Pollenia amentaria. The sequence continues at coordinate 21,550,125 of OX031011.1, forward strand.
ATGAGCCAAGGGGTTCCCTTAGTCCTGATAAGAAAGTGTTGAGACACATATCAGCAAACCGTTCTTTTTTTGATGAAATAACATTTTGGTCTTTCTCATGGATGACTATATTATTGCACAAGGCGGATTGTATTTCTATAATACCGCTGTAAAATTGTTGTACTGTTCTATTTGCTTGCCTTACATTATGTAAGTCTTTTATTAGAGATGTTTCCGATTTTTTTCCGAATAGTGTAGGATTAAATTACCTTTAATCATGTCCCAGTTTAAGGGAGTGCCATACATGTTTAGAATTTCGTTTTTCCCCCCTCAATTTTGTTCCTAATTGCCCTCTAGAGAATCTTTCCATATGGTGTACTATCTGCACTCTGAATGTAGAGTAGTATTTCCTCTACATTGTTAATGAATCCGTATAATAACCTAGGGTTGCCATTAAAATGGGGAAGATCTTTGATGACATATGGTATTCTGAGAGAGTTAAATAGGTCTGTATTAGTATTACCTGATTGATTTGCTTGTGTCATCTTGTCTTTTTCTATTGTAATGTTTTTCCTAAGTCTCGTTATTGGTCCCTAGCACTGATGGGACTTATGGCCCAATTGGGCCATTTTAGGCCCTATTGAATGTTGCCTGCCCTAAGTCCCTTTCGCTCTTTTTTGGCCCTTTTTAGACTTAGATATATTTTAGTCGATTAGTTTCCGCCCAAAGAAATTCTATAAAAAAATCGCTCCTTTAACACTTTTTTTTTTTTTCATTATTTATTTATTGAATCTTCATATATTAAATATGAACTAACAATAATTAATCAAATCTTATCCTAATATTTACTTTATGTCCTGCCAGTGCCAAACACAAAAGATTTAGTCATCACGGTTTCTGTTTACATATATAGGTGTTTATCGCTCATCTGATTGGGTGAGTGCTGCAGTGTCTCTTCTTCTTAAGCGAGTGTGGCCGCCATAATTTAAAATATTTCTAGCTAATGGATTTGGGTGCAGTTCCAGCCTTTTTAAATATTTTGCTGCATATTTCGTTATCATAGTTTTTACTAATGGCACATTGAGATCCTTGTGGATATTTGAGTTTTTGACGTACCAGGGGGCGGCTGTGATTATTCGAAGAAGTTTATTTTGGCGCCTTTGAATTTTTTCGATGAGCCGAGGCAGTGCCCCATAACTGAATACCGTAGCACCAAATTGGCTTTAAGATAGAGTTGTAGAGTAGAAGTTTGCAATCGAGACTAAGAACAGAATTTCTTCCAATAAGCCAATTAATTTGGATTGCTTTTAGTTTCATTTGAGTTAATTTCGCTTCTATATGCCATTTCCACGTTAAACGCCGATCCAGATGTATACCGAGGTATTTTACATGCGAGTGTTGGGGTATTATTTGATTATTTATTTTAATAGGGGGGCATGTTTCCCGACGCAATGTGAATGTTATATGTGCGCATTTTTGCTCATTGATCTTTATCCTCCATTTTTTTAACCACCTTTCTAGTTCAAATATATGATCCTGTAGATAACGAGATGCTTCTTGACAGTTTGCGTGTACGCTTAGAAAAGCTGTGTCATCCGCAAATGTTGAGGTATTGGTGTAGCTTTTTGTTGGCAAGTCCGAAGTATAAATTAAGTATAATAGAGGGCCCAGGATGCTGCCTTGTGGGACTCCAGCGTTAATTGGCTGTGGAGAACTTAAAAATTCGCCTTCTTTAATAATAAATTGACGACCGACTAAGTAGCTTTCTAACAGCTTGTGTATGTTTGCTGGTAAGTTTTGCTGCAACTTCAGTAGTAACCCTTTATGCCAGACTTTATCAAAAGCTTGAGACACATCGATGAAGAGTGCTGAGCAATATTTTTTTTCTTCAAAGGCTTTTCTTATGACATTTACTATTCGATGAGTTTGTTCAATTGTGCTGTGTTTTCTTCTAAAACCGAATTGATGATTGGGAATACATCTGTTACCATTTAAAATCGGCGTTAATTTAGACACTAGAAGTTTCTCAAATAGCTTTGATATATTAGACAATAAGCTTATAGGTCTATATGACTCAACTTTTGTGGGATCCTTTCCTGGTTTAGGTATCATGGTAACTAAGGATACTTTCCACTCTTGTGGGTAGTATTCAAGGCGTAAAATAGCATTAAAAATAAAAGAATAGTTTTCTTTGCTATGCTGGGTAGCTCCAAAAGCATTTTGTTACTGATCTTATCAAACCCAGGGGCTTTCTTGGGGTTTAAATCATGAATAGCCTTCTCGATTTCTCTTATCTTAAATATTAGTGGAACAGCTGATCCAACAGCAACAGGTGGTAACTCGACCGCAGTATCGGAAGATGTATGAGGGGTAAATACGGTTTTCAAATGATTAACAAAAATATTTCCTTTTTCTATGTCATTTCGTGCCCAACTTCCATTTAAGTTTCTTAATGGCGGTTTAGTGATAACTGGTCTTTTAAGATTTCTAGCTGCACGCCATAATAAGTAGTCAGATTGAGGAGTTGCATCAAGTTCCTTAAGATATTTTTCGAGAGAAGCCGTTTTTTGAGACTACAGTAAGTTTCTAAGCCTTTTTGTGCACTCTTTTAGTAAACTTTTGAGTTGAGGGGATCTGTGCAATTGCCACTCTCTTCGAACTCTCCTTTTTTCAGTCAAGAGACGCTCGACATCTGTAGAATATATTTTACTATTTTTGATATTTTCGCGGGCTATGCTAGAATGGTGAACAGCTAGTTTGAAATAATTGTCAACTTTTACAATAGAAAGATTCACATTCTCCGGTGTTCTAAGCGGAATATTTTCAGTGCAGTGGGTACTGAGATATTTTTTATATTTTAACCAATTTATTTGTGTGGCTGACGTCACTAAGTAACCAGACGGAGATACAATTCTATTAGGGTTTAATATGGTGAGAACTGTAGGTGTGTGATCAGAAGATAATTCTAAAGAAGCTTCAACATGAATCGTTTCTGCGGGGATGTTTTCAACCACGTCAAAATCGATGACATCTGGAATTTTTTGCCTATCAGTAGGCCAATAATTTGGTTGTCCACTCGCGATCACATTTAAATCCATTTTAGACATTGTATTATACAAAACACGACCCTTTGGTGTAATGAGCCGTGACCCCCAGAAGGTATGTTTAGCGTTGTAATCGCCAGCGGCTAGGAAACAGGGTCTTAATGATTTAAAATATTTATAATATTGGCTTTCTGATATTGAAAATCTAGGTGGAGAGTATAAAGATGAAAGTACTAAGTTGCGATTTAGCTCTTCAACACATATGTTCGTTGCTTGCAGATAATCGTCACGATGATCACACATTAAGTAGTGTTTGATTCGGGCTTTTATCAAAATAGCAGAACCTCCACAAGCTCTATCTCGAGGGTCCTTGGTATCATATAATATATAACCATTAATGTTAAAAGTATTTCTTGAGGTCAAATGAGTTTCAGAAACCATCATTACATCAATTTGTTTACTTTTAAGAAAGTATTCTAGTTCATTTTCATGTTGGCGAATGCCGTTTGCGTTGCAAAAACAAATTTTTAAGCAATTCATGGCTTGTTAAGTACAGCTTGCAATAACATCGTTTGCATTCTTAACATTTCCTGCATCATATTACCCATTGTGTTCGTAAAGTTACTTACTGTTTGCACTAGTGATTCCATGGTCTTTTCTAGACGACTTAAATTAGAGACTGGAGTCTCATCATTATTTGGCAAATCACCTTGCATTGGCATATGGTTTGATTTTAGGACGTTAGCGAAGGATGTTCTGTTATTACTAGGCTGCGGTACCTGAATGCAATTAGTGTTAACGTTTCGGCCCAACCGAGCGCTTGACGATAGAGTATACAGGGCATCCTCTATAGTTGGCAGTGTGATTACCACCACAGTTGCTGCATTTTTTTACATTGGGGTCGTTTTTAGACTTACCGCAGAGAGCTGTACCATGCAATTCTCCACATACAACGCAAACAGGTGTTAAATGGCAGTATGCCTTAGTGTGACCAAATTCTTGGCAGTTTAAACATTGCACGGGACCGTTTCTTTTATGCGGCTCCTCTATCGTTATTTTCCTATACAGGATATATTTCAGACTGTAAATGGGATGAGTTTCGTTTTTTTAAGCTTAACGTCGCCGGGTTCTAACTCCACTCGAAATAGTGGCTGGGGATTTTTTTTTCTATTTTTAATATTAACTACATTTTTAATTTTAAAGCCCTTCTCTTCTAAAAACGTTTTTATTTCACCTGGGTCTACGCATGAATCAATGCCCTTTATCACTACCTGAAGACCTTTACTGCTCTTCAGTTGGTATGTATAAAAGTTTTTTTTTAGTGCTTCTAATTTAGTTATTACTTTACGAAAATCATCTTCACGATTAACTTGTATTTTAGTTTCATTTATACTACCACGTTTTATTGCAGCTACATAAAAAGAATTTTCACCTATTACCGAGATCAAATTCTTTATTAAATCACTTGAGTTTTGCTCTCTAAGATATATCGGGGGTGGCTTAGAAGATTTTGTAACGTTTTGTGCTTCCGAGGATTCCTCTTCCAAAATTGCAAACCGATTTTGAGAACTTATTCTATCAGCTGTACCCTCTTTTAAAACTTTTGGGACAGAAGCAACTGCAGAAGAAGTTGGGCTGCGACCCCGTTTTAGCACTGTTATGTACCTATCCATTCCAACTTGTACTTGAGGCTTTTGACCGCTTTTCACCTGTGATACTGAGTTTTCCATCATGCCTGATTTGGGGGTAATCTTTTCATCACTTGTTAAAATCGTTTCTGCCACTGAGGCACCGCTTGCAGGTTTTATATTTTTTATTGTATTCGAATCAACCGTATTATTAGACCAAAAAAAATTTTTAAACAATTCATGCCTTGTTAAGTACAGCTTGCAATAACATCGATTGCATTCTTAACATTTCCTGCATCATATTACCCATTGTATTCGTAAAGTTTGTTACTGTTTGTACTAGTGTTTCCATGGTTTTTTCTAGACGACTTAAATTAGAAACTGGGGTCTCATCATTATTTGGCAAATCACCTTGCATTGGCATATGGTTTGATTTTAGGACGTTAGCGTAGGATGTTCTGTTATTACTAGGCTGCGGTACCTGAATGTCATTAGTATTATTTTGATGTGTTTCCTGAATTTGAGGTGTATTAGGTTTCGGTCCAACCGAGCGCTTGACGATAGAGTATACAGGGCATCCTCTATAGTTGGCAGTGTGATTACCACCACAGTTGCTGCATTTTTTTACATTGGGGTCGTTTTTAGACTTATCGCAGAGAGCTGTACCATGCAATTCTCCACATACAACGCAAACAGGTGTTAAATGGCAGTATGCCTTAGTGTGACCAAATTCTTGGCAGTTTAAACATTGCACGGGACCGTTCCTTTTATGCGGCTCCTCTATCGTTATTTTCCTATACAGGATATATTTCAGACTGTAAATGGGATGAGTTTCGTTTTTTTTAAGCTTAACGTCGCCGGGTTCTAACTCCACTCGAAATAGTGGCTGGGGATTTTTTTCTCAATTTTAAATATTAACTACATTTTTAATTTTAAAGCCCTTCTCTTCTAAAAACGTTTTTATTTCACCTGGGTCTACGCATGAATCAATGCCCTTTATCACTACCTGAAGACCTTTACTGCTCTTCAGTTGATATGTATAAAAATTCTTATTAAGTGCTTCAAATTTTGTTATTACTTTACGAAAATCATCTTCACGATTAACTTGTATTTTAGTTTCATTTATACTACCACGTTTTATTGCAGCTACATAAAAAGAATTTTCACCTATTACCGAGATCAAATTCTTTATTAAATCACTTGAGTTTTGCTCTCTAAGATATATCGGGGGTGGCTTAGAAGATTTTGTAACGTTTTGTGCTTCCGAGGATTCCTCTTCCAAAATTGCAAACCGATTTTGAGAACTTATTCTATCAGCTGTACCCTCTTTTAAAACTTTTGGGATAGAAGCAACTGCAGAAGAAGTTGGGCTGCGACCCCGTTTTAGCACTGTTATGTACCTATCCATTCCAACTTGTACTTGAGGCTTTTGACCGCTTTTCACCTGTGATACTGAGTTTTCCATCATGCCTGATTTGGGGGTAATCTTTTCATCACTTGTTAAAATCGTTTCTGCCACTGAGGCACCGCTTGCAGGTTTTATATTTTTTATTGTATTCGAATCAACCGTATTATTAGACACCGAAGGTGATACAGAGTTTTCTATTGTGCCTGATTGAGGGTTAATATTTTTATCACTTATTAAAATTGTTTTTGCCGTTGAGGCAATGCTTGAAGGTTTTATATTTGTTAGTGTATCAACCGTATTATTAAAAACAGAAGGTGAGAGGGATCGCGTACGAGTAATAGGTTTAGCCGTTAGGTATTTGCTATCATCGACTCTTTTTTTTATTTCTGCATTTGTTTCATTAACACTCACTGTGATATATGCATTTCTATCATTATGCTTAATTGTTTCTGCACTGTTTGCACTCATAAGAGTTTTTTTTTTTACTGTTTACAGTTGTGCTCTTCTTATTTGTTATTGTTTATCAACACCGAGAATAAAAAATGTGTATGTTTATGTATGTATGTACATACATGTATTTTTTTCTTTTCTTTTATTTACTTTTTTTTTTTGTATACTTTATTTGTTCACGTAAAAATAAACCGTATGCCGAGCTTAGAAAACACGTCTATCTTCAACGAGCGCGACAGACAGAATGACTCCTTTAACACAACTTCTGTTTTCTAAATGAACGTTAATTTGTTGTTGCCGATTTATAAATTTTTATTTTCATTTTTATACATATGTATGTATATGTACAGGTGTGTATGAAATATAACGTTACACTTTTGCAAAGAAAAAGGAATAAAAACGCTGAAATTTTCTTAGAAAAATAAAATATTCAAAGGTAATAAAGTTCCTCAAAACGAAACACAATTGATAAATATGTAAAAAGGTTAGTAAATGTTTTATTTCAGAAACTTCTTATTGTAAAATAATGTAAATAATTCTTAAAAATGATTATTGCACAACGAACGAAGATGTTTTAATGGATAGAACCCAAATTCCATTTCAGAAAACAAGGGGTAAGCAAGCTTTTAAATTTTTTTAATTTATTTAGCTTATTAACAAAATTCAATTTTGAACATTTTGTTTTTAGTACAAGTAGCTCAGTTCAACCAAAAATTGCAAAAAAAAAAGTAATGAAGATTGGCTGAAGGCATATCCCTGGTTGAAGAAGGTACAAAATGAAAAGGTATGTTTTAGATGTAATGTAAAAGTGGGTGGAACCAAGTACCACAACAAATTGGAGCTTGAAGCTAGATCATCCCCAAAAATAAATAACTTTTTGTCGTTAGAGTTAAGGATTCTGTTAAAAACGATGCCCAAAACTTGAAGTTAATGTTAACAAATTTTGTGAAGGAACATAACTTATCATTTTCTGTTTTGGATCACCTCGTAAAATGATTAAAAAATGGAATCACCGACTCAAATATTGTAAAAAAATGCTTTATTCACCGGAAAAAAGCAACGAAAATAGTAGCAGACTGTACTGGGCCATCAAATTTTAAGCAAGTAGTTGAAATTTGCAAAAAACAATACTATTCAATTATAATTGATGAAAGTACAGATTGTACAACGACAAAAAATCTTGCAATATTGGTACGAATTTTTAACGAAAAATGTGTTGACCGCTTTTTAACTCTAACGAAAATTGCTGACGGATCTTCAAATTCCATTTTTAATATAATTTCAATAGTATTTCAAGATAACGACAACCCTTTTACAAATTTGGTTGGTTTTGGTGCTGACAATTGTTCGGTGATGATGGGTAGAAATTAGAGATGAGCGATATTTCTGTACCTGTGATTTAATCACTGTTACTGAAAAATCACGAATCACAGTTGTGACCAAATTTGTCAAGTAACAGGTACTTTCTAAGTCGTTCTTTTTGTATTTTGTTACATATGCAAACTTATGATATTTCACTGTTTGTGTGGGTAATAGCGTTTTTTGAATGAAATGTCGAATGATATTGCTGTTCCTTTGATTCTCTCTTCTATCTTATTAGAATTGTTTATGTAAAAATTTATTTGTTCAAGTATGTATGTATATGAAAGTAAACAGATTTGAAAGCTCTTGCAATTTGTTGTTGTTTCTTTGTAAAGTGCTTACAAAAGCTCTTGCAAAAGCTCGCGCATTGTACATATAGCTTGGCCGCAATTGCTATAAATGAACAGAAAACTGATAAACCGTGATCACAATCACAGTTTAAAGGAGCAGTGATTTTTAAATCACATTCACTAATCACGATGATCTTGAAAAATCACGGGATCGCTCATTTCTAGTAGAAATAATGGTGGACACGCTTTATTATCTGAAATTCAACCGTTGTTATATGTTAGTGGTTGCAAATGCCACAATTTAAATTTGGCTGCACAACATGCTTCTGAGTGTTTACCAAATGAAATCGATAAATTACTTAAAAGTATAAACAAATATTTTTGTAACAGTTCGTCTCGAAAGGAAGATTTTGCACAATTTCAAAAATATCTTAATTCCGAACCCCACACCATTCTCAAATATTCACCAACGCGGTGGTTATCTCGTCAAGTTCTAATTGAAAGAATAATTGAGCAGTGGAACCCATTATTATATTATTTCACATTATCAGATTTCGAGTCGAAAGAAAATGAAAAAACTAATTTTATTTTGCGCAGTCTGAAAGATGACAATAAAAAAATGTACTTTTTGTTTTTGTCGTATGTGCTGAAAACAATAAATGACATCAAAGTTGAAATGCAATCAGAAGATACAAGAATTCATATTATTATAGTAAGGCTTACTTTTTTGTTTCGTCACGTAATTTTTTAAACAACAGATATATTGATGATTTACACCAGGGATTGCCAAAAATTTTTTGGTTGTGTAGTAGTGAGTACCAGAGAGTAAACAAATTGAGAGAATGCATTCATTTACAGCCGAAATAAAATGTTAGTAATATATTTTATAAGTTGTATAACACAAAGGTACAAAATTAAAAATTTTTTGTGTTGATTAAAAATTTTTAGCAATTCTTTACCAATTCAATGTCGCTGATTTTAAAACTGCACTTTTTTTCATTCGGAAGCTTTTTGACTCTAAATCAGTTTTAAATATCTTATCAAACAATTGTAAAAAAATTAAAGATTTTTATGTTTTAAAAATTCATAAAAAATAAATATTGCACGCAAATCACACGTTTAATAATATATTCCGTTCCTTCCTTAAATGTTGCATACCATATAAGGCATTGGATGTTACCAAAAGCGTTTTTGACCGCACAATATTTTTTAAGTGCCATCATAAAGTTTTTTCTGTTAACCTGAAACAAAAATATGTATGAGGTACGTTCAGACTAATGAAATATTTGACGAAAATATTTGTTCTGATATTTGCTTCAAACTGTATAAAACAAAAATATATTTTGTTTAATGTTCAAACTAAGCTCAAACATTTGACAATTTTTGTTTGATGAAACAGTTGGCAAAAAGTGTTAAATAAAATAAATTAATTCATGTTTGCCATGCGTTCAGACTAAAATAAATATTTGCATCAAATAATTATTTAATGAAAGTGTTCAAAAATAATAATATATTTCACAAATAGTAAAAATGAGCGCAAAAGCTAATTTATTTTTTTTATTCTGTAGAGCAGCATCTTTTATAGTGTTAGAACAGGAGAATGTAAAATATAAAAAAAACTGGAAGACAATGGGTAACGGGAACATGGCTAAAATTTGCGAAAAATTGCAAACTTGGATATAAACCCTTAAATATATTTGAAGTCTCTAAATCAGTTAAAAAACAAAATGTCGGGAAAAATTTTTTTTGCAAAAATAGCGAAAATTCGCGAAAAATTTAGATATTTCAAACAAGCCATAAAATTTATTAAAAGTGCCTAAAACTAAAAGGAATGGCAAAAATTGCTAAATTAGCGGAAATTCGCAAAAATTTGATAATAGCGGTATGATAGCAAAGCCTAATAATTATTAAAAATCGTTAAAGCTCTAAAGATTTACAGTGAAAAATCGCTTCTTCGCGAGCATGGCTAAAATTCGCGAAAAATTGCAAACTTGGAAACAAACCCTAAAATATATTTGAAATTGCTAAATCGGTTAAAAAACAAAATGTAGGGGAAAAACAAAAAAAAAGTTGCAGAAATAGCGAAAATCGCGAACCATTTTAATATTTCAAACAAGCCATAAAATTTAGTAAAAGTGCCTAAAACTATAAGGAATGGCAAAAATTCTATAAAAATTGCTAAATTAGCGGTAATTCGCAAAAATTTGCTAATAGCGGCACGATACAAAGTCTAATAATTATAAAAAATCTTTAAAATTGTAAAGAATCCGAAAACTTACAGGAAAAATTGCTTCTATCCGGAACATGGCTAAAATTATTTGTCGTTGTTTGCTCTTACAATTTTTTTGTAATATCAAATAAATGTTTGCTCAAAAATTACTAAAATATTTGATTTTTTGTGTTCACACTATGTTCACATTGGACAAATATTTGTTTGCCGGCAAATACTTTTATTTGCTCAAAATCAGCTGTTATTTTATTTGATACTCAAAAATATTTTGTGTTCAGACTACGTTAATGAAATATTTGATGTTTGCTTTCAAATATTTCACCAGTCTGAACGTACCTTTAGTAGTGGTATACACAATTGTGCATAGAAATGGATTTCCCTGGTCTATTTTTTCAAAAATAAAATAAATTACATGAGAATTATAACGTGAAAAAGTTATTTTAGTAAAAAGTTAGGGGGTTCATAGTGGTAAGTAAAATAGAAAGGGTATTCACGTTGTTGGGTTACTCATACTTCAAACATCTGTGCATACATTTTAATTCTAGCTAATAGTATATCATAACTTTTTACAAAATACCAAATGCGCACCTGAGTTTGCCTGCAAAAATTTATAGTCATTGTAACAGGTCAAAGTTACGTTAAATAAATACCATAAATTAGTAAGGTTAACTCTTTGGACTCGGTCATATAATTGTAGCATAAAAAAGTAAGCAATAAAAATAGTGCTAAACAATAAAGTTTCATTAATACATCAATAAAACACATCTTCTTATCCAAAAATTTTACCTGCTGTCACATTTGCTTTTATATGTATAGGTTTACACATAAATTGTAGGAAAACAAGGCTTTTTTAACTTGTTTTTTAAATATTTTTACTTAAGAAAAGTGTTTTCAAAGAAAAAAACCTTCCGACGCGATTGGTACAGAAACAAAAATATTTTTACAAGCACAAAATACCAACAAATTCTTGTGGCTATTTTTTTTTCTTAATAATTTCTGCATTTAGGTACGTCTTTTTTACGAAAGAAAAATGGACCCTTTTACAGGCATCAAAGATTTTGTTTCACAAACAAAACACATATCGTTAGCTTAAATGCAAAACAATGTAGATATTATTTGAAAATTTTAAAGTTTTGTTGATTTGGATTCACGTTACATATGTATTTTTATATAATTTTAAGTTATTTACAAAATTAAAAATGACGTATCATCAAATACATATATAATTTTTTTTAACAGCATAATGTATAATCACTCTCAAGAAAAAAATTAGCAGAGTTTTTAATTCTTTTTATAAAAACACAGTAATATTTTTAAACACCAACACTGGGTAATCTGTTTTATAACTATTAACACGGTGTTAGTGGAATTAGTGATCAGATAATAATTTATAACAATAATTTTTAGTATTGCATAAGAAAAAATAAAAAAGTGCTGTAAAATTATAAGAACCCAATCCATATACGTATGTAAAATAAAACCTATAATAAATGTGACTATCAGCTTCTTCCACATAGGACTGTTAGACATTTTGAAATTTTTTATCTGAAATATTAAAAATTGCTTTTAAATCTCAAATAATTACCATTTTACAAAGTTCTTTGCTTTGCATGTAAACTAATGAAATGTTACATTATTCTACATTTAACTCTTAAAATTTAAACTCTAAATAAAAATTGCACGCAAGGCATTGGATGTTACCAAAAGCATTTTTGACCGCACAATATTTTTTGAGTGCAAGCTGAAACAAAATAATATAGCATCCGCTAGACATGCACACTTGTCGAAGTCACATCGACGACTGAATTGAAGAGTATAAAAATATGTGTTAGTAGTGGTGCGCACAATTGTGCAAAGAAATGGAAACCCCTGATCTAAACCAACGATCATCACGCTATGCCCCCAGGGGCCGAGCACTTTTCGGGATTTTCACACACACAACACGAATGTTACCGAAACTCACTTCAAAGCTTGAAAAAAACTATAATTTCATTTAGTTGTATGCTAGCTTTGAAACAAGCAGGTCGCCGTCGCTTTTGTTATTTAAAAACAAAAACAAAACACATAGTTAATGTCCCAACTGAGTACTTTTATTTGTCTCTCTTTTTCAGAATTTCAAATATTTTCAGTACACTTTGAATATTTTTCTACTATTGTATGTGTTTATTAAAATGTGGAAAATATAGTGGGGAAAAAGTTTTAAATTTCATCTAATATTTTGAATAAAGCTGCATGCCTTGTGTACAATCAGAAATTAAAAAAAAAAATAAGTGCATACATGCATTTATATAACAAAAAATATGTTTAATACACACAAAATAGGTTTCTTTCAGTGCACCCAAAATACACTCACCACTACAAACACATTTTTAACTGCCTCTCTTTGTGATTACCTCTGATCTAAACCAAAGACTATAGATTTATAAAGATATTGCACTGCCATACAAAGTTCATACATTTTTCTGTCTATATTAATTTTTCTGGTGGATTTAGCGGCTAAATCCACTTGTGAGAGTAAATTATAGTCTTTGTTTTTACTCTCAGAGAACTTTTTATTCTCATCTATCAGCGCATATGTGCGTGCATGCGTGTGTGTATGTACTCGTATGTACATGGCAATGTAAAATATATAAAAAAACTAAAAGAAGTCTTGTTTTTCTCGTTGAAACAGTGTTGCCACCAAGGCAATGGTAAATTACACATGGATCAGGCCAAAATTACACATGAAATTACAAATTACACATGCTTTCTTTTTTTTTTTTTGCAAAATAACGTGTTTTTTTGGAATTAATAATATTTAAAACCTTGTTTTTAGTTTTTCAAAAAAACTAACGATTTAGTGTTTTTGTTTTCAAAAAATTAACGATTCATCGCTTTTTATTTCATAAAAATAACAGTTAAAAACAAACTAAAAATGAATACTACTTTATATAGTAATTTATAACAAAAAAAAAATAAACATTGTTATGCATCAAGTTAATATTGAGATCAAATTTTGTTGATTTTTCCAGATTTTTAAAGCTTCCACTTTTTGTTTATCATTTTTTGAGTAGGTTCAAAATATGGTCCACCATGTCTATGTATTCCTTCTTTAGTAAATAAAATCGATGAAATGGTATCAGATGACAGTTTATTTCTTAAATCTGTCTTACAATTGTTTAAATTGCTAAATATTCTTTCCGCAGCAGCGTTTGAAAAGGGTAAAATAAAAATATAGTTAATAACTATTTGCAAAGTGGGGAATAATCTTTCTCCCAAGAAATTTTTTATTTCAAAAACCTTTTTCCAATAATCTTTTGGTTCCAAATTACTATGAAGCTCAAATTTATCAAAATCTAAGAGTGCATGTTGCCGCCACTCGTTATCAAGGTCTTGCAAATCGATATTTAAGGATGGAAATCTTTTTTTAAACAAATACAATGATTTAGGTTGAAAAGATTGAGCAATTTTTTGATCAACAATGTCCACAATTGTGTAAATATCATCACTAAAATCAAATCTTGTCTTTATTTGACGAATTGTCTCGACATAAAGCTCCCGACAATCTTGAAGTATAATTTTTTTTTCAGAGTTCGAGATTTGCATCATAAATTCGTGAGCAGCAACTCCAATGTATGTATCATATATATCGTTAACATATACATTACTATCTGATTGGTTGATTTCCCATAGGCGTTGGGATTTCAAAACATCCAATTTTATGTAATTTGAATAAAAAGTTTTCATTATTTGCATTATTTCGGATTTCATTTTATACAATACTGGTTTTTCTGATTGAAAAAGTGTATTAAACGAAGTTAAAATAAAAATTCTTATGTGATAGAAAAGGACGTACATACATGTTTAACCGCAAGTGTTGGAAAATGTTTAAAAAATTAATAAAAAAAAGTGTTATAAAACGTTTAAATTGTAAATTACACATGAATAACACATGTAGTCAATTACACATGGGCTACACATGACAAAAAAGATTACACATGATATGTGTAATTACACCTAAGGTGGCAACACTGCGTTGAAAACACATTTAAGTAATAAAAGAAGTTTTGTTTGCATGCCATATATGTGCAAAAAACCTATGTAAACGCAAATGTGACCGATTTTTAATTGTAGGGCAATAATATGTGTTTTATTGTTGTACAGATGAAAGTATATCGATTTGCACCGAAGTTCAAATGCTGTTATTGTCAAAATTTAAACAATTATAGGAATATAAGAAATCATTTTTCTAGAAAAAATTAACTGCTTATTTATAAAAGATATTTTATGTTTACTAAAGCGACATGGCGACATAATCAAAATGCTTTTGATTTTCATAAAAATTTGCAGCCAGTTTGATGTGTGTGCACATAATTTCTTGAAATTTTATTTATTTTTTGTTTAAAAATTTATGAAAACTTGATTTTCAATACATTTTATTAAAATTGTATTATTTGACAAATTATTAAATTGTTTCCGATGAAAAATCCAATTTTGTTTATTATTACAACAAATAATTATTACAAATTATGAAAAATAGTCAGGCTTTGGAAGTCTACCTTTAAGAAGTTTGTAAAATTCTTATAAAGGTCTGCAAAAATATTTTTACAAAATAAAGCAATGAAAATGAAAAATTTATGAATTTATTTATTGTTTTTGGTTTGCGGAGAATAGCATATGTTATTAAGACAGGATGGAGATGTTAAATTTACTAGTCCTTCCTTATATTATGACGGAAGCAATACACATGGGAAACATTTAAATACCTTCAAATCATCGATTACATACTGAAAAAGTTAAAATTTGTAACCATTAAACTTGTAAAGAGCCTATAAGTAAAATTATTACCTAAATACTCGTGGTAAATAGTTAGGGCGTGTGTGAAACGGTAGCAAAGTACTATGGTAACAAAGTATTTCCATGTGGGGAAAAAATTCATGTTTCTGCAGTGTGAAATGATATATTTTAACGAAATAAAGAATGCGTTTTCATCGTATACCTAGATAAATAAGGATATATTCAAAATATGGGACTACGGTAGTTTACCACATTTATAGACGAGTCAACGAAATAAACTGCAATTAAATTACATACCTATGTTAATCCATTTAGGGATAACAACATGTTGCCAAACTTATATATTAAAAAAAATGGTGGCTACACCGATATGGTGCCTAAAACTCTTCTTTTGTTTCTAAGCTATTTCCCATTTTAATTATACTAATACATAGCTATGTATGTATTGCAGTACTTACAAGTTTATTTATCAAAATTCCTAAAAAAAACACCTTAGATTTTATGATTGTAAATATACTAGTGCTCGAACACGGGACAGTGTATGTTATATTAACTACTATTTGTTTGGTTATGGTCTACATTATAAGAACTTTTTTGAAAAATATCGTTGGAAAAATTATATCTTTTTTGACGATATAAAATTTTGACGTTGTGTTAAAATATTTAAAAAAATACTATGTACAGTACTTTTTGCTTATAGTCACAAATCGTGGCCTATATCGCTAGAATGACTATACCCCTAGTTCACATGTGTATTTGTGTGCCACATACATATGTAAATTTTTGGCAAAATTAAAAAAAGTTAGCGATTTATGAAAAGCAATTTACCTTTCTTTCTTAATTATATGAAAAAAATTATGAGCAAGGCTATAGTTTTTTCTTTAAATTTCTAACAAATTTTAAAACCGCAATACGAATGAGAATGTTTTAGATGAAAAATTGATAATATTGCCAGATAATTACATTAAACACATTTAAAAATGGTTGCTTTAGAAACTTGGAATAAAGCTTAAGCTTTATTTGATTTTCAGACATTTTCCTTGCCAAAAGTTATCAAACTTCGGATCTCTATAAGAAAACGAGTAAATTTTTAATTTATTTTGGAAAATAAATTCTAAAAATTTATTCGCGTTTGATTGTATATTAAATGGAATTTTAAACAGTGTTGCAAACTGTTTTAAAAAAGTTAAAACAGTAATAAGATATATCTTCACTGTTACCAAACACAAAAACTAATTTTTTCGATTGGAGAGTTGATAAGAAAAAGTAAACGATTAATTTCTTGATTCTTTGATATGGTTTGTAACTTCGGAAACAAACAAAAAACTTAGGCTTATGTGACTAAAACGTTAATAATTTGCTTTACTTTTGTAAATGTGCTTATATCGCTAAATAGACTATGACGTAAATACTTTCTATTGATCTTCTGTATAGCGGCAAAAATAAAGATTAAATGTACTATATCGCTAATGTGACTAACAATGGATATGACTATAAACGAAAAGTACTGTATAAAATAATGAACAAATTAGGAAAATACAATTTTTTTGCAGGTTCTATGCATTTTATTTTATATTTTTGTTTTGAAATCACGTCCTAAGAAAACACACTTGTTTTATAATAAATTCGTTTGATACATACATACTAGAGATGAGCGATATTTCTGTACCTGTGATTTAATCACTGTTACTGAAAAATCACGAATCACAGTTGTGACCAAATTTGTCAAGTAACAGGTACTTTCTAAGTGGTTCTTTTTGTATATTGTTACATATACAAATTTATGATATTTCACTGTTTGTGTGGGTAGTAGCGTTTTTTGAATGAAATGTCGAATAATATTGCTGTTGCTTTCATTCTCTCTTCTATCTTATTAGAATTTTTTTATGCCAAAATTTATTTGTTCAAGTATGTATGTATATGAAAGTAAACAGATTTGAAAGCTCTTACAATTTGTTGTTGTTTCTTTGTAAAGTGCTTAAAAAAGCTCTTACAAAAGCTCGCGCATTGTACATATGCCTTGGCCGCAATTGCTTTAAAAGAACAGAAAACTGATAAACCGTGATCACAATCACAGTTTAAAGGAGCAGTGATTTTTAAATCACATTCACTAATCACGGTGATCTTAAAAAATCACGGGATCGCTCATCTCTAATACATACACATGTTATAAGTACATACATAGTTGAATTGTCTAAAAATTTTAATAATAATTCGGTTCGAATCGTTATAATTTCATTTTTAAAACAATAAAACACATATTCTTACCCTACCAATTAAACAATCGGTCGCATTTGTTCTTACGTAGGTTATTTGCACATAAATTGCTTGAAAACAAAACAAAATCACTTAAAAAATAAAAATACCGAAAACCGGTTTTAACGAAAAAAACATACACACACACGTTGGTTTGCAAAAATGTATGTATGTATGTATTGATGCATGTATGTAGTTTTTTTTTCTCTTCAGTTTTCTGAATGTGAGCAACATTTTTTTCAATTCTAAAAGTACTAAGTGCAACATCTTTATAAATCTATAGTCTTTGTCTAAACTCTCACCAACTTTCAACCGAAGATATTTATTGTGGTGCAGAAGTTGAACTGTTTATAACAAAAAAATGCATTTCTGTTCAAAGTATTCTAGAATTGAAACTTAATATAAAGACATTTTATATATCATTTTTGTCATATTTAAGAAAAAAATATAACTTTAAAGATTATTATTTAAACTGGTTTTCTAAGTTTTCACCATAACACGTTTTAAGCGGAGACACAAACAATATTGTACCATTTATTTTAAAACTTTTTCCAAGTGAAGAAAAAAATATCGAAAAATAAACTGTGAGTATAGATCTATATCGGAATTCGAAGAATTAAAATGATTAGAAAATTATACTATGAGTAAGTTTTGGAAAGAAGTCGGAGATGTGAGAAATACTTTAAATGAACCACTGTACCAAAAGTACGAAATAGATTACAATTGGAAAGTTTGTCTTCGTTAATACACCCAAAAGATTTTTTAAAATCCAATAACTTACGTTGCTACGATAACCAAGTTTCCAAAATATTAAAACAAAAGAATGTTACAAACCTTGAAATACCAGATGAATATTTATTAGATTGAAATTTTGAAATTTTTAGTATTACTGTGTTTATGAAGACTGATAATACTTATTTTAGTTCCTTAAAAGATTTCACAACAAAAAAAAATAATTTATATATAAGTAAATATATATAAATGTATAAACCTATATAAGTATATATAAATTCAGTTATATATACATATAAATACAGTTACTCAATTAACTCTTTTCAAAATAGAACTATTTCAAAACGTTAATATGAATTTTCTAATTTTCTTTTATATTATTTCGTTAAATTAAATAAAAATCGGCAATAATGAAACAGTTGTTCCTTACATATGGCTGCTAATTATAATATTTTGAAATATTTTTATTTTGAAAATAATCGTTTACTTTTATTTGACTATTATATATGTATATATAAGTATATAATACTAATATTGTATATATCATAAATATTCCAAAATTTATCAAAAGTCAATTAATTTATATTTGATTTAATCAAATGATCATAATTTTTTATAAAATTTTAAAATAAAAAATATGTAAATGCATAATCAAAACTTAAGCCTGATCTTTTTCTGATTTTTAGTATTAAAACCCAATATACCGAAAAAGTATCTATTAATTATAAAATGTAATACATATGGATTAAAAATTTAATTCAAAGCTTGATTTCTTTAATAAAGGGATTAGGCCCTTTTTAAGTAAATTTGGCCCTTTTTCGTTTAAATTTTGGCACAAATTGAAAATTTTCAAATCCCATCACTGGTCCCTAGTACTTTACTACTGGTTGCATCAAATAGATAGCAAAAAAATTCCAACAGCCTTTTTTATATATGTAATTGTTAACAATAGTAATAATAATTGTAATATCTTAATATATAAAAAATCCGTGTCACTGTGTATGTTTCGAATAAACTCAAAAACGAGTCAACTGATATTCATGAAATTGGCATATATATGTCATTTGGTCCAACTTAGATGATAGGATAGTTATTATTTAAATTAATGGCCTGGGGGCGGAGGGGCGTGGCAAAATCCATAACTTGAGAACGGCTTGACCGATTTGGACGATTTTTTCTTTAAAATGATCGCCATGGTCCAACTTAGGTTTTTTTCGTAAGAAAAACTTTATGATAGGTATTTCATGGATTTTTATTTAAAGGCCATAAATTTCGTTTAAAGATCAATTTAAGTCGTCTGGTAATACAACACTAATGTTTGCTTAGGGCCATCAACGCGGACCGGGTCAGCTAGTGTAATAATATAAGTATAAATATAAATTTTGCACCTTCAAAGAAGCTTTCTTTATATCCAAATTTTGTATATATAAGTATTTATTTATTATAATTACTTTTGAGTCACAACCACGCTATGCTCGGTTTGGATTTAAAAGTTTGTGTATGTACTCTTCCTCATGTTAAGCTTTAATTGAGAGGGGTAACTATTTTCTGAATTTTTTTTTTATTTTTTTTTTTCTTTTATATAAATATTTTTCCTTTTTATATATTATGGATTGAATCGCAGTCATGCTATGCTCTGACTGAGAGGAACCGTTTTTGATTTTATTGGGTTTTTTTCTTGTTTTTATTTTCCTTAGCTTGTTATTAGAGCTAGAGTTTCTATTTGCCTTGGTTACAATAGCTTATTTAGTGATTATTTATACTTCTTATTATTTCTTTTATATTTGTGCGAGGATCCGTAATTTTTTTTTTTTTTTTTGAATGGGGTACTGTTTCTATATTATTATTTTCCTTAGCTTTTTATTAGAGCTAGAGTTTCCATGTGCCTTGGTTACAAAGCTTATGTAATTATTATTTATTTTTTATTATTATTACTTTCATATTTGTGAGGTATCGTTCCCACATGTTTTGGTTACGATAGCTTATCTACTAATTAGATATATGGTCTAATAATAGATGCCTAGTGCTTCTTTTAGATGTTTACATAAAATAATTTTATTAACTTACATTAGGATTGTTATTAATATATATTTCATATTCGTTGCCTTCTTGTCCTGGCTTAAAGTTGATTAATTCCTTGTTTAGTAGATGAGGTTTAAAGTTCCTTGATTCTTTGTTGAGTAGATGAGGTTTTAGGTTCTTCGATTCTTTGTTGAGTAGATGAGGTTTTAAGTTCTTTGATTCTTATTTACCATTTACTTTGGTAATAAAACTTGCACTCGGAAAGATCTACGGTTCCCGAAAATAGGTATTTTTCTTAAAAAAAATTATATTTTGGTAATTACTTTTTTGTATCTGAACCGAGTTTTCCGAGTTTTTCAGCAAATATGTTCTACTAAAAATTTCCGATCTTTTGATATATAAGACATATCCATAGGTCATGTAACAGTTCTAAAAATTTAGTTTTTATAAAAATTTTTATGCTTTTTAGCCCAGGGATTCCGATCTTTTGATATATAAGACGTATCCTAATTTGGGAACTTTAGCTCGGTTGGTTCTCCAGATATACAGAAATGTGTAACGTCTTTGTATGGGAAGTGCCACACCCACTTCTCCAATCCCGCCCATTTTTAGAGCGTTTATGTATTGGCATTTTCCAATCGATTTGATAGATTTATACACCTACGTCTTTAGGAAGAAATTTACCATTTACTTTGGTAATAAAACTTGGACTCGGAAAGATCTACGGTTCCCGAAAATAGGTATTTTTCTTAAAAAACATTATATTTTGGTAATAACTTTTTTGTATCTGAACCGATTTTTCCGAGTTTTTCAGCAAATATGTTCTACTAAAAATTTTCGATCTTTTGATATATAAGACGTATCCATAGGTCATGTAACAGCTTTAAAAATTAAGTTTTTATAAAAATTTTGATGCTTTTTAGCCCATTTTTGGAGTATTTTGCTAATAACTTAACCACTTCTTAACCGATTTGGCAGATTTATATACCCACGTCCTTAGGAAGAAAAAACCATTTACTTAGATTATAAAACTTGGACTCGGGAAGATCTATTGTTCCCGAAAATGGGTATGTTTAAAAAAAAAATTTTATTTTGGGCATTACTCTTCCATTTTTGGGAGAAAAGTTTCAAAAAAAGACCTATTGTTCCCGAAAAAGGGTATGTTTAAAAAAAAATTTATTTGGGCATTACTCTTCCATTTTTGGGAGAAAAGTTTCAGGGTTATATGCTGCTAAAAATTTCTGATATTTTGGTATATAAAAAGTGTTCATATGTCACACTAGAGCCCTAAAATTTAAAATGTTGAGTATTTTCAATAATGTCTTTGTACGGGAGGTACCACGCCCACTTCTCCAATCCCGCCCATTTTTTAGAGAGTTTGTGTATTGGCATTTTCCAATCGATTTGATAGACTTATACACCTACGTCTTTAGGAAGAAATTTACCATTTACTTTGGTAATAAAACTTGGACTCGGAAAGATCTATTGTTCCCGAAAATAGGTATTTTCTTAAAAAAAATTATATTTTGGTAATAACTTTTTTGTATGTACCTATTTTTCCGAGTTTTTCAGCAAATATGTTCTTTTGATATATAAGACGTATCCATAGGTCATGTAACAGCTTTAAAAATTTAGTTTTTATAAAAATGTTGATGCTTTTTAGCCCATTTTTGGAGTATTTTACTAATAACTTAACCACTTCTTAACCGATTTGGCCGATTTATATTCCCACTTCTTTAGGAAGAAAAAAACCATTTACTTAGATTGTAAAACTTGGACTCGGGAAGATCTATTGTTCCAGAAAATGGGTATGTTTAAAAAAAAATTTTATTTTGGGCATTACTCTTTCATTTTTGGGATAAAAGTTACAGGGTTTCCGATCTTTTTATATATATGACGTATCCATAGGTCATGTAACAGCTCTAAAAATTTAGTTTTTTTTAAAAATTTTGATGCTTTTTAGCCCATTTTTGGAGTATATTGCTAATAACTTAACCATTTCTTAACCGATTTGGCAGATTTATATACCCACGTCTTTAGGAAGAAAAAACCATTTACTTAGATTATAAAACTTGGACTCGGGAAGATCTTTTGTTCAAGAAAATGGGTATGTTTAAAAAAAAATTTATTTTGGGCATTACACTTCCATTTTTGGGAGAAAAGTTTCAGAGTTTTCGGGAAATATATGCTGCTAAAAATTTCGTATATTTTGGTATATAAAACGTGTTCATATATCATACTAGAGCCCTAAAATTTTAACCGATTTGGCAGATTTATATACCCACGTCTTTAGGAAGAAAAAAACCATTTACTTAGATTATAAAACTTGGACTCGGGAAGATCTATTGTTCCCGAAAATGGGTATGTTTAAAAAAAAAAATTTTATTTTGGGCATTACTCTTCCATTTTTGGGAGAAAAGTTTCAAAACAAAGATCTATTGTTCCCGAAAATGGGTATGTTTAACAAAAAAATTTATTTGGGCATTACTCTTCCATTTTTGGGCATTACTCTTCCATTTTTGGGAGAAAAGTTTCAAAAAAAAAGATCTATTGTTCCCGAAAATGGGTATGTTTAAAAAAAAATGTATTTGGGCATTACTCTTCCATTTTTGGGAGAAAAGTTTCACGGTTTTCGGGAAAGAAACCATTTACTTAGATTATAAAACTTGGACTCGGGAAGATCTATTGTTCCCGAAAATGGGTATGTTTAAAAAAAAATTTATTTGGGCATTACTCTTCCATTTTTGGGAGAAAAGTTTCAGGGTTTTCGGGAAATATATGCTGCTAAAAATTTCGGATATTTTGGTATATAAAACGTGTTCATATGTCATACTAGAGCCCTAAAATTAAAAATTTTGAGAATTTTCAATAATGCCTTTGTACGGGAGGTACCACGCCCACTTTTCCAATCGCGCCCATATTTTGTAGGATACTGTGAATTGATAACCGGTATGTTTGTACCTAATTTGGGAACTTTAGCTCGGTTGGTTCTCCAGATATACAGAAATGTATAACGTCTTTGTATGGGAAGTGCCACACCCAATTCTCCAATCCCGCCCATTTTTTTAGAGAGTTTGTGTATTGGCATTTTCCAATCGATATGGAGCAATTCCATATGAAAACGATCAAAATTGGCAAATTTTTGGACGACCCCTCTCCGATATTAAAATAAATAGTCTCAATCGATTGCCCAGCAAAAAATAATGTACCTACATATTTTTTGTTTTTTTTTATAGTGACTGGTTTAGTGGTGGTGTACACCACTGTCATGTGACAAAATTCAAGAATTCTTCATAAGGGACCTCATTGAAAGTTGTTTTAAAAAAAAAAATTTTTCTTAGAAATTTGCCTTTAAATTTTCCCAAGAAAATTAAATTTTCCGATTTTCCACAGAAGCTCCTAAATTTTCCGGCTAATTTTTTTTTTGGATTCCTCATAATTTTTGCTTTAAGAATCAGCAATAAAAAAATGGGCCCCGACTCCTTGTTTGGACAGGAGAAGAGCATTTAAGAGACCACCTTGTTAAAAATACATTTTAAAAATTATTTTACAGTTAAAAATACATTTATGAAGAAAAAATCTTTCTTATTTTGCTGCTTATACTTAATTACAATAATTATTAAAAATTTCAATTGTCTTGGCATCATTATAAAATTAAAGTAACTTTAAACTTAGCACGTCGGCAGACGAAGAGTACCGCTTTACATTAATTGACATATCAGAAATATTTGGTATGAAGCAATGAAACTTTTGCGTTCCAGTTATAGTTTTGACATTATTATATCTGTTTTGAATTCGTCGCTCCATGGCATCGTGTTCTTTTTGAGTGCATAAAACTGTGTTAATGGCAATTTCCTTGCTTTGAATCCACGAAAACAAATGTTGTACATTTAAGATCTGGTCAGTATATGGCCTTTGCAAACTTGCCTTAGTCGCCATGCGTTTTAGGGTTCCCCCTAACGCATCGCATGGGCCCTTACCGTGGGACGTCGCGAAAAAGTGCCACTCGACCTTGCAGTTTTGTTCTTCTTCAATTATGCAAAGATTGTAAAAATTTTTTTTATTCTTGTACTGAGAAGCCGCGCCGTCTGAGAAAAACGTTACTTTGTCGATTGCATCGAATTTTGATCTTAAGAATTCAAACAGTTTCATTTGAAATAAATAAACGGACACATAATTATGAGCTAAACTCTCCGCGACAACAACAAGGCTTACGGTCTGTAGTTCGTTATCTTTGTTTTTGAAATAAATGCAAAAAGGATGCACCGTGCACTGGTCGTTTGCCCAGTGATAAGCCTGAATTTCATCCTGAACGAGAAAAGTGTAATTCTCGGCAAAGTCGCTTATCACAATGAATTCATTTTGGGCTAATTTCTCCTTACTTTCCTTTAGAAATTTCGATTGCATCTCGGATATGAAATGGTGCGCCTTCAGTTCATTCAACTTGAATCCGAATTCCTCGATGAATTCCGGAATCTGCTTTACCACGGTCTCAAGGGAACATCTGCCGCTGCTAATTATCCACTGTTTGAAATGCACCTCCTGAATTAACAGCTGTTCAAACTTTTCCGCCAAATATTGCTCTAGCTCGTCAATCTTCGGACAATTGTCGCATTTGGACAGATGACAATTTTCCGTGGGGTATGCGCACAACGACTTCGTCAGGAGGTCCCTATATGTTTCAATTTCACCGTGAAATACTTTCAATTTCGTGCATGGAAAGAAAATTAATTTGATGTTTTGATGAAACATGCAAACGCAGACTGAATGCGTTCCGTGCCTGTCTAATGCCAGCACGAATTCTTTTGGTCGTAGGATGACAAACTTAGAAAATCCCACTTTTTCTGCTGGGTATTTCTCATTGAACTGATGGTATGCTTCGGATAGATTACATAATAATAATCTGCGCTGCTTGTGTACTTTTTCTCCATCTTCACGTGTGATAACATAGTCACGTGTACCTGGGCAGGCGCGGCTGTTGTCATCATTGCAGTAAAAATCTTGAATCAATTTCACCGTTGCTTCGCTGAGGGTCCTTGAGCCAAATTTCTTGGTGGGAGTCGCCAATATGCCCTTCTGTCGAACTAATTCTTTGCTTCTTCTCGCGATGTAAAAAGATGTTTGAAACTGTTCAGAAATCTTGCGTATAGACCATGATTGAGGCAGCACAGATAAAATGAGATATTTCTCCGGAAAAGTGGTCGCTAAATTGAATTTTCTTTTCAACTGCTCAATCATTTGTTTGCCGTCATCAACGTCATCTGCTTGACTGCATTCGTTATCAGAGCCTTCATCAAATATTGTCGCGATTGAACTCATAACCTTGCCTTTTTTCTCTTTCCTGTATGTTTCACTTCGCAACTTTCTTTTTCTAATAGGCGTTTCACCTAAAGTGGTAATAGCCTCATTCAAAGGACTCAAAGACATATTGACCATCGGAATGTCTGCCTCACTATCAGATGAAACATTTTGTTCACTTGTCATTTCACTCTCGGATTGTGGCTGCATTTGCTTCAATGCATTTGCTTGTTGAGACAAATCGATTTTACACTTGGGGCAAATGAATTCTGCTTCTTCACCGTATTGTATATTTAATTCATTCATGTATCGCTTCGAAACACCAGTTAATTTTAATACTTTTATCTTTTTCGAACGATGTCCACTCTTGTTAAACGGATTGCAGCAAAATTTATTCATTTTACTTTAAATTGTCTTTACAGCTTCACTCTTTACTTTACAAAAAAAAAAAAAAACTTTAACACTTTCACGTTTAGTATTCAACTGAAATTTGACTCAGAGTGTGTGAAGTATTTATATTTATTTTTTGGTAAAAACTAGGTAAAAAAAAATAAGCGATATTTGCTTTTCTTTAATAGGAAAATTTGCGTGAACTACTGGTCATAAAATGTTTTTTAAAAGGGACTTAATTGGTTACTGCCAATAAGCCGACCACAGGTCATAAAATGTTTTGCAAATTTTTTAAATTACCAGGTAATAAATATTTCGCCATATTTATGGAAAATCCGTGTTTTATGACTTGTTTCTGCACGTGTCATTTTAGGCGAAATATTTATTACCTGGTAATATTAAAAATTTACAAAACATTTTATGACCTGTAGCCTCAGTCGGGTTTGGTGTGCCATTACATGCCACTGCTGCTATTATCCATGGATTTATGGCCGATCTTGTGAAGGCAGGCAGACCATATTCACTACACACTCAACTTGGGGCTCTTAAAAAAAAATTGATTTTTTCTTCATAAATGTATTTTTAACTGTAAAATAATTTTTAAAATGTATTTTTAACAAGGTGGTCTCTTAAATGCTCTTCTCCTGTCCAAACAAGGAGTCGGGGCCCATTTTTTTATTGCTGATTCTTAAAGCAAAAATTATGAGGAATCCAAAAAAAAAAAATTAGCCGGAAAATTTAGGAGCTTCTGTGGAAAATCGGAAAATTTAATTTTCTTGGGAAAATTTAAAGGTAAATTTCTAAGAAAAATTAGGAAAATTTTATTTTTCAATTAAAGCCTAATTCAATACCTTTCCAGCGATCGCTTTAGTAGTTTTTTTTTAAAACAACTTTCAATGAGGTCCCTTATGAAGAATTCTTCAATTTTGTCACATGACAGTGGTGTAAACCACCACTAAACCAGTCACTATAAAAAAAAAAAAAATATATAGGTACATTATTTTTTGCTGGGCAATCGATTGAGACTATTTATTTTAAAATCGGAGAGGGGTCGTCCAAAAGGTGATCGCTTTCATATGGAATTGCTCTATGATAGATTTATACACCTACGTCTTTAGGAAGAAATTTACCATTTACTTTGGTAATAAAACTTGGACTCGGAAAGATCTACGGTTCCCGAAAATAGGTATTTTTCTTAAAAAAATCATATTTTGGTAATAACTTTTTTGTATCTGAACCGATTTTTCCGAGTTTTTTTGCTTTTTAGCCCATTTTTGGAGTATTTTGCTAATAACTTAACCACTTCTTAACCGATTTGGCAGATTTATATACCCACGTCTTTAGGAAGAAAAAACCATTTACTTAGATTATAAAACTTGGACTCGGGAAAGTTTCAGGGTTTCCGATCTTTTGATATATAAGACGTATCCATAGGTCATGTAACAGCTCTAAAAATTAAGTTTTTATAAAAATGTTGATGCTTTTTAGCCCAGGGTTTCCGATCTTTTGATATATAAGACGTATCCATAGGTCATGTAACAGCTCTAAAAATTTAGATTTTATAAAAATTTTGATGCTTTTTGCCCATTTTTGGAGTATATTGCTAATAACTTAACCATTTCTTAACCGATTTGGCAGATTTATATACCCACGTCTTAAAGAAGAAAAAACCATTTACTTAGATTATAAAACTTGGACTCGGGAAGATCTATTGTTCCCGAAGATGGGTACGTTCAAAAAAAAAATTTATTTTGGGCATTACTCTTCCATTTTTGGGAGAAAAGTTTCAGGGTTTCCGATCTCTTAAAATATAAGACGTATCCATAGGTCATGTACAGCTCTAAAAATTTAGTTTTTATAAAAATTTTGATGCTTTTTAGCCCATTCTTGGAGTATATTGCTAATAACTTAACCATTTCTTAGCCGATTTGGCAGATTTATATACCCACGTCTTTAGGAAGAAAAAACCATTTAGTTAGATTATAAAACTTGAAATCGGGAAGATCTATTGTTCCCGAAAATGGGTTTGTTTATTTTGGGCATTACTCTTCCATTTTTGGGAGAAAAGTTTCAGGGTTTTCGGGAAATATGTGCTGCTAAAAATTTCTGAAAAATATAGTTTTTATAAAAATTTTGATGCTTCTTAGCCCATTTTTGGAATAACTTAACCATTTCTTAACCGATTTGGCAGATTTATATACCCACGTCTTAAGGAAGAAAAAACCATTTACTTAGATTATAAAACTTGGACTCGGGAAGATCTATTGTTCCCGAAAATGGGTATGTTTAAAAAAAAATTTATTTTGGGCATTACACTTCCATTTTTGGGAGAAAAGTTTCAGAGTTTTCGGGAAATATATGCTGCGTAAAATTTCGTATATTTTGGTTTATAAAACGTGTTCATATGTCATACTAGAGCCCTAAAATTTAAAATTTTGAGTATTTTCAATAATGTCTTTGTACGGGAGGTACCACGCCCTTTTTTCCAATCGCGCCCATATTTTGTAGGATACTGTGTATTGATAACCGATATGTTTGTACCCACTTCTCCAATCCCGCACGTTTTTTAGAGAATTTGTGTATTGGCATTTTCCAATCGATTTGATAGATTTATACACCTACGTCTTAAGGAAGAAATTTACCATTTACTTTGGTAATAAAACTTGGACTCGGAAAGATCTACGGTTCCCGAAAATAGGTATTTTCTTAAAAAAAAGTATATTTTGGTAATAACTTTTTTGTATGTACCTATTTTTGCGAGTTTTTCAGCAAATATGTTCTTTTGATATATAAGACGTATCCATAGGTCATGTAACAGCTTTAAACATTTACCCCCGTATTCATAAACGATTATTAAATTTAACAAATGATTATTAAGGAAAATTTTAATAGAAAATTTGTTTTGTAAACCTTTATAGTAGATAGGTAATGGGGATCTTGGCAGCTTCCGGTTCCGGTAATGTGGATGGTAATACAGGGTTGGTAATGTGGATGGTAACGCGATCCAAACTCTGTGGATGGTAGTGATATATCCAATTTCCGAACCATTTTTCTAGTTTCCAAACCAATTGAAAATTTTCGGTTTTGAAAAAACAAGTTGGTGGATTTTTGAATACAGTTTTTAGAACTAATGCAACAGTCAAAATATTTAAATTTAGTGTTTTTGTATTAAGAAATATTGTATTTCCCTTTATGATGACATTATGTTATTCTTATTTGCGGTTTGTTTTCTTTTCAATACAATGTCTCCTAATAAGATTAGAATTAGAATTAGAATTTGTATTTTGTAATAAAATGCTGACGATATGTCTGCTTGTTTATTTTAACATTAATCTGATGAAGAAACCTTTTTGTTATATTTAAGAAGCATAAACATGAGTGAGCATGTAAGAATGTATAATTTGCTTAGAATGTATAATTTTTTTATTTAACAAAACATTAATTGCAGTTTGTTTTCTTTCGCAATACAATGTGTCCCAATAATATTTAACAAGAAGTTGTATATTGTTTATTTTAACATTAATCTGATTATTGTAGCTAAATAGCGAATAATTGATTTTTCGGGTAATGTGGATGGTAATACAGGGTTGGTAATGTGGATGGTAACGCGATCCAAACTCTGTGGATGGTATTGATATATCCAATTTCCGAACCATTTTTCTAGTTTCCAAACCAGTTGAAAATTTTCGGTTTTGAAAAAACAAGTTGGTGGATGTTTGAATACATTTTAGAACTAATGCAACAGTCAAAATATTTAAATTTAGTGTTTTTGTATTAAGAAATATTGTATTTCCCTTTATGATGACATTATGTTATTCTTATTTGCCGTTTGTTTTCTTTCTCAATACAATGTGTCCTAATAAAATTTGAATTAGAATTAGAATTTGTATTTTGTAATAAAATGCTGATATTTTTAAATTTCCGGTTTCGAAAAAACAGGTTTGTGGTTCTTTTAAAACAGTTTTCAGAATTTACACAATAGTCAAAGTATGTAAATTTAGTTTTTTTTGTATTAAGAAATATGGTATTTCCTTTATGCTGATATTATGTTATTCTTATTTGCAGTTTGTATTATTTCGCAATACAATGTGTCCCAATAAGATTTAATAAGAATTTGTATCTATATATATAAAAATGAATTATGTATGTTTGTATGTTTGTATGTTTGTATGTTTGTTTGTCGCTTTATAGACTCCGAAACTACTGAACCGATTTTCCTGAAATTTTTACAGTAACATCACGTGAGCCCTAAAAATAAAATAGGCTACTTATTTTTTCGATAGGGGCAGGGGAATTGGTACCCCCCATAGGATGTCAATATTATACTGAACCGATTTTCGTGAAATTTTTACAGTAACATCACGTGAGCCCTAAAAATAAAATAGGCTACTTATTTTTTCGATAGGGGCAGGGGAATTGGTACCCCCCATAGGATGCCAATATTATACTGAAGCGATTTTCCTGAAATTTTTACAGTAACATCACGTGAGCCCTAAAAATAAAATAGGCTACTTATTTTTTCGATAGGGGCAGGGGAATTGGTACCCCCCATAGGATGCCAATATTATACTGAACCGATTTTCCTGAAATTTTTACAGTAACATCACGTGAGCCCTAAAAATAAAATAGGCTACTTATTTTTTCGATAGGGGCAGGGGAATTGGTACCCCCCATAGGATGCCAATATTATACTGAACCGATTTTCCTGAAATTTTTACAGTAACATCACGTGAGCCCTAAAAATAAAATAGGCTACTTATTTTTTCGATAGGGGCAGGGGAATTGGTACCCCCCATAGGATGCCAATATTATACTGAACCGATTTTCCTGAAATTTTTACAGTAACATCACGTGAGCCCTAAAAATAAAATAGGCTACTTATTTTTTCGATAGGGGCAGGGGAATTGGTACACCCCATAGGATGCCAATATTAATTATCGCATATCTTAAGAGCCGCTGCACGCATTTTGCTGAACTTTTTGTAGTAGGATCTTCTGAGCCCCGGAATTGAAATAAAATAGCAGCGGGGGTATAGGAATACCCCATAGGACGCCAATGTTTACCATCGCATATCTTAAGAACTGTAATAGTGAGAATGTTCAAACTTTCTAAAAGTCACTCTTATGGTATACTACACTTTTGAAAATAAAAATAAAGCGGGTAGGCGCAGGGGGGGAAATACCTCCCATAGGATGCATACATTAAATATCGCTCAACTGAAGAACTATTAAAGGGAGAGTCTTCAAACGTGGTTA
Organism: Pollenia amentaria; assembly: GCA_943735925.1. NCBI lineage: Eukaryota > Metazoa > Arthropoda > Insecta > Diptera > Polleniidae > Pollenia > Pollenia amentaria. The sequence continues at coordinate 21,581,245 of OX031011.1, forward strand.
AAGCTACTATTATAGTAAACTATAAATCTATCTATCTATATATATAAAAATGAATTATGTATGTTTGTATAGTCTCCGAAACTACTGAAGCGATTTTCCTGAAATTTTTACAGTAACATCACGTGAGCCCTAAAAATAAAATAGGCTACTTATTTTTTCGATAGGGGCAGGGGAATTGGTACCCCCCATAGGATGCCAATATTATACTGAACCGATTTTCCTGAAATTTTTACAGTTACATCACGTGAGCCCTAAAAATAAAATAGGCTACTTATTTTTTCGATAGGGGCAGGGGAATTGGTACCCCCATAGGATGCCAATATTATACTGAACCGATTTTCCTGAAATTTTTACAGTAACATCACGTGAGCCCTAAAAATAAAATAGGCTACTTATTTTTTCGATAGGGGCAGGGGAATTGGTACACCCCATAGGATGCCAATATTAATTATCGCATATCTTAAGAGCCGCTGCACGCATTTTGCTGAACTTTTTGTAGTAGGATCTTCTGAGCCCCGGAATTGAAATAAAATAGCAGCGGGGGTATAGGAATACCCCATAAGACGCCAATGTTTACCATCGCATATCTTAAGAACTGTAATAGTGAGAATGTTCAAACTTTCTAAAAGTCACTCTTATGGTATACTACACTTTTGAAAATAAAAATAAAGCGGGTAGGCGCAGGGGGAGAAATACCTCCCATAGGATGCATACATTAAATATCGCTCAACTGAAGAACTATTAAAGGGAGAGTCTTCAAACGTGGTTAAAGCTACTATTATAGTAAACTATAAATTTCAATATAAAAATGTGCGGGGTAGACAGAGTAGGAGCAGTACCCCTCATAGAAGACATATTAAATACCATATATCTGAACACAATTGCCAGTGTAGCGAAGCGCACCGGGTTAAGCTAGTATTGTATATTTTAACATTAATCTGATTATTGTAGCAAACTAGCGATTAATGGTTTTTTCGTTATAAATAAAATCTTGAGACACGTTGTATTTTTGTCTATATAGATTTTAAGACATTAAGCAGATTTCCTAGTTAAGCTAAAAAGTTTCATTTTATCATTTGTCAGTATATCGCAACATTTCTTTAAGGGAAAATATATTTTTCAACATTGACATTTATAAACCTTTTTTGAAAGTTCAAAAGAAAAGTTTTTATTCAAGTATTCAAAAGAAAAGAAAAACAAAAAGTTTTCTCAAGCTTGTTGTTTAAGAAATTGCAAAATAAAAAACTTAAAAATGGCTCCTGTATATTTCTCAATTTTCTCTTCAAAACTGAGCTGTTCAAAATATAGGATTGCATAGAAATACTTCTAATTGTTTTGATGCTTACCATATGCAATACGTCTTTTTCCAAAAAAAAAAAAATGGTTAAGCTAAAAAAACATATGTAATTGCATACAAATGCTTCAAATTGTTTTGATGGTAATCACCATGAAGTTTGTCCGAAAAAAATGCTTAAGGTGCACATTAACCTCCACTGTCCAATCTGCAAGAAATTTTTAATGAGTTCAAGAAAACTCGCTATAAGCAAATCACCACTTCTTCAAAGTTCTAAAGATAAACATTTCAATGAATGCAATGAATTAATACAGACAACATCATTTAATGCTCATATGAGAACAAATTGCCATATAGAAAATGTTCAAGCAATTCATATTAATAAAACATTAACTGTGAGACAAAGTAATTTTAAAGGAAGAATTGAAACCTATAGATTGGAGAATGAAAATAAAGGAATTCTGTTTCCGAAGGAGCTCTTTAAAGATGCGAAGGCAATTTTAATTAAAGAATTAAAATGATGTGGCATCAAACACACTACATTTAAATTAAACATGGAGTTGTTATGCGAATACATGAAATTGGTGAACGATGAAATTAAATTAGCAATATTATGCACATTACCAAAATGATGTTAAAAACGCTTGCTGAGGATATCAGTGAATCATGGACACTCACTAAAATAAATTATGTAGAAGTGAATGTAAGCAAGGCTAGCACTCTAAGAGGATCCCAATTTATATTATTGCCCAAGAGCATAAGAAATATTAAAAGAGCGTGCATAAATGTGAAAAATAAAGATATTTTCTGCTTTAAATGGTGTTTAATTGCAGCACTCTGTAGTGACTTAAGCTACAAAAAAAAGAAGAAAGTGCAATTCTTATAATATAAATATTTATAATAATAAAATTGCTATGGGTGACTTGGAGTTTAATTTTGAGGGATAAGAGTTTCCTATGCCTTTAAAATCGACATAAAAAAAAAATTTTAAAACAAAATGATGTAAGCCTAAATGTATTTGGATATAATGGTGAGTCAATCGTTGGACCATTTTATATAACGATTGAGGAAAAAACTATCCATATCAATTTACTGTTTTGCATTCCGGTTAAAAGTTTCACTATGTTCTCATAAATGATATTTCCAAGTAAGTTTTTCTTTACATTTATAAATAAACATATATTTATATATGTATATGTATGTATATACTTATTTGTTTTTAAATCTAATTAAAACAATTTTTTTTTTTTTGTATTTTAGACTAATTCGATCTAGTTTAACCTCATATAAAAGTAACATTTATGTTTGTAATACGTGTTTATACCATACATATCTAAAAATCATAAAAATGTATGTGGAAAAAAGATAACAAAGATGCCCAATCCCGAGGATTAATTCATATCTTTTGTAAACCACAAGAAGCAACTTGATGTTCCGTTCGTGATTTATGCCGATTTTGAATCAGTTTTGGAAAAATAAATGATAGTGTAAATAATAAGACAACAAATATTCAAGAGCACATTCAATGTGCTTTTAGTTATTATACTAAATGTAGCTTTAAGGATTCATATAATAACCATATTTATTATTTTGGAGAAGAAGCATCAAAAGTTTTTGTTGACAAAATTGATTAAGATGCAACAGATATTTATAATCAGTACATGTCTAAAGAAGAGAAAATAATAATGACAATAGAAGATATTGAGCTTTTTAATAAATCGACAAATTGTCACATATGTAAAAAAAAAATTATATAATTATAAATGCCATCTCACTGGTCATTTTCGAGAAGCTGCACATAATGAATGCAATTTTATACTAGTGATCTTCCATAATCTTTAAAGAGCTGTCAACAATAAAATATGCAACAAAAAAGTTATTCCTTTAAATAAAGAGCGTTATATTTCACTTTCTGTTTATATTAAAATAGATAAAAATCGTGGATTTGAAATTAGGTTTTTAGATTCAATTAGGTTTATGTCTTCGAGTTTAGATTCTTTAGCTAAAAATCTTGATATTAATGATTTTCCAAGAGTCCGAGAACGTTTCTCTAATGATAATCAATTTAATCTTATCAGGAGGAAGGATGTATTTCCGTACTCTTACATGGATTCAATAGAAAGGTGTAATGAAAATCAACTACCAAGTAGAGAGAATTTTTTCAATATTTTAAGTAATGAGGAATGCAATATAGTCGATTACGAACATGCTAAAAAAGTATGGAGTGAATTCAAGGGCAAGAACCTTCTTGACTATACAGAACTCTCTCTACCTTATATCTGATGTTCTTCTCTTAACAGATATATTTGAAAACTTCAGAAAAATATGTAAGAGTATTTATAATTTAGATTCTTGTCAGTACTACACTGCAGCTGGTCTCTCTTGGGATGCAATGCTTAAGACAACAGAAGTTACATTAGAGCTATTTACTGATATTGAAAAATACCTCTTTATGCAAAATGGAATACGAGGTGGATTAGTTCAATGCTCCAAAAGATATTATAATGCAAACCGCAAGTATATGGAAAATTTTGATGACAAAAAAGCATCAGAGTATTTGATGTTTTTAGATGCTAACAATTTATATGGGTGGGCAATGTCTGAATATCTACCTTATGAGGAATTTGAATGGAGGAATAATGAAGATATGGAAAATTTTAAAATTGAAAATATCTCAGATAACTCAGAATATGGTTATATTTTAGAGGTTTATTTTGAATATCCTGACTCCATTCATGACATTTATAAGGATCTACCATTTTCTCCACAAAATAAAACTCCAGGGCAGTCTAAATTTAAAAAATTAATAGCAGATTTGAAGCCTAAAGAAAATTACACTATACATTATAGAGTTTTAAAACAATGTATTACCAATGGTCTTGTTTTAAAAAAAATATCACAGAATTTTAAAATTTAAACAGTCTCCATAGTTAAAAAAATATATTGATTTAAATACGCTGCACAGAACTAATGCAAAAAATAATTTTTAAAAAGATTTTTTTAAACTGTTTAATAATGCAGTTTATGGAAAATCGATGGAAAGTGTTGATAAAAGAAAAGATATACGTATTGCTACCGGATGGGAAAATAGTAATACAAACCATTTAGGTTTACGATCATTAATCTCTAATCCAAATTTTTTAAGTTTGACAAAGTTCAGTGATGATTTGTATGCAGTCGACCTGAAGAAAATGGAGCCATACTACGACAAACCCATATATATTAAATTTTCGGTATTAGAATTATCCAAATGGAAGATGTATGATTTCCATTATACATATATGATTCCGAAGTTTGGAGAAAATTTGTATTTAAATTATATGGATTCAATTAAAACAAATGTCTTTTATGATGACATTCGTAGCGATGTCAGTTTAAATTTCGATACGTTTGAATATACCAAAAACAATGTTTTTATTTACCCCTCCTAAACAAAAAAGTATTGGGAATGATGAAAGATGAAAATAAGGGGGAAATAATGATTGAATTTGTAGGTTTAAGATCAAAGATATATTACTTGTCAACTGCCACTTCAGAAGACATTAAAAAGTCTAAAGGCGTCAAAAAATGTGTAATTAAAAAACTAACATTAAATGACTATAAGGAGTGTTTATTTGAGCAGAAAATAGTTTTGATGAAATGGTTGTATTTAGAACTAAAGCTCATCAGTTGTATACACAAAAGTTGCATAAAGTAGTACTTAATCATACAGATGATAAAAGAAATATTATGGAAGGTAAAGTAAATACTAGAGCTTGGGGTCACTTTAGAGATTAAATTAAAACTTACATGGAAATTTAAGAATAATATTGCTTGTTTATTACTATTGAGATGGCAGTGATTAATAATATAAAAATAAAAGGCTTTGTATTTATACATATAAAAATAAATTTTATTATTTTATATATTAGATTACATCTTAATACATTTGTTCTAATATAATAACAGTTAAAATAAATTCATTTATTAATTAGTTTCTTAATAATAATGTACAACAGTTACATAGTATTTAAATCAATAATAACAATTAAATTTAAAGAAAGAAAAAAAATATATCAATAAAATTAAAATGTTAAATTTAAAAAGTAAAAAATAAAAATAGTTGTTCTTATTTCAAATTAGATTTTTTCTTTCAAGTAAAATAACATCTTTTTAAAACGCAAACTCCATAGTTGTGATAACTGCAATATGAGTTTTCTGGATACTTTTTATTAAGTTCTTTTAAATTTATATATCCAAAATCCTCTTGCTGCAACATTTGCTCCAACCATTTGATTTTTTCTGTTCTATTTACATATATATTAGAATTTATTAAATCATCTTTTAAAAAACTACAAACACTCTTAAATGATACTATTCCTGTATTCCGGTTAAGACGATGAAAATATTTTATTAACCAATATGCTTCTTTTTGCTTCTTTTGTGATAAACAATTGAAATCAAAAGGTGGTTTTATAATGAAATTGATATACTGCTTAGAATTGAAAGCAATTGCAACTGCTTTAACAATAAATTTATTTGATTCTAGTTTAAACCCTTGTAAATCAATGAAAACACGTTTGCAATACATTTTTTTTTTCTTATTTGTTATTTAGGATTTATAAAATTTTCCGAACTTGTCCCTTTAATATAAATTCAATAATACGATCGTGAATGAGAATACAATAAGCTGATGTCTTTGATGGAATATTAGTAGCTGTTTCAAATTCAATGTTAATATCAATTGGTGCGCTGACAATAGATTCATTTGGATAACTTACATCTAATACTATTATTGGAGCATTATTTTTTAACTCTTGAGATGTGAGAAGCGACTGGGAGTCTCTCATATATTAGTTTTCTTGAAACCTTAGTCTACATGAGGAATTCTCCACGATATACTTGAAATTATTAATTTAGCCTTTTCGGCAAAACCCGTTGATTATACAAGATTCTCATAATTTTTATTACGTATTAGAATCAATCCATGTTATGCATTCAATAATATATTGTTATAGTCTTTAGCGAATCTCAAAAACAATTTAAGTGGTACATAAAAATTAAAATAGCCATTTACGAGATCAATATCATTAATTTTATTCCGTCGAGCATTTTACATTCCATTACTATCTATTGGTGCTAACAAAACCAATTTTTAATAGTACTTGATGTTCCTAAAAGTCTCGTTTGATCAATTTCAACACCATTTACTTCGTAACGGATTTCATCAAATGTATGTGCTGCAGAAGATACTAATTTTGTATTGCTATCATCTTTATCCTTCTATGTTCTGGATAAACCTTTGTCCGATGCAAATATAATTAAAAAGCCCTACCTTACGTATACCCCACCTTTACAATCTTACAATAATAACGATGAAATTCGTATTACAATACAAAATCCAGACTTGTATGATTTGCCGTCGGAAAGTTTTATATATGTAGAAGGATAAAGATGATAGCAATACAAAATTAGTATCTTCTGCAGCACATATATTTGATGAAATCCGTTACGAAGTAAATGGTGTTGAAATTGATCAAACGAGACTTTTAGGAACATCAAGTACTATTAAAAAATTGGTTTTATTAGCACCAATAAATAGTAATGGAATGTAAAATGCTCGACGGAATAAAATTAATGATATTGATCTCGTAAATGGCTATTTTAATTTTTATGTACCACTTAAATTGTTTTTGGGATTCGCTAAAGACTATAGAGCAATTCCATATAAAAACGATAAAAATTGGCAAATTTTTGGACGGCCCAGCAAAAAATAATGTACCTACATATTTTTTTTTTTTTTTATAGTGACTGGTTTAGTGGTGGTGTACACCACTGTCATGTGGTGTACTACTAAAGCGATCGCAACGAGTGATAGCTCGTTGGAAAGGTATTGAATCAGGCTTTAATTGAAAAATAAAATTTTCCTAATTTTTCTTAGAAACTTACCTTTAAATTTTCCCAAGAAAATTAAATTTTCCGATTTTCCACAGAAGCTCCTAAATTTTCCGGCTAATTTTTTTTTTGGATTCCTCATAATTTTTGCTTTAAGAATCAGCAATAAAAAATGGGCCCCGACTCCTTGTTTGGACAGGATAAGAGCATTTAAGAGACCACCTTGTTAAAAATACATTTTAAAAATTATTTTACAGTTAAAAATACATTTATGAAAAAAATCAATTTTTTTTTAAGAGCCCCAAGTTGAGTGTGTAGTGAATATGGTCTGCCTGCCTTCACAAGATCGGCCATAAATCCATGGATAATAGCAGCAGTGGCATGTAATGGCACACCAAACCCGACTGAGGCTACAGGTCATAAAATGTTTTGTAAATTTTTTAAATTACCAGGTAATAAATATTTCGCCTAAAATGACACGTGCAGAAACAAGTCATAAAACACGGATTTTCCATAAATATGGCGAAATATTTATTACCTGGTAATTTAAAAAATTTGCAAAACATTTTATGACCTGTGGTCGGCTTATTGGCAGTAACCAATTAAGTCTCTTTTAAAAAACATTTTATGACCAGTAGTTCACGCAAATTTTCCTATTAAAGAAAAGCAAATATCGCTTATTTTTTTTTACCTATTTTTACCAAAAAATAAATATAAATACTTCACACACTCTGAGTCAAATTTCAGTTGAATACTAAACGTGAAAGTGTTAAAGTGTTTTTTTTTTTGTAAAGTAAAGAGTGAAGCTGTAAAGACAATTTAAAGTAAAATGAATAAATTTTGCAGCAATCCGTTTAACAAGAGTGGACATCGTTCGAAAAAGATAAAAGTATTAAAATTAACTGGTGTTTCGAAGCGATACATGAATGAATTAAATATACAATACGGTGAAGAAGCAGAATTCATTTGCCCCAAGTGTAAAATCGATTTGTCTCAACAAGCAAATGCATTGAAACAAATGCAGCCACAATCCGAGAGTGAAATGACAAGTGAACAAAATGTTTCATCTGATAGTGAGGCAGACATTCCGATGGTCAATATGTCTTTGAGTCCTTTGAATGAGGCTATTACCACTTTAGGTGAAACGCCTATTAGAAAAAGAAAGTTGCGAAGTGAAACATACAGGAAAGAGAAAAAGGCAAGGTTATGAGTGCAATCGCGACAATATTTGATGAAGGCTCTGATAACGAATGCAGTCAAGCAGATGACGTTGATGACGGCAAACAAATGATTGAGCAGTTGAAAAGAAAATTCAATTTAGCGACCACTTTTCCGGAGAAATATCTCATTTTATCTGTGCTGCCTCAATCATGGTCTATACGCAAGATTTCTGAACAGTTTCAAACATCTTTTTACATCGCGAGAAGAAGCAAAGAATTAGTTCGACAGAAGGGCATATTGGCGACTCCCACCAAGAAATTTGGCTCAAGGACCCTCAGCGAAGCAACGGTGAAATTGATTCAAGATTTTTACTGCAATGATGACAACAGCCGCGCCTGCCCAGGTACACGTGACTATGTTATCACACGTGAAGATGGAGAAAAAGTACACAAGCAGCGCAGATTATTATTATGTAATCTATCCGAAGCATACCATCAGTTCAATGAGAAATACCCAGCAGAAAAAGTGGGATTTTCTAAGTTTGCCATCCTACGACCAAAAGAATGCGTGCTGGCATTAGACAGGCACGGAACGCATTCAGTCTGCGTTTGCATGTTTCATCGAAACATCAAATAAATTTTCTTTCCATGCAAGAAATTGAAAGTATTTCACGGTGAAATTGAAACATATAGGGACCTCCTGTCGAAGTCGTTGTGCGCATACCCCACGGAAAATTGTCATCTGTCCAAATGCGACAATTGTCCGAAGATTGACGAGCTAGAGCAATATTTGGCGGAAAAGTTTGAACAGCTGTTAATTCAGGAGGTGCATTTCAAACAGTGGATAATTAGCAGCGGCAGATGTTCCCTTGAGACCGTGGTAAAGCAGATTCCGGAATTCATCGAGGAATTCGGATTCAAGTTGAATGAACTAAAGGCGCACCATTTCATATCCGAGATGCAATCGAAATTTCTAAAGGAAAGTAAGGAGAAATTAGCCCAAAATGAATTCATTGTGATAAGCGACTTTGCCGAGAATTACACTTTTCTCGTTCAGGATGAAATTCAGGCTTATCACTGGGCAAACGACCAGTGCACGGTGCATCCTTTTTGCATTTATTTCAAAAACAAAGATAACGAACTACAGACCGTAAGCCTTGTTGTTGTCGCGGAGAGTTTAGCTCATAATTATGTGTCCGTTTATTTATTTCAAATGAAACTGTTTGAATTCTTAAGATCAAAATTCGATGCAATCGACAAAGTAACGTTTTTCTCAGACGGCGCGGCTTCTCAGTACAAGAATAAAAAAAATTTTTACAATCTTTGCATAATTGAAGAAGAACAAAACTGCAAGGTCGAGTGGCACTTTTTCGCGACGTCCCACGGTAAGGGCCCATGCGATGCGTTAGGGGGAACCCTAAAACGCATGGCGACTAAGGCAAGTTTGCAAAGGCCATATACTGACCAGATCTTAAATGTACAACATTTGTTTTCGTAGATTCAAAGCAAGGAAATTGTCATTAACACAGTTTTATGCACTCAAAAAGAACACGATGCCATGGAGCGACGAATTCAAAACAGATATAATAATGTCAAAACTATAACTGGAACGCAAAAGTTTCATTGCTTCATACCAAATATTTCTGATATGTCAATTAATGTAAAGCGGTACTCTTCGTCTGCCGACGTGCTAAATTTAAAGTTACTTAAATTTTATAATGATGCCAAGACAATTGAAATATTTAATAAATATTGTAATTAAGTATAAGAAGCAAAATAAGAAAGATTTTTTCTTCATAAATGTATTTTTAACTGTAAAATAATTTTTAAAATGTATTTTTAACAAGGTGGTCTCTTAAATGCTCTTCTCCTGTCCAAACAAGGAGTCGGGGCCCATTTTTTTATTTCTGATTCTTAAAGCAAAAATTATGAGGAATCCAAAAAAAAAAAAAAATAGCCGGAAAATTTAGGAGCTTCTGTGGAAAATCGGAAAATTTAATTTTCTTGGGAAAATTTAAAGGTAAATTTCTAAAAAAAATTAGGAAAATTTTAATTTTCAATTAAAGCCTGATTCAATACCTTTCCAACGAGCTATCACTCGTTGCGATCGCTTTAGTAGTTTGTTTTTAAAACAACTTTCAATGAGGTCCCTTATGAAGAATTCTTCAATTTTGTCACATGACAGTGGTGTACACCACCACTTAACCAGTCACTATAAAAAAAAAAAAAATATATAGGTACATTATTTTTTGCTGGGCAATCGATTGAGACTATTTATTTTAAAATCGGAGAGGGGTCGTCCAAAAGGTGATTGCTTTCATATGGAATTGCTCTATAACAATATATTATTGAATGCATAACATGGATTGATTCTAATACGTAATAAAAATGATGAGAATCTTGTATAATCAACGGTTTTTACCGAAAAGGCTAAATTAATAATTTCAAGTATATCGTGGAGAATTCCTCATGTAAACTAAGGTTTCAAGAAAACTACTATATGAGAGACTCCCAGTCGCTTCTCACATCTCAAGAGTTAAAAAATAATGCTCCAATAATAGTATTAGATGTAAGTTATCCAAATGAATCTATTGTCAGCGCACCAATTGATATTAACATTGAATTTGAAACAGCTACTAATATTCCAGCAAAGACATCAGCTTATTGTATTCTCATTCACGATCGTATTATTGAATTTATATTAAAGGGACAAGTTCGGAAAATTTTATAAATCCTAAATAACAAATAAGAAAAAAAAAGATGTATTGCAAACGTGTTTTCATTGATTTACAAGGGTTTAAACTAGAATCAAATAAATTTATTGTTAAAGCAGTTGCAATTGCTTTCAATTCTAAGCAGTATATCAATTTCATTATAAAACCACCTTTTGATTTCAATTGTTAATCACAAAAGAAGCAAAAAGAAGCATATTGGTTAATAAAATATTTTCATCGTCTTAACCGGAATACAGGAATAGTATCATTTAAGAGTGTTTGTAGTTTTTTAAAAGATGATTTAATAAATTCTAATATATATGTAAATAGAACAGAAAAAATCAAATGGTTGGAGCAAATGTTGCAGCAAGAGGATTTTGGATATATAAATTTAAAAGAACTTAATAAAAAGTATCCAGAAAACTCATATTGCAGTTATCACAACTATGGAGTTTGCGTTTTAAAAAAATGTTATTTAACTTGAAAGAAAAAATCTAATTTGAAATAAGAACAATTATTTTTATTTTTTACTTTTTAAATTTTACATTTTAATTTTATTGATATATTTTTTTTTCTTTCTTTAAATTTAATTGTTATTATTGATTTACTATGTAACTGTTGTACATTATTATTAAGAAACTAATTAATAAATGAATTTAATTTAACTGTTATTATATTAGAACAAATGTATTAAGATGTAATCTAATATATAAAATAATAAAATTTATTTTAATATGTATAAATACAAAGCCTTTTATTTTTATATTATTAATCACTGCCATCTCAATAGTAATAAACAAGTAATATTATTCTTAAATTTCCATGTAAGTTTTAATTTAATCTCTAAAGTGACCCCAAGCTCTAGTATTTACTTTACCTTCCATAATATTTCTTTTATCATCTGTATGATTAAGTACTACTTTATGCAACTTTTGTGTATACAACTGATGAGCTTTAGTTCTAAATACAACCATTTCATCAAAACTATTTTCTGCTCAAATAAACACTCCTTATAGTCATTTAATGTTAGTTTTTTAATTACACATTTTTTGACGCCTTTAGACTTTTTAATGTCTTCTGAAGTGGCAGTTGACAAGTAATATATCTTTGATCTTAAACCTACAAATTCAATCATTATTTCCCCCTTATTTTCATCTTTCATCATTCCCAATACTTTTTTGTTTAGGAGGGGTAAATAAAAACATTGTTTTTGGTATATTCAAACGTATCGAAATTTAAACTGACATCACTACGAATCTATATATATAAAATTGTAACGTTACTGACTGACTGACTGACTTACTGACTGACTGACTGACTGACTGACTGACTGACTGACTGATTCATCATCGCACAGCCTAAGCGCCTGAAGCTAAAAACTTGAAATTTGGACCAGGGGTTGGTCTCTCCCCAAATCGATCCACTAAGACGGGATTTTTGGATATTCGAATGTTTAGGGGGTAAAAAGGGCAAAAACGGGTAAATTCGGTAACCTTATATCTCTAAAACTAAAAGAGATACAAAAAAAATGTAATTCTTATCGTTGTTCTTTAGAAAAATAAGCGGACAGGTGTCTGGTACTTTTTGGAAATTCAGCCCTTTAACGGAGTAAACGGGTAAAACCTGTATTTTGGTACTTTTTTGTCACCCCATCTATCTTTTAAACCCATAAACATAGAAATAAGGGTTACATCACATTTGAAACTTATCTAAAAAATCCAAATACGAATTTGGTACTTTTTCGAAATTCGGACGTTTAAGGGGTAAAAAGCGTAACTATTTTTGGTACTTTTTTTATAAAACATTTTTTTTTATTTATTGACATAAACGTATTAAATTATGGGCTCCCACTACAATATTGAAATTTTTCATGCTTCAATGGAGAGAAAAAAAGTACCAAAAAGGGGATATACGGAGTAAACGGGTAAAATCTGTATTTTGGTACTTTTTTGTCACCCCATCTATCTTTTAAACTAATAAACATAGAAATATAACCCTTATTACATTTGAAACTTATCTAAAAAATCCAAATACAAATTTGGTACTTTTTCGAAATTCGGACGTTTAGGGGGTAAAAACCGTTACTATTTTTGGTACTTTTTTACAAAACATTTTTTTTTATTCATTGACATATACGTATTAAATTATGGGCTCCTACTACAATATTGAAATTTTTTATGCTTCAATGGGGAGAAAAAAGTACCAAAAAGGGGAAATACGGGAAATTTTATTTCTTACTTTAGGTTTTGGTTCCACAACTGACAATTTTTTTTAATTATCTTTAATATTGGACCTAGAAACATAAACTTCAACATGCAATGTCCTAAATGGATAAGAACCTCTGAGGGTACTTTTTGGTATTTTTTGATCTTTAACTGGTACTTTTTTAATTTCCGTTAGTATTAGACCTAGAAATATAAAACTAAACATGCAAAGTCCTGAGTGAATAAGAATTTGTTAGAGGGATCTTTTTGGTACTTTTTCATTCTTTAACTGGTACTTTTTTAATTTTCGTTAAAATTAGACCTATTGACATAAAATCAAACATGCAAGGTCCTGAGTGAATGAGAATTCGTTAGAGGGGCTTCTTGGTACCTTTTGGTCTTTAACTGGTACTATTTGAAGTTCCGTTAGTATTGGACCTAAAATCATAAAATTCAACATTTAATGTCCTGAGTGGACAAAAACCTATAAGAGGGATCTTCTTGGTACTTTTTCGTTTTTTAACTGGTACCTTTTTCATTTTCGTTAATATTGGATCTACAAACATAAAATTAACAATGCAATGTCCTGAGTGAATGAGAATCTGTTAGAGGGGCGTTTTGGTACTTTTTTTTATTTACCTGTTACTTTTTGAATTTCCGTTAAAATTGGACCTATAAACATAAAATTAAACATGCAAGTTCCCAAGTGAATGAGAATCTGTAAGAGTGGTTTTTTGTTACTTTTTCGTACTGTATTATTTGCCAACAGGTACTTATTAAATTTTTGTTAGTATTGCAGCTACAAACATAAAATTAAACAAGCAAAGCGTTGAATGAGCATCTGTAAGAGGCAATTTTTGGTACTTTTTTGTACTTTATTTTGTGCTTTTATTGTTAGTCATTAAATAAAAAAGAGAACAGGTGTCTGGTACTATTTCGAAATTCGGCTCTTTTAGGGAGTAAAAGTGTAAAACCTGAATTTTGGTTCTTTTTTGTCCCCCATCTACCGTTTAAATCAATGCACATAGAAATAAAAATTATATAAAATTCGTAACTTATCTAAAATATGCCAAGTGAAAATGTTGTTCTTTTTCTGAATTCGAACGTTTAAGGGGTAAAAATCGTACGTAATTTTGTTACTTTTTCCAAGATATTTTTTTTCATCTATTTATTTTCATTGCACAGCCTAAACGCCTGAAGCTAAAAAGTTGACATTTGGACCTGAGGCAGGCCTCTCGCCAAATCGATCACGCTGACCTCATATCTGCTAAGCTAAAGGAGATACAAAAAAATTTAATACTTATTGTGGTTCAATAAAAAAAAGGCGGTGAAAACGGAAATTCGCTAACCTCATATCTGCTAAACTAAAAGGGATACAAAAAAATGTAATACCTATTATTGTTCATTAAAAATAAGCGGACAGGTGTTTAGCACTTTTTTGAAATAAGGAGTAAACGGATAAAACCTGTATTTTAAAACTTTTTTGCTATGCCATCTATCTTTTAAACCAATAAACATTAAAATAAAAAATATATCACATTCGTAACTTATCTAAAAAATACAAATACAAATTTGATGCGTTTTCTTCATCTACCTATCTATATATATAAAATTGTAACGTTACTGACTGACTGACTGACTTACTGACTGACTGACTGACTGACTGACTGACTGACTGACTGACTGACTGACTGACTGATTCATCATCGCACAGCCTAAGCGCCTGAAGCTAAAAACTTGAAATTTGGACCAGGGGTTGGTCTCTCCCCAAATCGATCCACTAAGACGGGATTTTTGGATATTCGAATGTTTAGGGGGTAAAAAAGGGCAAAAACGGGTAAATTCGGTAACCTTATATCTCTAAAACCAAAAGAGATACAAAAAAAATGTAATACTTATCGTTGTTCTTTAGAAAAATAAGCGGACAGGTGTCTGGTACTTTTTGGAAATTCAGCCCTTTAACGGAGTAAACGGGTAAAACCTGTATTTTGGTACTTTTTTGTCACCCCATCTATCTTTTAAACCCATAAACATAGAAATAAGGGTTACATCACATTTGAAACTTATCTAAAAAATCCAAATACGAATTTGGTACTTTTTCGAAATTCGGACGTTTAAGGGGTAAAAAGCGTAACTATTTTTGGTACTTTTTTTATAAAACATTTTTTTTTATTTATTGACATAAACGTATTAAATTATGGGCTCCCACTACAATATTGAAAATTTTCATGCTTCAATGGAGAGAAAAAAAGTACCAAAAAGGGGATATACGGAGTAAACGGGTAAAATCTGTATTTTGGTACTTTTTTGTCACCCCATCTATCTTTTAAACTAATAAACATAGAAATATAACCCTTATTACATTTGAAACTTATCTAAAAAATCCAAATACAAATTTGGTACTTTTTCGAAATTCGGACGTTTAGGGGGTAAAAACCGTTACTATTTTTGGTACTTTTTACAAAACATTTTTTTTTATTCATTGACATATACGTATTAAATTATGGGCTCCTACTACAATATTGAAATTTTTTATGCTTCAATGGGGAGAAAAAAGTACCAAAAAGGGGAAATACGGGAAATTTTATTTCTTACTTTAGGTTTTGGTTCCACAACTGACAATTTTTTTTAATTATCTTTAATATTGGACCTAGAAACATAAACTTCAACATGCAATGTCCTAAATGGATAAGAACCTCTGAGGGTACTTTTTGGTATTTTTTGATCTTTAACTGGTACTTTTTTAATTTCCGTTAGTATTAGACCTAGAAATATAAAACTAAACATGCAAAGTCCTGAGTGAATAAGAATTTGTTAGAGGGATCTTTTTGGTACTTTTTCATTCTTTAACTGGTACTTTTTTAATTTTCGTTAAAATTAGACCTATTGACATAAAATAAAACATGCAAGGTCCTGAGTGAATGAGAATTCGTTAGAGGGGCTTCTTGGTACCTTTTGGTCTTTAACTGGTACTATTTGAAGTTCCGTTAGTATTGGACCTAAAATCATAAAATTCAACATTTAATGTCCTGAGTGGACAAAAACCTATAAGAGGGATCTTCTTGGTACTTTTTCGTTTTTTAACTGGTACCTTTTTCATTTTCGTTAATATTGGATCTACAAACATAAAATTAACAATGCAATGTCCTGAGTGAATGAGAATCTGTTAGAGGGGCGTTTTGGTACTTTTTTTTATTTACCTGTTACTTTTTGAATTTCCGTTAAAATTGGACCTATAAACATAAAATTAAACATGCAAGTTCCCAAGTGAATGAGAATCTGTAAGAGTGGTTTTTTGTTACTTTTTCGTACTGTATTATTTGCCAACAGGTACTTATTAAATTTTTGTTAGTATTGCAGCTACAAACATAAAATTAAACAAGCAAAGCGTTGAATGAGCATCTGTAAGAGGCAATTTTTGGTACTTTTTTGTACTTTATTTTGTGCTTTTATTGTTAGTCATTAAATAAAAAAGAGAACAGGTGTCTGGTACTATTTCGAAATTCGGCTCTTTTAGGGAGTAAAAGTGTAAAACCTGAATTTTGGTTCTTTTTTGTCCCCCATCTACCGTTTAAATCAATGCACATAGAAATAAAAATTATATAAAATTCGTAACTTATCTAAAATATGCCAAGTGAAAATGTTGTTCTTTTTCTGAATTCGAACGTTTAAGGGGTAAAAATCGTACGTAATTTTGTTACTTTTTCCAAGATATTTTTTTTCATCTATTTATTTTCATTGCACAGCCTAAACGCCTGAAGCTAAAAAGTTGACATTTGGACCTGAGGCAGGCCTCTCGCCAAATCGATCACGCTGACCTCATATCTGCTAAGCTAAAGGAGATACAAAAAAATTTAATACTTATTGTGGTTCAATAAAAAAAAGGCGGTGAAAACGGAAATTCGCTAACCTCATATCTGCTAAACTAAAAGGGATACAAAAAAATGTAATACCTATTATTGTTCATTAAAAATAAGCGGACAGGTGTTTAGCACTTTTTTGAAATAAGGAGTAAACGGATAAAACCTGTATTTTAAAACTTTTTTGCTATGCCATCTATCTTTTAAACCAATAAACATTAAAATAAAAAATATATCACATTCGTAACTTATCTAAAAAATACAAATACAAATTTGATGCGTTTTCTTCATCTACCTATCTATATATATAAAATTGTAACGTTACTGACTGACTGACTGACTTACTGACTGACTGACTGACTGACTGACTGACTGATTCATCATCGCACAGCCTAAGCGCCTGAAGCTAAAAACTTGAAATTTGGACCAGGGGTTGGTCTCTCCCCAAATCGATCCACTAAGACGGGATTTTTGGATATTCGAATGTTTAGGGGGTAAAAAGGGCAAAAACGGGTAAATTCGGTAACCTTATATCTCTAAAACTAAAAGAGATACAAAAAAAATGTAATTCTTATCGTTGTTCTTTAGAAAAATAAGCGGACAGGTGTCTGGTACTTTTTGGAAATTCAGCCCTTTAACGGAGTAAACGGGTAAAACCTGTATTTTGGTACTTTTTTGTCACCCCATCTATCTTTTAAACCCATAAACATAGAAATAAGGGTTACATCACATTTGAAACTTATCTAAAAAATCCAAATACGAATTTGGTACTTTTTCGAAATTCGGACGTTTAAGGGGTAAAAAGCGTAACTATTTTTGGTACTTTTTTTATAAAACATTTTTTTTTATTTATTGACATAAACGTATTAAATTATGGGCTCCCACTACAATATTGAAATTTTTCATGCTTCAATGGAGAGAAAAAAAGTACCAAAAAGGGGATATACGGAGTAAACGGGTAAAATCTGTATTTTGGTACTTTTTTGTCACCCCATCTATCTTTTAAACTAATAAACATAGAAATATAACCCTTATTACATTTGAAACTTATCTAAAAAATCCAAATACAAATTTGGTACTTTTTCGAAATTCGGACGTTTAGGGGGTAAAAACCGTTACTATTTTTGGTACTTTTTTACAAAACATTTTTTTTTATTCATTGACATATACGTATTAAATTATGGGCTCCTACTACAATATTGAAATTTTTTATGCTTCAATGGGGAGAAAAAAGTACCAAAAAGGGGAAATACGGGAAATTTTATTTCTTACTTTAGGTTTTGGTTCCACAACTGATAATTTTTTTTAATTATCTTTAATATTGGACCTAGAAACATAAACTTCAACATGCAATGTCCTAAATGGATAAGAACCTCTGAGGGTACTTTTTGGTATTTTTTGATCTTTAACTGGTACTTTTTTAATTTCCGTTAGTATTAGACCTAGAAATATAAAACTAAACATGCAAAGTCCTGAGTGAATAAGAATTTGTTAGAGGGATCTTTTTGGTACTTTTTCATTCTTTAACTGGTACTTTTTTAATTTTCGTTAAAATTAGACCTATTGACATAAAATCAAACATGCAAGGTCCTGAGTGAATGAGAATTCGTTAGAGGGGCTTCTTGGTACCTTTTGGTCTTTAACTGGTACTATTTGAAGTTCCGTTAGTATTGGACCTAAAATCATAAAATTCAACATTTAATGTCCTGAGTGGACAAAAACCTATAAGAGGGATCTTCTTGGTACTTTTTCGTTTTTTAACTGGTACCTTTTTCATTTTCGTTAATATTGGATCTACAAACATAAAATTAACAATGCAATGTCCTGAGTGAATGAGAATCTGTTAGAGGGGCGTTTTGGTACTTTTTTTTATTTACCTGTTACTTTTTGAATTTCCGTTAAAATTGGACCTATAAACATAAAATTAAACATGCAAGTTCCCAAGTGAATGAGAATCTGTAAGAGTGGTTTTTTGTTACTTTTTCGTACTGTATTATTTGCCAACAGGTACTTATTAAATTTTTGTTAGTATTGCAGCTACAAACATAAAATTAAACAAGCAAAGCGTTGAATGAGCATCTGTAAGAGGCAATTTTTGGTACTTTTTTGTACTTTATTTTGTGCTTTTATTGTTAGTCATTAAATAAAAAAGAGAACAGGTGTCTGGTACTATTTCGAAATTCGGCTCTTTTAGGGAGTAAAAGTGTAAAACCTGAATTTTGGTTCTTTTTTGTCCCCCATCTACCGTTTAAATCAATGCACATAGAAATAAAAATTATATAAAATTCGTAACTTATCTAAAATATGCCAAGTGAAAATGTTGTTCTTTTTCTGAATTCGAACGTTTAAGGGGTAAAAATCGTACGTAATTTTGTTACTTTTTCCAAGATATTTTTTTTCATCTATTTATTTTCATTGCACAGCCTAAACGCCTGAAGCTAAAAAGTTGACATTTGGACCTGAGGCAGGCCTCTCGCCAAATCGATCACGCTGACCTCATATCTGCTAAGCTAAAGGAGATACAAAAAAATTTAATACTTATTGTGGTTCAATAAAAAAAAGGCGGTGAAAACGGAAATTCGCTAACCTCATATCTGCTAAACTAAAAGGGATACAAAAAAATGTAATACCTATTATTGTTCATTAAAAATAAGCGGACAGGTGTTTAGCACTTTTTTGAAATAAGGAGTAAACGGATAAAACCTGTATTTTAAAACTTTTTTGCTATGCCATCTATCTTTTAAACCAATAAACATTAAAATAAAAAATATATCACATTCGTAACTTATCTAAAAAATACAAATACAAATTTGATGCGTTTTCTTCATCTACCTATATAATATAAAATTGTAAAGTTACTGCCTGATTCATCATCGCACGACCTAAACGCCTGAACTAAAGTGCTGAAATTTGCCCGGGAGGTTGGCCTCTCGCGAAATCGATTACCTATGATGGGAGCTTTGGAAATTGTTATGGTTAGAGGGTAAAAAAGGTTAAAACGGGAAATTCCCTAACCTGATGTCATTAAAATAATAAGCGGTTAGGTTTGGTGGTACTTTTTTGAAATTAGACCTTTTTGTGGAGTAAACCTGTACTTTAAACTTTTTTGCCTCGCCATCTATCTATTAAACCAATAAACATTGAAATAAAAAAATATCACATTCGTAACGTATCTAAAAAATACATATAAAATTTTTCGAAATATTAGACGTACAAATCGTCCCTTTACAAAGTAGCAGGTTTAAACCTAGAAACATAAACTTTGGCGTAAAAATATGTCCACATAAGTAAAAGGGGCGCTAACGAAGTAGCGGGTTAAATGCTAGTGTCATCATAAAAGACATTTGTTTTAATTGAATCATATCTGTATATTCTGGGGTTCACGACTTATTACACCTAAGGGTCGTGTTTTGTTTAACACAATTTGTAAAATGGATCTAAATGTGGTCGCGAGCGGACAACCAACATATTGGCCTTCTGATCAGCAAAAAGTTCCAGATGTTATCGATTTTGGAGTGGTTAAAAACATCCCCGTAGAAACGATTTATGTTGAAGCTTCCTTAGAACTATCTTCTGATCACACACCTACAATTCTTACAATAACAAATCCTAATAGAATTGTATCTCCGTCTGATAACTTAGTGACGTCAGCCACTCAAATAAATTGGTTAAAATATAAAAAATATCTCAGTACCCACTGCACTGAAAATATTCCGCTTAGTACACCGGAGAATGTGGATATTTCTATTGTAAATTTTGACAGTTATCTGAAACTAGCTGTTCAACATTCTAGTATAACCCTCAAAAAAACCAAAAATAGTAAAATATATTCTGCAGATGTTGAGCGTTGACTGAAAAAAGGAGAGCTCGAAGAGAATGGCAATTGCATAGATCCCCTCAACTTAAGAATTTACTAAAAGAGTGCACAAAAAGGCTAAGAAAGTTACTGCAGTCTCAGAAAACGGCTTCCCTGGAAAAATATCTTAAGGAACTTGATGCAACTTCTCAATCAGACTACTCATTATGGCGTGCAGCTAGAAATCTTAATAGACCAGTTATCACTAAACCACCATTAAGAAACTTAAATGGAAGTTGGGCACGAAATGATAAAGAAAAAGGAAATCTTTTTGTTAATCATTTGAAAAACGTATTTACCCCGCATACATCTCCCGATATTGTAGTCGAGTTGCCACCAGTTGCTGTTAGAGCTGCTGTTCCCCTTAGATTTGAGATAAAAGAAATCGAAAAGGCTATTCATAATTTAAACCCCAAGAAAGCCCCTGGTTTTGATAAGATCAGCAACAAAATGCTTTTAGAGCTACCCAGCATAGCAAAGAAAATTATTCTTTTAATTTTTAATGCTATTATACGCCTTGAATACTACCCACAAGAATGGAAAGTATCCTTAGTTACAATGATACCTAAGCCAGGAAAGGATCCTACAAAAGTTGAGTCATATAGACCTATAAGCTTATTGTCTAATATATCAAAGCTGTTTGAGAAGCTGTTAGTGTCAAAATTAGCCCCAATTATAAATGTAAATAGATGTATTCCTAACCATCAATTCGGCTTTAGAAGAGAACATAGCACAATCGAACAAACCCATCGTATAGTAAACGCCATAAGAAAAGCCTTTGAAGAAAAAAAATATTGTTCCGCCCTCTTCATCGATGTTTCCCAAGCTTTTGATAAAGTCTGGCATGAAGGGTTATTACATAAATTGAAGCTAAACTTACCAGTAAACACACACAAGCTGTTAGAAAGCTACTTAGTCGGCCGAAAGTTTATTATTAAAGAATGTGATTTTATAAGTTCTCCTCAGCCAATTGACGCTGGAGTCCCTCAGGGAAGCATCATGGGCCCACTCTTATACATTATATATACCTCAGACATGCCAACAAACAACCACACCCTTACTTCAACATTTGCTGATGATACAGCTTTTCTAAGCGTACACGAAAACTGTCATGAAGCATCCCGTTACTTGCAGGATCATTTATTTGAACTGGAAAAGTGGTTAAAGCAATGGAGGATAAAGGTCAATGAGCAAAAATGCGTACATATAACATTCACCTTGCGTCGGGAGTCATGTCCCCCTATTAAAATCAATAATCAATTAGTGCCCCAGCAATCGCATGTAAAATATCTCGGTATTCATCTAGATCGACGTTTGACATGGAAATGCCATATAGAAGCAAAACTAACACAAATGAAACTAAAAGCAATTCAAATATATTGGCTTATTGGAAGAAATTCTGTTCTTAGCCTCGACTGCAAACTTCTACTTTATAACTCTATATTGAAGCCAATCTGGTGCTACGGTATTCAGCTATGTGGCACTGCCTCGGCCTCAAATATCGAAAAAATTCAAAGGCGCCAAAATAAACTTCTTCGAATAATCACAGCCGCTCCCTGGTATGTTAAAAACTCTAATATTCACAAGGATCTCAATGTGCCATTAGTAAAAACTATTATTACGAAGTACGCAGCAAAATATTTAAAAAGGCTTGAGTCGCACCCAAATCCACTTGCTCGAAATATTTTAAATGACAGTGGACACTCTAGATTAAGGAGAAGAGATACCGCAGGACTCATCCGAAGGGAAAACCGCTGAACATCTACATATGTGAACAGAAACAGTGAAGAGAAAAATTTTCGTCTAGCATTGGCAGGACAAAAATAAAGTATTAGTATAAGATTTGATTAATTATTGTTAGTTCATATTTAATATATGAAGATTCAATAAATAAATAATGAGAAAAAAAAAAAAAAATATCTGTATATCATATATGTATAATGGAAATCATACATCTTCCATTTGGATAATTCTAATACCGAAAATTTAATATATATGGGTTTGTCGTAGTATGGCTCCATTTTCTTCAGGTCGACTGCATACAAATCATCACTGAACTTTGTCAAACTTAAAAAATTTGGATTAGCGATTAATGATCGTAAACCTAAATGGTTTGTATTACTATTTTCCCATCCGGTAGCAATACGTATATCTTTTCTTTTATCAACACTTTCCATCGTTTTTCCATAAACTGCATTATTAAACAGTTTAAAAAAATCTTTTTAAAAATTATTTTTTGCATTAGTTCTGTGCAGCGTATTTAAATCAATATATTTTTTTAACTATGGAGACTGTTTAAATTTTAAAATTCTGTGATAATTTTTTTAAAACAAGACTATTGGTAATACATTGTTTTAAAACTCTATAATGTATAGTGTAATTTTCTTTAGGCTTCAAATCTGCTATTAATTTTTTAAATTTAGACTGCCCTGGAGTTTTATTTTGTGGAGAAAATGGTAGATCCTTATAAATGTCATGAATGGAGTCAGGATATTCAAAATAAACCTCTAAAATATAACCATATTCTGAGTTATCTGAGATATTTTCAATTTTAAAATTTTCCATATCTTCATTATTCCTCCATTCAAATTCCTCATAAGGTAGATATTCAGACATTGCCCACCCATATAAATTGTTAGCATCTAAAAACATCAAATACTCTGATGCTTTTTTGTCATCAAAATTTTCCATATACTTGCGGTTTGCATTATAATATCTTTTGGAGCATTGAACTAATCCACCTCGTATTCCATTTTGCATAAAGAGGTATTTTTCAATATCAGTAAATAGCTCTAATGTAACTTCTGTTGTCTTAAGCATTGCATCCCAAGAGAGACCAGCTGCAGTGTAGTACTGACAATAATCTAAATTATAAATACTCTTACATATTTTTCTGAAGTTTTCAAATATATCTGTTAAGAGAAGAACATCAGATATAAGGTAGAGAGAGTTCTGTATAGTCAAGAAGGTTCTTGCACTTGAATTCACTCCATACTTTTTTAGCATGTTCGTAATCGACTATATTGCATTCCTCATTACTTAAAATATTGAAAAAATTCTCTCTACTTGGTAGTTGATTTTCATTACACCTTTCTATTGAATCCATGTAAGAGTACGGAAATACATCCTTCCTCCTGATAAGATTAAATTGATTATCATTAGAGAAACGTTCTCGGACTCTTGGAAAATCATTAATATCAAGATTTTTAGCTAAAGAATCTAAACTCGAAGACATAAACCTAATTGAATCTAAAAACCTAATTTCAAATCCACGATTTTTATCTATTTTAATATAAACAGAAAGTGAAATATAACGCTCTTTATTTAAAGGAATAACTTTTTTGTTGCATATTTTATTGTTGACAGCTCTTTAAAGATTATGGAAGATCACTAGTATAAAATTGCATTCATTATGTGCAGCTTCTCGAAAATGACCAGTGAGATGGCATTTATAATTATATAATTTTTTTTTTTACATATGTGACAATTTGTCGATTTATTAAAAAGCTCAGTATCATCTATTGTCATTATTATTTTCTCTTCTTTAGACATGTACTGATTATAAATATGTGTTGCATCTTAATCAATTTTGTCAACAAAAACTTTTGATGCTTCTTCTCCAAAATAACAAATATGGTTATTATATGAATCCTTAAAACTACATTTAGTATAATAACTAAAAGCACATTGAATGTGCTCTTGAATATTTGTTGTCTTATTATTTACACTATCATTTATTTTTCCAAAACTGATTCAAAATCGGCATAAATCACGAACGGAACATCAAGTTGCTTCTTGTGGTTTACAAAAGATATGAATTAATCCTCGGGATTGGGCATCTTTGTTATCTTTTTTCCACATACATTTTTATGATTTTGAGATATGTATGGTATAAACACGTATTACAAACATAAATGTTACTTTTATATGAGGTTATACTAGATCGAATTAGTCTAAAATACAAAAAAAAAATTGTTTTAATTAGATTTAAAAACAAATAAGTATATGCATACATATCTTCTATCTTCTTCTATATATATAAAAATGAATTATGTTTGTATGTTTGTTTGTCGCTTTATAGACTCCGAAACTACTGAACCGATTTTCCTGAAATTTTTACAGTAACATCACGTGAGCCCTTAAAATAAAATAGGCTACTTATTTTTTCGATAGGGGCAGGGGAATTGGTACCCCCCATAGGATGCCAATATTAATTATCGCATATCTTAAGAGCCGCTGCACGCATTTTGCTGAACTTTTTGTAGTAGGATCTTCTAAGCCCCATAGGACGCCGATGTTAAATATAGCATATCTTAAGAACTGTTATAGTGAGAATGTTCAAACTTTGTAGAAGTCACTCTTATGGTATACTACTCTATTGAGAATAAAAATAAAGCGGTAGGCGCAGGGGGGGAAATACCTCCCATAGGATGCATATATTAAATATCGCTCAACTGAAGAACTATAAAAGGGACAGTCTTCAAACGTGGTTAAAGCTACTATTATGGTAAAATATAAATTTCAATATAAAAATGGGCGGGGTTGACAGGGGAGGACCAGTACCCCTCATAGATAGAAATATAATTAAGAGCCGCTGCACGCATTTTGTTGAACTTTTGGTAGTAGGATCTTCAGAGCCCCCAAATTGAAATATAATAGCAGCGGGGGAAGTGGTTCCCACCATAGGACGCCAATGGTTAATATCGCATATCTTAAGAACTTTTATAGTGAGAATGTTCAAACTTTGCAGAAGTCTCTCTTATGGTATACTGTACTTTTGAAAATAAAAATAAAGCGGGTAGGCGCAAGGGGGGAAATACCTTCCATAGGATGCATAAATTAAGTATCGCTCAACAGAAGAACTATTAAAGGAAGAGTCTTCAAACGTGGTTACAGCTACTACTATGGTAAACTATTAATTTCAATATAGAAATGGGCGGGGTAGACAGAGGAGGAGCAGTACCCCTCATATAAAGAAATATTAAATACCATATATCTGAACACAAAAGTTATCAACCTTTACAGGACAACTTTCAAAACAAAAAAAAAAGGGGGTAGGTGCAGGGGGAGCAAAAATAAATAAATTACACATTAAAAAAATACTGCAATTTTTTTCTTATTTATTTTTTTTACCAGTGTAGCGAAGCGCACCGGGTTAAGCTAGTCTATCTATCTATCTATATATATAAAAATGAATTATGTATGTTTGTATGTTTGTTTGTCGCTTTATAGACTCCGAAACTACTGAACCGATTTTCCTGAAATTTTTACAGTAACATCACGCGAGCCCTAAAAATAAAATAGGCTACTTATTTTTTCGATAGGGGCAGGGGAATTGGTACCCCCCATAGGATGCCAATATTCGATTTTCCTGAAATTTTTACAGTAACATCACGTGAGCCCTAAAAATAAAATAGGCTACTTATTTTTTCGATAGGGGCAGGGGAATTGGTACCCCCCATAGGATGCCAATATTAATTATCGCATATCTTAAGAGCCGCTGCACGCATTTTGCTGAACTTTTTGTAGTAGGATCTTCTAAGCCCCAAAATTTAAATAAAATAGTAGCGGGGGAAGTGGTTCCCCGCATAGGACGCCAATGTTTAATATAGCATATCTTAAGAACTGTTATAGTGAGAATGTTCAAACTTTGTAGAACTCACTCTTATGGTATACTACTCTATTGAGAATAAAAATAAAGTGGTAGACGCAGGGGGGGAAATACCTCCCATAGGATGCATATATTAAATATCGCTCAACTGAAGAACTATAAAAGGGACAGTCTTCAAACGTGGTTAAAGCTACTATTATGGTAAAATATAAATTTCAATATAAAAATGGGCGGGGTTGACAGGGGAGGAGCAGTACCCCTCATAGATAGAAATATTAAATACCATATATCTGAACACAAAAGTTATCAACCTTTACAGGACAACTTTCAAAAAAAAAAAAAAAGGGGGTAGGTGCAGGGGGAGCAAAAATAAATAAATTACACATTAAAAAAATACTGCAATTTTTTTCTTATTTATTTTTTTACCAGTGTAGCGAAGCGCACCGGGTTAAGCTAGTACATATATAAATATATGTTTATTTATAAATGTAAAGAAAAACTTACTTGGAAATATCATTTATGAGAACATAGTGAAACTTTTAACCGGAATGCAAAACAGTAAATTGATATGGATAGTTTTTTCCTCAATCGTTATATAAAATGGTCCAACGATTGACTCACCATTATATCCAAATACATTTAGGCTTACATCATTTTGTTTTAAAATTTTTTTTATGTACCGATTTTAAAGGCATAGGAAACTCTAATCCCTCAAAATTAAACTCCAAGTCACCCATAGCAATTTTATTATTATAAATATTTATATTATAAGAATTGCACTTTCTTCTTTTTTTTGTAGCTTAAGTCACTACAGAGTGCTGCAATTAAACACCATTTAAAGCAGAAAATATCTTTATTTTTCACATTTATGCACGCTCTTTTAATATTTCTTATGCTCTTGGGCAATAATATAAATTGGGATCCTCTTAGAGTGCTAGCCTTGCTTACATTCACTTCTACATAATTTATTTTAGTGAGTGTCCATGATTCACTGATATCCTCAGCAAGCGTTTTTAACATCATTTTGGTAATGTGCATAATATTGCTAATTTAATTTCATCGTTCACCAATTTCATGTATTCGCATAACAACTCCATGTTTAATTTAAATGTAGTGTGTTTGATGCCACATCATTTTAATTCTTTAATTAAAATTGCCTTCGCATCTCTAAAGAGCTCCTTCGGAAACAGAATTCCTTTATTTTCATTCTCCAATCTATAGGTTTCAATTCTTCCTTTAAAATTACTTTGTCTCACAGTTAATGTTTTATTAATATGAATTGCTTGAACATTTTCTATATGGCAATTTGTTCTCATATGAGCATTAAATGATGTTGTCTGTATTAATTAATTGCATTCATTGAAATGTTTATCTTTAGAACTTTGAAGAAGTGGTGATTTGCTAATAGCGAGTTTTCTTGAACTCATTAAAAATTTCTTGCAGATTGGACAGTGGAGGTTAATGTGCACCTTAAGCATTTTTTTCGGACAAACTTCATGGTGATTACCATCAAAACAATTTGAAGCATTTGTATGCAATTACATATGTTTTTTTAGCTTAACCATTTGTTTTTTTTTTTGGAAAAAGACGTATTGCATATGGTAAGCATCAAAACAATTAGAAGTATTTCTATGCAATCCCATATTTTGAACAGCTCAGTTTTGAAGAGAAAATTGAGAAATATACAGGAGCCATTTTTAAGTTTTTTATTTTGCACTTTCTTAAACAACAAGCTTGATAAAACTTTTTGTTTTTCTTTTCTTTTGAGTACTTGAATAAAAACTTTTCTTTTGAACTTTCAAAAAAGGTTTATAAATGTCAATGTTGAAAAATATATTTTCCCTTAAAGAAATGTTGCGATATACTGACTAATGATAAAATGAAACTTTTTAGCTTAACTAGGAAATCTGCTTAATGTCTTAAAATCTATATAAACAAAAATACAACGTGTCTCAAGATTTTATTTATAACGAAAAAACCATTAATCGCTAGTTTGCTACAATAATCAGATTAATGTTAAAATATACAATATACAAATTCTTATTAAATCTTATTGGGACACATTGTATTGCGAAATAATACATACTGCAAATAAGAATAACATAATGTCAGCATAAAGGAAATACCATATTTCTTAATACAAAAAAACTAAATTTAAATACTTTGACTATTGTGTAAATTCTGAAAACTGTTTTAAAAGAACCACAAACCTGTTTTTTCGAAACCGGAAATTTAAAAATATCGCAACGTTCTAACATGCTCACTCATGTTTATGCTTCTTAAATATAACAAAAAGGTTTCTTCATCAGATTAATGCTAAAATAAACAAGCAGACATATCGTCAGCATTTTATTACAAAATACAAATTCTAATTCTAATTCAAATTTTATTAGGACACATTGTATTGAGAAAGAAAACAAACGGCAAATAAGAATAACATGATGTCATCATAAAGGGAAATACAATATTTCTTAATACAAAAACACTACATTTAAATATTTTGACTGTTGCATTAGTTCTAAACTGTATTCAAACATCCACCAACTTGTTTTTTCAAAACCGAAAATTTTCAACTGGTTTGGAAACTAGAAAAATGGTTCGGAAATTGGATATATCAATACCATCCACAGAGTTTGGATCGCGTTACCATCCACATTACCAACCCTGTATTACCATCCACATTACCCGAAAAATCAATTATTCGCTATTTAGCTACAATAATCAGATTTATGTTAAAATAAACAGTATACAAATTCTTGTTAAATATAATTGGGACACATTGTATTGCGAAAGAAAACAAACTGCAATTAATGTTTTGTTTAATAAAAAAATTATACATTCTAAGCAAATTATACATTCTTACATGCTCACTCATGTTAATGCTTCTTAAATATAACAAAAAGGTTTCTTCATCAGATTAATTTTAAAATAAACAAGCAGACATATCGTCAGCATTTTATTACAAAATACAAATTCTAATCTTATTAGGAGACATTGTATTGGGAAAGAAAACAAACCGCAAATAAGAATAACATAATGTCATCATAAAGGGAAATACAATATTTCTTAATACAAAAACACTAAATTTAAATATTTTGACTGTTGCATTAGTTCTAAAAACTGTATTCAAAAATCCACCAACTTGTTTTTTCAAAACCGAAAATTTTCAATTGGTTTGGAAACTAGAAAAATGGTTCGGAAATTGGATATATCAATACCATCCACAGAGTTTGGATCGCGTTACCATCCACATTACCAACCCTGTATTACCATCCACATTACCGGAACCGGTAGCTGCCAAGATCCCCATTACCTATCTACTCTTTATTAAGTTTAAAATATTTTTATGAATACAGGCATTAGTTTTTATAAAAATTTTGATGCTTTTTAGCCCATTTTTGGAGCATTTTACTAATAACTTAACCACTTCTTAACCGATTTGGCCGATTTATATACCCACTTCTTTAGGAAGAAAAAAACCATTTACTTAGATTATAAAACTTGGACTCGGAAAGATCTATTATTCCTGAAAATGGGTATGTTTAAAAAAAAAATTAAATTTTTTTTTTTTTTTTTGGCAGATTTATATACCCACGTCTATAAAGAATAGTTTCAGGGTTTCCTGAAATATCGCTCAACTGAAGAACTATAAAAGGGACAGTCTTCAAACGTGGTTAAAGCTACTATTATGGTAAAATATAAATTTCAATATAAAAATGGGCGGGGAGGAGCAGTACCCCTCATAGATAGAAATATAATTAAGAGCCGCTGCACGCATTTTGTTGAACTTTTGGTAGTAGGATCTTCAGAGCCCCCAAATTGAAATATAATAGCAGCGGGGGAAGTGGTACCCACCATAGGACGCCAATGGTTAATATCGCATATCTTAAGAACTTTTATAGTGAGAATGTTCAAACTTTGCAGAAGTCTCTCTTATGGTATACTATACTTTTGAAAATAAAAATAAAGCGGGTAGGCGCAAGGGGGGAAATACCTTCCATAGGATGCATAAATTAAGTATCGCTCAACAGAAGAACTATTAAAGGAAGAGTCTTCAAACGTGGTTACAGCTACTACTATGGTAAACTATTAATTTCAATATAGAAATGGGCGGGGTAGACAGAGGAGGAGCAGTACCCCTCATATAAAGAAATATTAAATACCATATATCTGAACACAAAAGTTATCAACCTTTACAGGACAACTTTCAAAACAAAAAAAAAAAAAGGGGGTAGGTGCAGGGGGAGCAAAAATAAATAAATTACACATTAAAAAAATACTGCAATTTTTTTCTTATTTATTTTTTTACCAGTGTAGCGAAGCGCACCGGGTTAAGCTAGTACATATATAAATATATGTTTATTTATAAATGTAAAGAAAAACTTACTTGGAAATATCATTTATGAGAACATAGTGAAACTTTTAACCGGAATGCAAAACAGTAAATTGATATGGATAGTTTTTTCCTCAATCGTTATATAAAATGGTCCAACGATTGACTCACCATTATATCCAAATACATTTAGGCTTACATCATTTTGTTTTAAAATTTTTTTTTTATGTCGATTTTAAAGGCATAGGAAACTCTAATCCCTCAAAATTAAACTCCAAGTCACCCATAGCAATTTTATTATTATAAATATTTATATTATAAGAATTGCACTTTCTTCTTTTTTTTTGTAGCTTAAGTCACTACAGAGTGCTGCAATTAAACACCATTTAAAGCAGAAAATATCTTTATTTTTCACATTTATGCACGCTCTTTTAATATTTCTTATGCTCTTGGGCAATAATATAAATTGGGATCCTCTTAGAGTGCTAGCCTTGCTTACATTCACTTCTACATAATTTATTTTAGTGAGTGTCCATGATTCACTGATATCCTCAGCAAGCGTTTTTAACATCATTTTGGTAATGTGCATAATATTGCTAATTTAATTTCATCGTTCACCAATTTCATGTATTCGCATAACAACTCCATGTTTAATTTAAATGTAGTGTGTTTGATGCCACATCATTTTAATTCTTTAATTAAAATTGCCTTCGCATCTCTAAAGAGCTCCTTCGGAAACAGAATTCCTTTATTTTCATTCTCCAATCTATAGGTTTCAATTCTTCCTTTAAAATTACTTTGTCTCACAGTTAATGTTTTATTAATATGAATTGCTTGAACATTTTCTATATGGCAATTTGTTCTCATATGAGCATTAAATGATGTTGTCTGTATTAATTCATTGCATTCATTGAAATGTTTATCTTTAGAACTTTGAAGAAGTGGTGATTTGCTTATAGCGAGTTTTCTTGAACTCATTAAAAATTTCTTGCAGATTGGACAGTGGAGGTTAATGTGCACCTTAAGCATTTTTTTCGGACAAACTTCATGGTGATTACCATCAAAACAATTTGAAGCATTTGTATGCAATTACATATGTTTTTTTTAGCTTAACCATTTTTTTTTTTTTTTTGGAAAAAGACGTATTGCATATGGTAAGCATCAAAACAATTAGAAGTATTTCTATGCAATCCCATATTTTGAACAGCTCAGTTTTGAAGAGAAAATTGAGAAATATACAGGAGCCATTTTTAAGTTTTTTATTTTGCACTTTCTTAAACAACAAGCTTGATAAAACTTTTTGTTTTTCTTTTCTTTTGAATACTTGAATAAAAACTTTTCTTTTGAACTTTCAAAAAAGGTTTATAAATGTCAATGTTGAAAAATATATTTTCCCTTAAAGAAATGTTGCGATATACTGACTAATGATAAAATGAAACTTTTTAGCTTAACTAGGAAATCTGCTTAATGTCTTAAAATCTATATAGACAAAAATACAACGTGTCGCAAGATTTTATTTATAACGAAAAAACCATTAATCGCTAGTTTGCTACAATAATCAGATTAATGTTAAAATATACAATATACAAATTCTTATTAAATCTTATTGGGACACATTGTATTGCGAAATAATACAAACTGCAAATAAGAATAACATAATGTCAGCATAAAGGAAATACCATATTTCTTAATACAAAAAAACTAAATTTAAATACTTTGACTATTGTGTAAATTCTGAAAACTGTTTTAAAAGAACCACAAACCTGTTTTTTCGAAACCGGAAATTTAAAAATATCGCAACGTTCTAACATGCTCACTCATGTTTATGTTTCTTAAATATAACAAAAAGGTTTCTTCATCAGATTAATGCTAAAATAAACAAGCAGCATTTTATTACAAAATACAAATTCTAATTCTAATTCTAATTTTATTAGGACACATTGTATTGAGAAAGAAAACAAACGGCAAATAAGAATAACATAATGTCATCATAAAGGGAAATACAATATTTCTTAATACAAAAACACTAAATTTAAATATTTTGACTGTTGCATTAGTTCTAAACTGTATTCAAACATCCACCAACTTGTTTTTTCAAAACCGAAAATTTTCAACTGGTTTGGAAACTAGAAAAATGGTTCGGAAATTGGATATATCAATACCATCCACAGAGTTTGGATCGCGTTACCATCCACATTACCAACCCTGTATTACCATCCACATTACCCGAAAAATCAATTATTCGCTATTTAGCTACAATAATCAGATTAATGTTAAAATAAACAGTATACAAATTCTTGTTAAATATAATTGGGACACATTGTATTGCGAAAGAAAACAAACTGCAATTAATGTTTTGTTTAATAAAAAAATTATACATTCTAAGCAAATTATACATTCTTACATGCTCACTCATGTTTATGCTTCTTAAATATAACAAAAAGGTTTCTTCATCAGATTAATTTTAAAATAAACAAGCAGACATATCGTCAGCATTTTATTACAAAATACAAATTCTAATCTTATTAGGAGACATTGTATTGGGAAAGAAAACAAACCGCAAATAAGAATAACATAATGTCATCATAAAGGGAAATACAATATTTCTTAATACAAAAACACTAAATTTAAATATTTTGACTGTTGCATTAGTTCTAAAAACTGTATTCAAAAATCCACCAACTTGTTTTTTCAAAACCGAAAATTTTCAATTGGTTTGGAAACTAGAAAAATGGTTCGGAAATTGGATATATCAATACCATCCACATTGTTTGGATCGCGTTACCATCCACATTACCAACCCTGTATTACCATCCACATTACCGGAACCGGAAGCTGCCAAGATCCCCATTACCTATCTACTCTTTATTAAGTTTAAAATATTTTTATGAATACAGGCATTAGTTTTTATAAAAATTTTGATGCTTTTTCCCCATTTTTGGAGTATTTTACTAATAACTTAACCACTTCTTAACCGATTTGGCCGATTTATAAACCCACTTCTTTAGGAAGAAAAAAACCATTATTTAGATTATAAAACTTGGACTCGGGAAGATCTATTGTTCCAGAAAATGGGTATGTTTAAAAAAAAAATTTTTATTTTGGGCATTTCTCTTCCATTTTTGGGAGAAAAGTTTCAGGGTTTCCGATCTTTTGATATATAAGACGTATCCATAGGTCATGTAACAGCTCTAAAAATTTAGTTTTTATAAAAATGTTGATGCTTTTTAGCCCATTTTGGAGTATATTGCTAATAACTTAACCATTTCTTAACCGATTTGGCAGATTTATATACCCACGTCTTTAGGAAGAAAAAACCATTTACTTAGATTATAAAACTTGGACTCGGGAAGAGCTATTGTTCAAGAAAATGGGTATGTTTTGGGAATTACTCTTCCATTTTTGGGAGAAAAGTTTCAGAGTTTTCGGGATATAAAACGTGTTCATATGTCATACTAGAGCCCTAAAATTTAAAATTTTGAGTATTTTCAATAATGTCTTTGTACGGGAGGTACCAAACCCACTTTTCCAATCGCGCCCATATTTTGTAGGATACTGTGTATTGATAACCGATATGTTTGTACCTAATTTGGGAACTTTAGCTCGTTTGGTTCTCCAGATATACAGAAATGTATAACGTCTTTGTATGGGAAGTGCCACACCCACTTCTCCAATCCCGACCATTTTTTAGAGAGTTTGTGTATTGGCATTTTCCAATCGATTTGACAGATTTATACACCTACGTCTTAAGGAAGAAATTTACCATTTACTTTGGTAATAAAACTTGGACTCGAAAAGATCTACGGTTCCCGAAAATAGGTATTTTCTTAAAAAAAATTATATTTTGGTAATAACTTTTTTGTATCTAAACCGATTTTTCCGAGTTTTTCAGCAAATATGTTCTTTTGATATATAAGACGTATCCATAGGTCATGTAACAGCTTTAAAAATTAAGTTTGTATAAAAATTTTGATGCTTTTTAGCCCATTTTTGGAGCATTTTACTAATAACTTAACCACTTCTTAACCGATTTGGCCGATTTATATACCCACTTCTTTAGGAAGAAAAAAACCATTTACTTAGATTATAAAACTTGGACTCGGAAAGATCTATTATTCCTGAAAATGGGTATGTTTAAAAAAAAAATTTAATTTTTTTTTTTTTTTTTTTTGGCAGATTTATATACCCACGTCTATAGAGAATAGTTTCAGGGTTTCCTGAAATATCGCTCAACTGAAGAACTATAAAAGGGACAGTCTTCAAACGTGGTTAAAGCTACTATTATGGTAAAATATAAATTTCAATATAAAAATGGGCGGGGAGGAGCAGTACCCCTCATAGATAGAAATATAATTAAGAGCCGCTGCACGCATTTTGTTGAACTTTTGGTAGTAGGATCTTCAGAGCCCCCAAATTGAAATATAATAGCAGCGGGGGAAGTGGTACCCACCATAGGACGCCAATGGTTAATATCGCATATCTTAAGAACTTTTATAGTGAGAATGTTCAAACTTTGCAGAAGTCTCTCTTATGGTATACTATACTTTTGAAAATAAAAATAAAGCGGGTAGGCGCAAGGGGGGAAATACCTTCCATAGGATGCATAAATTAAGTATCGCTCAACAGAAGAACTATTAAAGGAAGAGTCTTCAAACGTGGTTACAGCTACTACTATGGTAAACTATTAATTTCAATATAGAAATGGGCGGGGTAGACAGAGGAGGAGCAGTACCCCTCATATAAAGAAATATTAAATACCATATATCTGAACACAAAAGTTATCAACCTTTACAGGACAACTTTCAAAACAAAAAAAAAAAGGGGGTAGGTGCAGGGGGAGCAAAAATAAATAAATTACACATTAAAAAAATACTGCAATTTTTTTCTTATTTATTTTTTTTACCAGTGTAGCGAAGCGCACCGGGTTAAGCTAGTACATATATAAATATATGTTTATTTATAAATGTAAAGAAAAACTTACTTGGAAATATCATTTATGAGAACATAGTGAAACTTTTAACCGGAATGCAAAACAGTAAATTGATATGGATAGTTTTTTCCTCAATCGTTATATAAAATGGTCCAACGATTGACTCACCATTATATCCAAATACATTTAGGCTTACATCATTTTGTTTTAAAATTTTTTTTTTATGTCGATTTTAAAGGCATAGGAAACTCTAATCCCTCAAAATTAAACTCCAAGTCACCCATAGCAATTTTATTATTATAAATATTTATATTATAAGAATTGCACTTTCTTCTTTTTTTTTTGTAGCTTAAGTCACTACAGAGTGCTGCAATTAAACACCATTTAAAGCAGAAAATCTCTTTATTTTTCACATTTATGCACGCTCTTTTAATATTTCTTATGCTCTTGGGCAATAATATAAATTGGGATCCTCTTAGAGTGCTAGCCTTGCTTACATTCACTTCTACATAATTTATTTTAGTGAGTGTCCATGATTCACTGATATCCTCAGCAAGCGTTTTTAACATCATTTTGGTAATGTGCATAATATTGCTAATTTAATTTCATCGTTCACCAATTTCATGTATTCGCATAACAACTCCATGTTTAATTTAAATGTAGTGTGTTTGATGCCACATCATTTTAATTCTTTAATTAAAATTGCCTTCGCATCTCTAAAGAGCTCCTTCGGAAACAGAATTCCTTTATTTTCATTCTCCAATCTATAGGTTTCAATTCTTCCTTTAAAATTACTTTGTCTCACAGTTAATGT
This sequence comes from Pollenia amentaria, assembly GCA_943735925.1. Lineage (NCBI taxonomy): Eukaryota > Metazoa > Arthropoda > Insecta > Diptera > Polleniidae > Pollenia > Pollenia amentaria. The sequence goes on from OX031011.1 coordinate 21,617,895, forward strand.
TTTATTAATATGAATTGCTTGAACATTTTCTATATGGCAATTTGTTCTCATATGAGCATTAAATGATGTTGTCTGTATTAATTCATTGCATTCATTGAAATGTTTATCTTTAGAACTTTGAAGAAGTGGTGATTTGCTTATAGCGAGTTTTCTTGAACTCATTAAAAATTTCTTGCAGATTGGAGGTTAATGTGCACCTTAAGCATTTTTTTCGGACAAACTTCATGGTGATTACCATCAAAACAATTTGAAGCATTTGTATGCAATTACATATGTTTTTTTAGCTTAACCATTTTTTTTTTTTTTTGGAAAAAGACGTATTGCATATGGTAAGCATCAAAACAATTAGAAGTATTTCTATGCAATCCCATATTTTGAACAGCTCAGTTTTGAAGAGAAAATTGAGAAATATACAGGAGCCATTTTTAAGTTTTTTATTTTGCACTTTCTTAAACAACAAGCTTGATAAAACTTTTTGTTTTTCTTTTCTTTTGAATACTTGAATAAAAACTTTTCTTTTGAACTTTCAAAAAAGGTTTATAAATGTCAATGTTGAAAAATATATTTTCCCTTAAAGAAATGTTGCGATATACTGACTAATGATAAAATGAAACTTTTTAGCTTAACTAGGAAATCTGCTTAATGTCTTAAAATCTATATAGACAAAAATACAACGTGTCTCAAGATTTTATTTATAATGAAAAAACCATTAATCGCTAGTTTGCTACAATAATCAGATTAATGTTAAAATATACAATATACAAATTCTTATTAAATCTTATTGGGACATATTGTATTGCGAAATAATACAAACTGCAAATAAGAATAACATAATGTCAGCATAAAGGAAATACCATATTTCTTAATACAAAAAAACTAAATTTAAATACTTTGACTATTGTGTAAATTCTGAAAACTGTTTTAAAAGAACCACAAACCTGTTTTTTCGAAACCGGAAATTTAAAAATATCGCAACGTTCTAACATGCTCACTCATGTTTATGTTTCTTAAATATAACAAAAAGGTTTCTTCATCAGATTAATGCTAAAATAAACAAGCAGCATTTTATTACAAAATACAAATTCTAATTCTAATTCAAATTTTATTAGGACACATTGTATTGAGAAAGAAAACAAACGGCAAATAAGAATAACATGATGTCATCATAAAGGGAAATACAATATTTCTTAATACAAAAACACTAAATTTAAATATTTTGACTGTTGCATTAGTTCTAAACTGTATTCAAACATCCACCAACTTGTTTTTTCAAAACCGAAAATTTTCAACTGGTTTGGAAACTAGAAAAATGGTTCGGAAATTGGATATATCAATACCATCCACAGAGTTTGGATCGCGTTACCATCCACATTACCAACCCTGTATTACCATCCACATTACCCGAAAAATCAATTATTCGCTATTTAGCTACAATAATCAGATTAATGTTAAAATAAACAATATACAAATTCTTGTTAAATATTATTGGGACACATTGTATTGCGAAAGAAAACAAACTGCAATTAATGTTTTGTTTAATAAAAAAATTATACATTCTAAGCAAATTATACATTCTTACATGCTTACTCATATTTATGCTTCTTAAATATAACAAAAGGTTTCTTCATCAGATTAATGTTAAAATAAACAAGCGGACATATCGTCAGCATTTTATTACAAAATACAAATTCTAATCTTATTAGGAGACATTGTATTGGGAAAGAAAACAAACCGCAAATAAGAATAACATAATGTCATCATAAAGGGAAATACAATATTTCTTAATACAAAAACACTAAATTTAAATATTTTGACTGTTGCATTAGTTCTAAAAACTGTATTCAAAAATCCACCATCTTGTTTTTTCAAAACCGAAAATTTTCAATTGGTTTGGAAACTAGAAAAATGGTTTGGAAATTGGATATATCAATACCATCCACAGAGTTTGGATCGCGTTACCATCCACATTACCAACCCTGTATTACCATCCACATTACCGGAACCGGAAGCTGCCAAGATCCCCATTACCTATCTACTCTTTATTAAGTTTAAAATATTTTTATGAATACAGGCATTAGTTTTTATAAAAATTTTGATGCTTTTTACCCCATTTTTGGAGTATTTTACTAATAACTTAACCACTTCTTAACCGATTTGGCCGATTTATAAACCCACTTCTTTAGGAAGAAAAAAACCATTATTTAGATTATAAAACTTGGACTCGGGAAGATCTATTGTTCCAGAAAATGGGTATGTTTAAAAAAAAAATTTTTATTTTGGGCATTTCTCTTCCATTTTTGGGAGAAAAGTTTCAGGGTTTCCGATCTTTTGATATATAAGACGTATCCATAGGTCATGTAACAGCTCTAAAAATTTAGTTTTTATAAAAATGTTGATGCTTTTTAGCCCATTTTGGAGTATATTGCTAATAACTTAACCATTTCTTAACCGATTTGGCAGATTTATATACCCACGTCTTTAGGAAGAAAAAACCATTTACTTAGATTATAAAACTTGGACTCGGGAAGAGCTATTGTTCAAGAAAATGGGTATGTTTAAAAAAAAATTTATTTTGGGAATTACTCTTCCATTTTTGGGAGAAAAGTTTCAGAGTTTTCGGGAAATATATGCTGCTAAAAATGTCTGATATTTTGGTATATAAAACGTGTTCATATGTCATACTAGAGCCCTAAAATTTAAAATTTTGAGTATTTTCAATAATGTCTTTGTACGGGAGGTACCACGCCCACTTTTCCAATCGCGCTCATATTTTGTAGGATACTGTGTATTGATAACCGATATGTTTGTACCTAATTTGGGAACTTTAGCTCGTTTGGTTCTCCAGATATACAGAAATGTATAACGTCTTTGTATGGGAAGTGCCACACCCACTTCTCCAATCCCGACCATTTTTTAGAGAGTTTGTGTATTGGCATTTTCCAATCGATTTGACAGATTTATACACCTACGTCTTTAGGAAGAAATTTACCATTTACTTTGGTAATAAAACTTGGACTCGAAAAGATCTACGGTTCCCGAAAATAGGTATTTTCTTAAAAAAAATTATGTTTTGGTAATAACTTTTTTGTATCTAAACCGATTTTTCCGAGTTTTTCAGCAAATATGTTCTTTTGATATATAAGACGTATCCATAGGTCATGTAACAGCTTTAAAAATTAAGTTTGTATAAAAATTTTGATGCTTTTTAGCCCATTTTTGGAGTATTTTACTAATAACTTAACCACTTCTTAACCGATTTGGCCGATTTATATACCCACTTCTTTAGGAAGAAAAAAACCATTTACTTAGATTATAAAACTTGGACTCGGAAAGATCTATCATTCCCGAAAATGGGTATTTTTTTTTTGGCAGATTTATATACCCACGTCTTTAGAGAATAGTTTCAGGGTTTCCGATCTTTTGATATATAAGACGTATCCATAGGTCATGTAACAGCTCTAAAAATTTAGTTTTTATAAAAATGTTGATGCTTTTTAGCCCATTTTTGGAGTATATTGCTAATAACTTAGTAGATAGGTAATGAGGATCTTTGCAGTTTCCGGTTCCGGTAATAAGGTTGGTAATGCGGATGGAAATGCGGTTGCGGTTATGTGGATGGTAATGCGGTTGCGGTTATGTGGATGTTATCCAATTTCCGAACCATTTTTCTAGTTCCCAACCCCTGTGGTAGGAATGATATATTTAGATAGAGCATAATTTTTCTAGTTTCGAAACCAGTTGAAAATTTTTGGTTTTGAAAAACAAGTTTGTGGATTTTTAAATACAGTTTTTATTGGGTGGCAATGCTATATCGAATTAGATAGAGCATAATTTTTCTAGTTTCCAAACCAGTTGAAAATTTTCGGTTTTTAATTTTTAAATACAGTTTTTAGAAATAATGCAACAGTCAAAATATTTGAATTTAGTTCTTTTTTGTATTAGGAAATATTGGCGCATATTCAGAAATCATAACTAAAATCGGAACTAACAAAACAGAAACTAAAAAATAGTTCATAGATAGTTATAGATCTTATTCACAATTCATAACTAACGTAGCAACTGCTCTCAGCTAATAGAAGAAATGCAACAGAGTATATTGGCATGTAGAAAACATTAAATGTCGATAATATTTTGAACGATATATTTTGTAATTAATTAAAAAGCTTACCAAGCTCTTAAAAAACATTTCTGTTCTTTAAAAAATTAATACAAACTCTAAAAAAGTGTTTTTTTTTTATAAAATTAAATCAATCAGCTGTTCTTTGAATGTATTAGTTAGTTAGCATTTAGTTACAGCTTTACCCATAATTAAGTCTAAACTTTTTATGCTGAAAGTAACCAACTGTGAATAACTTAAATAGGTACTTAAAAAAGTTAACAATTGGTGATCATTTATGAATATGCGCCATTGTATTTCCCTTCAGTTTTAGTGGATGGCAATGCTATATCGAATTAGATGGGCATAATTTTTCTAGTTTCCAAACCAGTTGAAAATTTTCGGTTTGAAAAAACAATTTTGTGGATTTTTAAATACAGTTTTTAGAATTAATGCAACAGTCAAAATATTTGAATTTAGTTTTTGTTTTTTTTTTGTATTAAGAAATATTGTATTTCCCTTTATGATGACATTATGTTATTCTTATTTGCGGTTTGTTTTCTTTCCCAATACAATGTCTCCTAATAAGATTAGAATAAGAATTTGTATTTTATAATAAAATGCTGACGATATGTCTGCTTGTTTATTTTAACATTAATCTGATGAAGAAACCTTTTTGTTATATTTAAGAAGCATAAACATGAGTGAGCATGTAAGAATGTATAATTTGTTTAGAATGTTTAGAATGTATAATTTTTTTATAAAACAAAACATTAATTGCAGTTTGTTTTCTTTCGCAATACGATGTGTCCCAATAATATTTAATAAGAATTTGTATATTTGGCTTCATAAAAGGCTTAGTGTAGTATATTTCTGAAAACTAGGTTTATTTGCATTTGAACATTGAAGATTTAAGTAATGGATTCGAGTGAGTACGAAATTGTTTTTGTCGATGAAAATTCTATGGCGAAAGTAGAGGAGAATACGCAGACGCGTACAAATGGCATAATCGACGCATCTATAGATAACATCCTATTAAATAAAAACACAGGAATGGAAATCCCCAACAACCAGCTGGCGTATTATGATTTTTTTTGGGAAATTGACGATTTCCTAGATGATGAAGAGGGAGATGCGATAATTTTGAAGGCAAATTATGGCTTTTATTTGGATGAAGAAGGAGATCGTTTTATTAGGGAAGTAGATTTAAGTTTATAGGTGTAGTGATTTTTTTTTTTTTTTTTGTTTTTTCAAATAGTTATAAGAAATTATTAAATAAAATATAAATAATAAAAAAACTATTAAAAGTAAAATTATTATTTCTGATATTGGATAACATTTCGAAAATAATTTTAAGGGTTGAACATATCCATGTATAAATAGCGTATACAATTTATTTCAATAACAAGTATATTGTGATATATCGTGGATTTAAAATAGTATTTTTAACAATTGCGCTTAATATTAAATAGAAAAAAAATTAAAATTGTTAAAGATTTAAAATTTGATTGCAATGAAGATCAGCATTTTAAACAATCTCCGTTTACGCCACGTTATAGCATGAACGATAAATTTAATAGAGAAGATGAACGATTAAAAACCTTTGTATGCTGGCCATTAAAATGGTTAGATAAAAGGGAATTAGCTATGAGTGGCATGTTTTATAGTGGAGATTATGACAAAACAAAGTGTGATTTTTGCGAAGTTGAAATTTGGAATTGGGAGCCTACTGATCAACCTATAACAGAGCATTTGCGTTGGTCTTCAAATTGTACTTTACTGAGAAGGTGTTGTACCAATAATGTTCCGATTAATTGGAATGCATTAAATCAACTACTACCACCACCCAGCTATGAAACCTGTGGTCTGACTGAAGAATGCGAAATACGAGATGATAACATTTCTAACGTTCCTCAATATAATATGGAAATGAAAAACGATGATATCTCTAGAAGAAATCACATTTCAAATTATGGGGTTCAAGTTATTGAAATCCCAATTTCATTTGTCGAATCTTCAAAAACAATGACGCAAAACGCTGAAATTTCATCCTTCATAATAAATATAGCTAAATACATATTTTTTTTTTTTATTTACAATTTATTGTTATTAATTTTATTTGTATTGGAATACATTTTATTTACTGAAATTAGAAAATAAATCTATATATATAAAATTGTAACGTTACTGACTGACTGACTGACTTACTGACTGACTGACTGACTGACTGACTGACTGACTGATTCATCATCGCACAGCCTAAGCGCCTGAAGCTAAAAACTTGAAATTTGGACCAGGGGTTGGTCTCTCCCCAAATCGATCCACTAAGACGGGATTTTTGGATATTCGAATGTTTAGGGGGTAAAAAAGGGCAAAAACGGGTAAATTCGGTAACCTTATATCTCTAAAACCAAAAGAGATACAAAAAAAATGTAATACTTATCGTTGTTCTTTAGAAAAATAAGCGGACAGGTGTCTGGTACTTTTTGGAAATTCAGCCCTTTAACGGAGTAAACGGGTAAAACCTGTATTTTGGTACTTTTTTGTCACCCCATCTATCTTTTAAACCCATAAACATAGAAATAAGGGTTACATCACATTTGAAACTTATCTAAAAAATCCAAATACGAATTTGGTACTTTTTCGAAATTCGGACGTTTAAGGGGTAAAAAGCGTAACTATTTTTGGTACTTTTTTTATAAAACATTTTTTTTTATTTATTGACATAAACGTATTAAATTATGGGCTCCCACTACAATATTGAAAATTTTCATGCTTCAATGGAGAGAAAAAAAGTACCAAAAAGGGGATATACGGAGTAAACGGGTAAAATCTGTATTTTGGTACTTTTTTGTCACCCCATCTATCTTTTAAACTAATAAACATAGAAATATAACCCTTATTACATTTGAAACTTATCTAAAAAATCCAAATACAAATTTGGTACTTTTTCGAAATTCGGACGTTTAGGGGGTAAAAACCGTTACTATTTTTGGTACTTTTTACAAAACATTTTTTTTTATTCATTGACATATACGTATTAAATTATGGGCTCCTACTACAATATTGAAATTTTTTATGCTTCAATGGGGAGAAAAAAGTACCAAAAAGGGGAAATACGGGAAATTTTATTTCTTACTTTAGGTTTTGGTTCCACAACTGACAATTTTTTTTAATTATCTTTAATATTGGACCTAGAAACATAAACTTCAACATGCAATGTCCTAAATGGATAAGAACCTCTGAGGGTACTTTTTGGTATTTTTTGATCTTTAACTGGTACTTTTTTAATTTCCGTTAGTATTAGACCTAGAAATATAAAACTAAACATGCAAAGTCCTGAGTGAATAAGAATTTGTTAGAGGGATCTTCTTGGTACTTTTTCATTCTTTAACTGGTACTTTTTTAATTTTCGTTAAAATTAGACCTATTGACATAAAATAAAACATGCAAGGTCCTGAGTGAATGAGAATTCGTTAGAGGGGCTTCTTGGTACCTTTTGGTCTTTAACTGGTACTATTTGAAGTTCCGTTAGTATTGGACCTAAAATCATAAAATTCAACATTTAATGTCCTGAGTGGACAAAAACCTATAAGAGGGATCTTCTTGGTACTTTTTCGTTTTTTAACTGGTACCTTTTTCATTTTCGTTAATATTGGATCTACAAACATAAAATTAACAATGCAATGTCCTGAGTGAATGAGAATCTGTTAGAGGGGCGTTTTGGTACTTTTTTTTATTTACCTGTTACTTTTTGAATTTCCGTTAAAATTGGACCTATAAACATAAAATTAAACATGCAAGTTCCCAAGTGAATGAGAATCTGTAAGAGTGGTTTTTTGTTACTTTTTCGTACTGTATTATTTGCCAACAGGTACTTATTAAATTTTTGTTAGTATTGCAGCTACAAACATAAAATTAAACAAGCAAAGCGTTGAATGAGCATCTGTAAGAGGCAATTTTTGGTACTTTTTTGTACTTTATTTTGTGCTTTTATTGTTAGTCATTAAATAAAAAAGAGAACAGGTGTCTGGTACTATTTCGAAATTCGGCTCTTTTAGGGAGTAAAAGTGTAAAACCTGAATTTTGGTTCTTTTTTGTCCCCCATCTACCGTTTAAATCAATGCACATAGAAATAAAAATTATATAAAATTCGTAACTTATCTAAAATATGCCAAGTGAAAATGTTGTTCTTTTTCTGAATTCGAACGTTTAAGGGGTAAAAATCGTACGTAATTTTGTTACTTTTTCCAAGATATTTTTTTTCATCTATTTATTTTCATTGCACAGCCTAAACGCCTGAAGCTAAAAAGTTGACATTTGGACCTGAGGCAGGCCTCTCGCCAAATCGATCACGCTGACCTCATATCTGCTAAGCTAAAGGAGATACAAAAAAATTTAATACTTATTGTGGTTCAATAAAAAAAAGGCGGTGAAAACGGAAATTCGCTAACCTCATATCTGCTAAACTAAAAGGGATACAAAAAAATGTAATACCTATTATTGTTCATTAAAAATAAGCGGACAGGTGTTTAGCACTTTTTTGAAATAAGGAGTAAACGGATAAAACCTGTATTTTAAAACTTTTTTGCTATGCCATCTATCTTTTAAACCAATAAACATTAAAATAAAAAATATATCACATTCGTAACTTATCTAAAAAATACAAATACAAATTTGATGCGTTTTCTTCATCTACCTATCTATATATATAAAATTGTAACGTTACTGACTGACTGACTGACTTACTGACTGACTGACTGACTGACTGACTGACTGACTGATTCATCATCGCACAGCCTAAGCGCCTGAAGCTAAAAACTTGAAATTTGGACCAGGGGTTGGTCTCTCCCCAAATCGATCCACTAAGACGGGATTTTTGGATATTCGAATGTTTAGGGGGTAAAAAGGGCAAAAACGGGTAAATTCGGTAACCTTATATCTCTAAAACTAAAAGAGATACAAAAAAAATGTAATTCTTATCGTTGTTCTTTAGAAAAATAAGCGGACAGGTGTCTGGTACTTTTTGGAAATTCAGCCCTTTAACGGAGTAAACGGGTAAAACCTGTATTTTGGTACTTTTTTGTCACCCCATCTATCTTTTAAACCCATAAACATAGAAATAAGGGTTACATCACATTTGAAACTTATCTAAAAAATCCAAATACGAATTTGGTACTTTTTCGAAATTCGGACGTTTAAGGGGTAAAAAGCGTAACTATTTTTGGTACTTTTTTTATAAAACATTTTTTTTTATTTATTGACATAAACGTATTAAATTATGGGCTCCCACTACAATATTGAAATTTTTCATGCTTCAATGGAGAGAAAAAAAGTACCAAAAAGGGGATATACGGAGTAAACGGGTAAAATCTGTATTTTGGTACTTTTTTGTCACCCCATCTATCTTTTAAACTAATAAACATAGAAATATAACCCTTATTACATTTGAAACTTATCTAAAAAATCCAAATACAAATTTGGTACTTTTTCGAAATTCGGACGTTTAGGGGGTAAAAACCGTTACTATTTTTGGTACTTTTTTACAAAACATTTTTTTTTATTCATTGACATATACGTATTAAATTATGGGCTCCTACTACAATATTGAAATTTTTTATGCTTCAATGGGGAGAAAAAAGTACCAAAAAGGGGAAATACGGGAAATTTTATTTCTTACTTTAGGTTTTGGTTCCACAACTGACAATTTTTTTTAATTATCTTTAATATTGGACCTAGAAACATAAACTTCAACATGCAATGTCCTAAATGGATAAGAACCTCTGAGGGTACTTTTTGGTATTTTTTGATCTTTAACTGGTACTTTTTTAATTTCCGTTAGTATTAGACCTAGAAATATAAAACTAAACATGCAAAGTCCTGAGTGAATAAGAATTTGTTAGAGGGATCTTTTTGGTACTTTTTCATTCTTTAACTGGTACTTTTTTAATTTTCGTTAAAATTAGACCTATTGACATAAAATCAAACATGCAAGGTCCTGAGTGAATGAGAATTCGTTAGAGGGGCTTCTTGGTACCTTTTGGTCTTTAACTGGTACTATTTGAAGTTCCGTTAGTATTGGACCTAAAATCATAAAATTCAACATTTAATGTCCTGAGTGGACAAAAACCTATAAGAGGGATCTTCTTGGTACTTTTTCGTTTTTTAACTGGTACCTTTTTCATTTTCGTTAATATTGGATCTACAAACATAAAATTAACAATGCAATGTCCTGAGTGAATGAGAATCTGTTAGAGGGGCGTTTTGGTACTTTTTTTTATTTACCTGTTACTTTTTGAATTTCCGTTAAAATTGGACCTATAAACATAAAATTAAACATGCAAGTTCCCAAGTGAATGAGAATCTGTAAGAGTGGTTTTTTGTTACTTTTTCGTACTGTATTATTTGCCAACAGGTACTTATTAAATTTTTGTTAGTATTGCAGCTACAAACATAAAATTAAACAAGCAAAGCGTTGAATGAGCATCTGTAAGAGGCAATTTTTGGTACTTTTTTGTACTTTATTTTGTGCTTTTATTGTTAGTCATTAAATAAAAAAGAGAACAGGTGTCTGGTACTATTTCGAAATTCGGCTCTTTTAGGGAGTAAAAGTGTAAAACCTGAATTTTGGTTCTTTTTTGTCCCCCATCTACCGTTTAAATCAATGCACATAGAAATAAAAATTATATAAAATTCGTAACTTATCTAAAATATGCCAAGTGAAAATGTTGTTCTTTTTCTGAATTCGAACGTTTAAGGGGTAAAAATCGTACGTAATTTTGTTACTTTTTCCAAGATATTTTTTTTCATCTATTTATTTTCATTGCACAGCCTAAACGCCTGAAGCTAAAAAGTTGACATTTGGACCTGAGGCAGGCCTCTCGCCAAATCGATCACGCTGACCTCATATCTGCTAAGCTAAAGGAGATACAAAAAAATTTAATACTTATTGTGGTTCAATAAAAAAAAGGCGGTGAAAACGGAAATTCGCTAACCTCATATCTGCTAAACTAAAAGGGATACAAAAAAATGTAATACCTATTATTGTTCATTAAAAATAAGCGGACAGGTGTTTAGCACTTTTTTGAAATAAGGAGTAAACGGATAAAACCTGTATTTTAAAACTTTTTTGCTATGCCATCTATCTTTTAAACCAATAAACATTAAAATAAAAAATATATCACATTCGTAACTTATCTAAAAAATACAAATACAAATTTGATGCGTTTTCTTCATCTACCTATATAATATAAAATTGTAAAGTTACTGCCTGATTCATCATCGCACGACCTAAACGCCTGAACTAAAGTGCTGAAATTTGCCCGGGAGGTTGGCCTCTCGCGAAATCGATTACCTATGATGGGAGCTTTGGAAATTGTTATGGTTAGAGGGTAAAAAAGGTTAAAACGGGAAATTCCCTAACCTGATGTCATTAAAATAATAAGCGGTTAGGTTTGGTGGTACTTTTTTGAAATTAGACCTTTTTGTGGAGTAAACCTGTACTTTAAACTTTTTTGCCTCGCCATCTATCTATTAAACCAATAAACATTGAAATAAAAAAATATCACATTCGTAACGTATCTAAAAAATACATATACAATTTTTCGAAATATTAGACGTACAAATCGTCCCTTTACAAAGTAGCAGGTTTAAACCTAGAAACATAAACTTTGGCGTAAAAATATGTCCACATAAGTAAAAGGGGCGCTAACGAAGTAGCGGGTTAAATGCTAGTGTCATCATAAAAGACATTTGTTTTAATTGAATCATATCTGTATATTCTGGGGTTCACGACTTATTACACCTAAGGGTCGTGTTTTGTTTAACACAATTTGTAAAATGGATCTAAATGTGGTCGCGAGCGGACAACCAACATATTGGCCTTCTGATCAGCAAAAAGTTCCAGATGTTATCGATTTTGGAGTGGTTAAAAACATCCCCGTAGAAACGATTTATGTTGAAGCTTCCTTAGAACTATCTTCTGATCACACACCTACAATTCTTACAATAACAAATCCTAATAGAATTGTATCTCCGTCTGATAACTTAGTGACGTCAGCCACTCAAATAAATTGGTTAAAATATAAAAAATATCTCAGTACCCACTGCACTGAAAATATTCCGCTTAGTACACCGGAGAATGTGGATATTTCTATTGTAAATTTTGACAGTTATCTGAAACTAGCTGTTCAACATTCTAGTATAACCCTCAAAAAAACCAAAAATAGTAAAATATATTCTGCAGATGTTGAGCGTTGACTGAAAAAAGGAGAGCTCGAAGAGAATGGCAATTGCATAGATCCCCTCAACTTAAGAATTTACTAAAAGAGTGCACAAAAAGGCTAAGAAAGTTACTGCAGTCTCAGAAAACGGCTTCCCTGGAAAAATATCTTAAGGAACTTGATGCAACTTCTCAATCAGACTACTCATTATGGCGTGCAGCTAGAAATCTTAATAGACCAGTTATCACTAAACCACCATTAAGAAACTTAAATGGAAGTTGGGCACGAAATGATAAAGAAAAAGGAAATCTTTTTGTTAATCATTTGAAAAACGTATTTACCCCGCATACATCTCCCGATATTGTAGTCGAGTTGCCACCAGTTGCTGTTAGAGCTGCTGTTCCCCTTAGATTTGAGATAAAAGAAATCGAAAAGGCTATTCATAATTTAAACCCCAAGAAAGCCCCTGGTTTTGATAAGATCAGCAACAAAATGCTTTTAGAGCTACCCAGCATAGCAAAGAAAATTATTCTTTTAATTTTTAATGCTATTATACGCCTTGAATACTACCCACAAGAATGGAAAGTATCCTTAGTTACAATGATACCTAAGCCAGGAAAGGATCCTACAAAAGTTGAGTCATATAGACCTATAAGCTTATTGTCTAATATATCAAAGCTGTTTGAGAAGCTGTTAGTGTCAAAATTAGCCCCAATTATAAATGTAAATAGATGTATTCCTAACCATCAATTCGGCTTTAGAAGAGAACATAGCACAATCGAACAAACCCATCGTATAGTAAACGCCATAAGAAAAGCCTTTGAAGAAAAAAAATATTGTTCCGCCCTCTTCATCGATGTTTCCCAAGCTTTTGATAAAGTCTGGCATGAAGGGTTATTACATAAATTGAAGCTAAACTTACCAGTAAACACACACAAGCTGTTAGAAAGCTACTTAGTCGGCCGAAAGTTTATTATTAAAGAATGTGATTTTATAAGTTCTCCTCAGCCAATTGACGCTGGAGTCCCTCAGGGAAGCATCATGGGCCCACTCTTATACATTATATATACCTCAGACATGCCAACAAACAACCACACCCTTACTTCAACATTTGCTGATGATACAGCTTTTCTAAGCGTACACGAAAACTGTCATGAAGCATCCCGTTACTTGCAGGATCATTTATTTGAACTGGAAAAGTGGTTAAAGCAATGGAGGATAAAGGTCAATGAGCAAAAATGCGTACATATAACATTCACCTTGCGTCGGGAGTCATGTCCCCCTATTAAAATCAATAATCAATTAGTGCCCCAGCAATCGCATGTAAAATATCTCGGTATTCATCTAGATCGACGTTTGACATGGAAATGCCATATAGAAGCAAAACTAACACAAATGAAACTAAAAGCAATTCAAATATATTGGCTTATTGGAAGAAATTCTGTTCTTAGCCTCGACTGCAAACTTCTACTTTATAACTCTATATTGAAGCCAATCTGGTGCTACGGTATTCAGCTATGTGGCACTGCCTCGGCCTCAAATATCGAAAAAATTCAAAGGCGCCAAAATAAACTTCTTCGAATAATCACAGCCGCTCCCTGGTATGTTAAAAACTCTAATATTCACAAGGATCTCAATGTGCCATTAGTAAAAACTATTATTACGAAGTACGCAGCAAAATATTTAAAAAGGCTTGAGTCGCACCCAAATCCACTTGCTCGAAATATTTTAAATGACAGTGGACACTCTAGATTAAGGAGAAGAGATACCGCAGGACTCATCCGAAGGGAAAACCGCTGAACATCTACATATGTGAACAGAAACAGTGAAGAGAAAAATTTTCGTCTAGCATTGGCAGGACAAAAATAAAGTATTAGTATAAGATTTGATTAATTATTGTTAGTTCATATTTAATATATGAAGATTCAATAAATAAATAATGAGAAAAAAAAAAAAAAAATATCTGTATATCATATATGTATAATGGAAATCATACATCTTCCATTTGGATAATTCTAATACCGAAAATTTAATATATATGGGTTTGTCGTAGTATGGCTCCATTTTCTTCAGGTCGACTGCATACAAATCATCACTGAACTTTGTCAAACTTAAAAAATTTGGATTAGCGATTAATGATCGTAAACCTAAATGGTTTGTATTACTATTTTCCCATCCGGTAGCAATACGTATATCTTTTCTTTTATCAACACTTTCCATCGTTTTTCCATAAACTGCATTATTAAACAGTTTAAAAAAATCTTTTTAAAAATTATTTTTTGCATTAGTTCTGTGCAGCGTATTTAAATCAATATATTTTTTTAACTATGGAGACTGTTTAAATTTTAAAATTCTGTGATAATTTTTTTAAAACAAGACTATTGGTAATACATTGTTTTAAAACTCTATAATGTATAGTGTAATTTTCTTTAGGCTTCAAATCTGCTATTAATTTTTTAAATTTAGACTGCCCTGGAGTTTTATTTTGTGGAGAAAATGGTAGATCCTTATAAATGTCATGAATGGAGTCAGGATATTCAAAATAAACCTCTAAAATATAATCATATTCTGAGTTATCTGAGATATTTTCAATTTTAAAATTTTCCATATCTTCATTATTCCTCCATTCAAATTCCTCATAAGGTAGATATTCAGACATTGCCCACCCATATAAATTGTTAGCATCTAAAAACATCAAATACTCTGATGCTTTTTTGTCATCAAAATTTTCCATATACTTGCGGTTTGCATTATAATATCTTTTGGAGCATTGAACTAATCCACCTCGTATTCCATTTTGCATAAAGAGGTATTTTTCAATATCAGTAAATAGCTCTAATGTAACTTCTGTTGTCTTAAGCATTGCATCCCAAGAGAGACCAGCTGCAGTGTAGTACTGACAATAATCTAAATTATAAATACTCTTACATATTTTTCTGAAGTTTTCAAATATATCTGTTAAGAGAAGAACATCAGATATAAGGTAGAGAGAGTTCTGTATAGTCAAGAAGGTTCTTGCACTTGAATTCACTCCATACTTTTTTAGCATGTTCGTAATCGACTATATTGCATTCCTCATTACTTAAAATATTGAAAAAATTCTCTCTACTTGGTAGTTGATTTTCATTACACCTTTCTATTGAATCCATGTAAGAGTACGGAAATACATCCTTCCTCCTGATAAGATTAAATTGATTATCATTAGAGAAACGTTCTCGGACTCTTGGAAAATCATTAATATCAAGATTTTTAGCTAAAGAATCTAAACTCGAAGACATAAACCTAATTGAATCTAAAAACCTAATTTCAAATCCACGATTTTTATCTATTTTAATATAAACAGAAAGTGAAATATAACGCTCTTTATTTAAAGGAATAACTTTTTTGTTGCATATTTTATTGTTGACAGCTCTTTAAAGATTATGGAAGATCACTAGTATAAAATTGCATTCATTATGTGCAGCTTCTCGAAAATGACCAGTGAGATGGCATTTATAATTATATAATTTTTTTTTTTACATATGTGACAATTTGTCGATTTATTAAAAAGCTCAGTATCATCTATTGTCATTATTATTTTCTCTTCTTTAGACATGTACTGATTATAAATATGTGTTGCATCTTAATCAATTTTGTCAACAAAAACTTTTGATGCTTCTTCTCCAAAATAACAAATATGGTTATTATATGAATCCTTAAAACTACATTTAGTATAATAACTAAAAGCACATTGAATGTGCTCTTGAATATTTGTTGTCTTATTATTTACACTATCATTTATTTTTCCAAAACTGATTCAAAATCGGCATAAATCACGAACGGAACATCAAGTTGCTTCTTGTGGTTTACAAAAGATATGAATTAATCCTCGGGATTGGGCATCTTTGTTATCTTTTTTCCACATACATTTTTATGATTTTGAGATATGTATGGTATAAACACGTATTACAAACATAAATGTTACTTTTATATGAGGTTATACTAGATCGAATTAGTCTAAAATACAAAAAAAAAATTGTTTTAATTAGATTTAAAAACAAATAAGTATATGCATACATATCTTCTATCTTCTTCTATATATATAAAAATGAATTATGTTTGTATGTTTGTTTGTCGCTTTATAGACTCCGAAACTACTGAACCGATTTTCCTGAAATTTTTACAGTAACATCACGTGAGCCCTTAAAATAAAATAGGCTACTTATTTTTTCGATAGGGGCAGGGGAATTGGTACCCCCCATAGGATGCCAATATTAATTATCGCATATCTTAAGAGCCGCTGCACGCATTTTGCTGAACTTTTTGTAGTAGGATCTTCTAAGCCCCAAAATTTAAATAAAATAGTAGCGGGGGAAGTGGTTCCCCCCATAGGACGCCGATGTTAAATATAGCATATCTTAAGAACTGTTATAGTGAGAATGTTCAAACTTTGTAGAAGTCACTCTTATGGTATACTACTCTATTGAGAATAAAAATAAAGCGGTAGGCGCAGGGGGGGAAATACCTCCCATAGGATGCATATATTAAATATCGCTCAACTGAAGAACTATAAAAGGGACAGTCTTCAAACGTGGTTAAAGCTACTATTATGGTAAAATATAAATTTCAATATAAAAATGGGCGGGGTTGACAGGGGAGGACCAGTACCCCTCATAGATAGAAATATAATTAAGAGCCGCTGCACGCATTTTGTTGAACTTTTGGTAGTAGGATCTTCAGAGCCCCCAAATTGAAATATAATAGCAGCGGGGGAAGTGGTTCCCACCATAGGACGCCAATGGTTAATATCGCATATCTTAAGAACTTTTATAGTGAGAATGTTCAAACTTTGTAGAAGTCTCTCTTATGGTATACTGTACTTTTGAAAATAAAAATAAAGCGGGTAGGCGCAAGGGGGGAAATACCTTCCATAGGATGCATAAATTAAGTATCGCTCAACAGAAGAACTATTAAAGGAAGAGTCTTCAAACGTGGTTACAGCTACTACTATGGTAAACTATTAATTTCAATATAGAAATGGGCGGGGTAGACAGAGGAGGAGCAGTACCCCTCATATAAAGAAATATTAAATACCATATATCTGAACACAAAAGTTATCAACCTTTACAGGACAACTTTCAAAACAAAAAAAAAAGGGGGTAGGTGCAGGGGGAGCAAAAATAAATAAATTACACATTAAAAAAATACTGCAATTTTTTTCTTATTTATTTTTTTTACCAGTGTAGCGAAGCGCACCGGGTTAAGCTAGTATAAAATAAAATAAAAGGAAAATAAAAAACATGTATATATAAATTTTTGTTTTTATAATTATTTTTTATTATAGATTAATGTGTAAGAATTAATTAGATTTACTACAGTTGCTTTTCTTAAATGATAAACTGTGCACCTGCACGAACTAGGACCCTCCTCACAAGTCGGACTGTACCACGGGCAGCATTCAAAATGTGGCTCTGCATCGTTAAAATCCCCAACACCAAACTCCACATTTTCATCCATCATACTCAAAAAATGTTGTATGCACTCCCTGTGCTCGAACATCAAAACATCCTCAAATGTTTTTAAAAAATTTATTGTAAATTCTTTTAAGGCACACATTTTTTTTTTTTATGTTCTTTGTTTGGTTGCCTTTTTGTAAATGTTTCTCGTTGTTAAATTTCTAGATACAAGTGTGAAATGTCAAAAGAATTTTTTATTATTATTTCACAACATTTCACTTAATAACTGGAGTGAAAGAGAAAACTATATTTATTTACTCAATGCCATTCGGTAATTTGTTCTGTATTGATTCTTATTTATGTGGAAGTGTTAAGCTTAATCAAACATATTCATACTAAAGTTGGGGCTTTATTCAATATTTATATATGGGGGATTTCATGTCAAGTGACCCAACTTTTAAAATCGATGTCTTCCGATTTGGATTATTTGCACCAAGGTTAGTCTTATTGGATAGTAGTTTAGACACAAATTTTCAACAAGATCGGTCAAAAAGTTTCTGTTCTTTCTCGTCCATGTAACTTATTATCTATGGGTGTTAGCAAAATTTGTCCCAAACAAACCCTTTACCCTTTTTTTGAAAAGGGTATTTATTTTTAATTTTTTTTTTTGCTCAAAAGAAAGCATAGGTATTTTCCTTTAAGGTAGTTTTGGTCGCTTAGTGGGATGCGAGTGGGATATGTATAAAAAAAATTATTTCTAACTCAAGACGAGGGTTTTTATTTTTTTTAGCATTTGAAGTCTTGACTTACAAATTATTTTTTTTTATACATATCCCACTCGCATCCCACTAAGCGACCAAAACTACCTTAAAGGAAAAGACCTAAGCTTTCTTTTGAGCAAAAAAAAAAAATAAATACCCTTTTCAAAAAAAAAAAAAAAATACAAAAATAGTTTTTAATTTAAGAAAAACAAATTTTTTTTAAAAATTAAAAAAACAAAAAAAAAATTTTTAAGAACTTATGTTTTTTTTTTTTTTTTTTTGTTTTTCATTATTTATTTATTGAATCTTCATATATTAAATATGAACTAACAATAATTAATCAAATCTTATCCTAATATTTGCTTTATGTCCTGCCAGTGCCAAACACAAAAGATTTAGTCATCACGGTTTCTGTTTACATATATAGGTGTTTATCGCTCATCTGATTGGGTGAGTGCTGCAGTGTCTCTTCTTCTTAAGCGAGTGTGGCCGCCATAATTTAAAATATTTCTAGCTAATGGATTTGGGTGCAGTTCCAGCCTTTTTAAATATTTTACTGCATATTTCGTTATCATAGTTTTTACTAACGGCACATTGAGATCCTTGTGGATATTTGAGTTTTTGACGTACCAGGGGGCGGCTGTGATTATTCGAAGAAGTTTATTTTGGCGCCTTTGAATTTTTTCGATGTTAGAAGCCGAGGCAGTGCCCCATAACTGAATACCGTAGCACCAAATTGGCTTTAAGATAGAGTTGTAGAGTAGAAGTTTGCAATCGAGACTAAGAACAGAATTTCTTCCAATAAGCCAATTAATTTGGATTGCTTTTAGTTTCATTTGAGTTAATTTCGCTTCTATATGCCATTTCCACGTTAAACGCCGATCTAGATGTATACCGAGGTATTTTACATGCGAGTGTTGGGGTATTATTTGATTATTTATTTTAATAGGGGGGCATGTTTTCCGACGCAATGTGAATGTTATATGTGCGCATTTTTGCTCATTGATCTTTATCCTCCATTTTTTTAACCACCTTTCTAGTTCAAATATATGATCCTGTAGATAACGAGATGCTTCTTGACAGTTTGCGTGTACGCTTAGAAAAGCTGTGTCGTCCGCAAATGTTGAGGTATGGGTGTAGCTGTTTGTTGGCAAGTCCGAAGTATAAATTAAGTATAATAGAGGGCCCAGGATGCTGCCTTGTGGGACTCCAGCGTTAATTGGCTGTGGAGAACTTAAAAATTCGCCTTCTTTAATAATAAATTGACGAACGACTAAGTAGCTTTCTAACAGCTTGTGTATATTTGCTGGTAAGTTTTGCTGCAATTTCAGTACTAAACCTTCATGCCAGACTTTATCAAAAGCTTGAGACACATCGATGAAGAGTGCTGAGCAATATTTTTTTTCTTCAAAGGCTTTTCTTATGACATTTACTATTCGATGAGTTTGTTCAATTGTGCTGTGTTTTCTTCTAAAACCGAATTGATGATTGGGAATACATCTGTTACCATTTAAAATCGGCGTTAATTTAGACACTAGATGTTTCTCAAATAGCTTTGATATATTAGACAATAAGCTTATAGGTCTATATGACTCAACTTTTGTGGGATCCTTTCCTGGTTTAGGTATCATGGTAACTAAGGATACTTTCCACTCTTGTGGGTAGTATTCAAGGCGTAAAATAGCATTAAAAATTAAAAGAATAGTTTTCTTTGCTATGCTGGGTAGCTCCAAAAGCATTTTGTTACTGATCTTATCAAACCCAGGGGCTTTCTTGGGGTTTAAATCATGAATAGCCTTCTCGATTTCTCTTATCTTAAATATTAGTAGAACAGCTGATCCAACAGCAACAGGTGGTAACTCGACCGCAGTATCGGAAGATGTATGAGGGGTAAATACGGTTTTCAAATGATTAACAAAAATATTTCCTTTTTCTATGTCATTTCGTGCCCAACTTCCATTTAAGTTTCTTAATGGCGGTTTAGTGATAACTGGTCTTTTAAGATTTCTAGCTGCACGCCATAATAAGTAGTCAGATTGAGGAGTTGCATCAAGTTCCTTAAGATATTTTTCGAGAGAAGCCGTTTTTTGAGACTACAGTAAGTTTCTAAGCCTTTTTGTGCACTCTTTTAGTAAACTTTTAAGTTGAGGGGATCTGTGCAATTGCCACTCTCTTCGAACTCTCCTTTTTTCAGTCAAGAGACGCTCGACATCTGTAGAATATATTTTACTATTTTTGATATTTTCGCGGGCTATGCTAGAATGGTGAACAGCTAGTTTGAAATAATTGTCAACTTTTACAATAGAAAGATTCACATTCTCCGGTGTTCTAAGCGGAATATTTTCAGTGCAGTGGGTACTGAGATATTTTTTATATTTTAACCAATTTATTTGTGTGGCTGACGTCACTAAGTAACCAGACGGAGATACAATTCTATTAGGGTTTAATATGGTGAGAACTGTAGGTGTGTGATCAGAAGATAATTCTAAAGAAGCTTCAACATGAATCATTTCTGCGGGGATGTTTTCAACCACGTCAAAATCGATGACATCTGGAATTTTTTGCCTATCAGTAGGCCAATAATTTGGTTGTCCACTCGCGATCACATTTAAATCCATTGTATTATACAAAACACGACCCTTTGGTGTAATGAGCCGTGACCCCCAGAAGGTATGTTTAGCGTTGTAATCGCCAGCGGCTAGGAAACAGGGTCTTAATGATTTAAAATATTTATAATATTGGCTTTCTGATATTGAAAATCTAGGTGGAGAGTATAAAGATGAAAGTACTAAGTTGCGATTTAGCTCTTCAACACATATGTTCGTTGCTTGCAGATAATCGTCACGATGATCACACATTAAGTAGTGTTTGATTCGGGCTTTTATCAAAATAGCAGAACCTCCACAAGCTCTATCTCGAGGGTCCTTGGTATCATATAATATATAACCATTAATGTTAAAAGTATTTCTTGAGGTCAAATGAGTTTCAGAAACCATCATTACATCAATTTGTTTACTTTTAAGAAAGTATTCTAGTTCATTTTTATGTTGGCGAATGCCGTTTGCGTTGCAAAAACAAATTTTTAAGCAATTCATGGCTTGTTAAGTACAGCTTGCAATAACATCGTTTGCATTCTTAACATTTCCTGCATCATATTACCCATTGTGTTCGTAAAGTTACTTACTGTTTGCACTAGTGATTCCATGGTCTTTTCTAGACGACTTAAATTAGAGACTGGAGTCTCATCATTATTTGGCAAATCACCTTGCATTGGCATATGGTTTGATTTTAGGACGTTAGCGAAGGATGTTCTGTTATTACTAGGCTGCGGTACCTGAATGCAATTAGTGTTAACGTTTCGGCCCAACCGAGCGCTTGACGATAGAGTATACAGGGCATCCTCTATAGTTGGCAGTGTGATTACCACCACAGTTGCTGCATTTTTTTACATTGGGGTCGTTTTTAGACTTACCGCAGAGAGCTGTACCATGCAATTCTCCACATACAACGCAAACAGGTGTTAAATGGCAGTATGCCTTAGTGTGACCAAATTCTTGGCAGTTTAAACATTGCACGGGACCGTTTCTTTTATGCGGCTCCTCTATCGTTATTTTCCTATACAGGATATATTTCAGACTGTAAATGGGATGAGTTTCGTTTTTTTAAGCTTAACGTCGCCGGGTTCTAACTCCACTCGAAATAGTGGCTGGGGATTTTTTTTTCTATTTTTAATATTAACTACATTTTTAATTTTAAAGCCCTTCTCTTCTAAAAACGTTTTTATTTCACCTGGGTCTACGCATGAATCAATGCCCTTTATCACTACCTGAAGACCTTTACTGCTCTTCAGTTGGTATGTATAAAAGTTTTTTTTTAGTGCTTCTAATTTAGTTATTACTTTACGAAAATCATCTTCACGATTAACTTGTATTTTAGTTTCATTTATACTACCACGTTTTATTGCAGCTACATAAAAAGAATTTTCACCTATTACCGAGATCAAATTCTTTATTAAATCACTTGAGTTTTGCTCTCTAAGATATATCGGGGGTGGCTTAGAAGATTTTGTAACGTTTTGTGCTTCCGAGGATTCCTCTTCCAAAATTGGAAACCGATTTTGAGAACATATTCTATCAGCTGTACCCTCTTTTAAAACTTTTGGGACAGAAGCAACTGCAGAAGAAGTTGGGCTGCGACCCCGTTTTAGCACTGTTATGTACCTATCCATTCCAACTTGTACTTGAGGCTTTTGACCGCTTTTCACCTGTGATACTGAGTTTTCCATCATGCCTGATTTGGGGGTAATCTTTTCATCACTTGTAAAAATCTTTTCTGCTACTGAGGCACCGCTTGCAGGTTTTATATTTTTTATTGTATTCGAATCAACCGTATTATTAGACACCGAAGGTGATACAGAGTTTTCTATTGTGCCTGATTGAGGGTTAATATTTTTATCACTTATTAAAATTGTTTTTGCCGTTGAGGCAATGCTTGAAGGTTTTATATTTGTTAGTGTATCAACCGTATTATTAAAAACAGAAGGTGAGAGGGATCGCGTACGAGTAATAGGTTTAGCCGTTAGGTATTTGCTATCATCGACTCTTTTTTTTATTTCTGCATTTGTTTCGTTAACACTCACTGTGATATATGCATTTCTATCATTATGCTTAATTGTTTTTGCACTGTTTGCACTCATAAGAGTTTTTTTTTTTTTTACTGTTTACAGTTGTGCTCTTCTTATTTGTTATTGTTTATCAACACCGAGAATAAAAAATGTGTATGTTTATGTATGTATGTACATACATGTATTTTTTTCTTTTCTTTTATTTACTTTTTTTTTTTTTGTATACTTTATTTGTTCACGTTTTTATAAAAAAATAAACCGTATGCCGAGCTTAGAAAACACGTCTATCTTCAACGAGCGCGACAGACAGAAAAAAAATCAAAGAACTTATGTGATTAAGATTAAGTTTTTTAGATTATTTATCTTTTTGTTTTTATTATTATTATTTTATATTAATTTAATTATTATTACAAATAAATAAAAAGATTTAATTTGTCAACATCTCTATAGAAAAAATTATTTTATTCCTGGGATAAACATATTGTGGGTATTACAGTATCGAGGGAATGAAATGCTAGTTCGGTATGTTATATACCGTCGGAAAGGTTAATTTGTCTAGTTTCTCAGCATAAGTTTTATTTTTAAGATTTTAGAAACACTTACACATAAAAAGGAAAAAATTCAAAATAGTGCATATGCTAAAAATTGAAAAAACCCTCGTCTTGAGTTAGAAATTATTTTTTTTTATACATATCCGACTCTCATCCCACTAAGCGACCAAAACTGCCTAAAAGAAAAGTACATAAGCTTTCTTTTGAGCAAAAAAAAAAAAAAAAAATACCGTTTCCAAAAAAAATAAAAAATAAGTTTTTAATTTAAAAAAAAAAATTTTTTAAAAATACAAAAAAAAATGTTTTCGATAGCTGGAAGAAATAGCTATCTAATTTGTTTGGGACAAATTTTGCTAACACCCATAGATAATAAGTTACATGGACGATTTTTTGACCGATCTTGTTGAAAATTTGTGTCTAAGCTACTACCCAATAAGACTAACCTTGGTGCAAATTTCATCCAAATCGGAAGACATCGATTTCAAAAGTTGGGTCACTTGACATGAAATCCCCCATATACCAACTTCTTTGTTTAGAGCAAAGGGAAGGAATGTATATGTTCATCTCTTTCTTTAACATCATTATATATATATATTACTATTTTCTTTATTAATAAGATATACTAAGATCGATTTAAAAATTGATTTAATCTCAGTTGAAAAAAAGAAACTAACGTGATCGGTTGTGGAAAATGGAACCCTCGAAAAACTTAATAAATAAATTTAACACTCTGAGCTATAGCAAATCCTTAATTCACATTAAGGATCTTGTGATGTCATCTAAACACATAATTTTAAGTGCAAGTAGAGTGAAAACAAAGTATGGGAGCTCAATAAAAATTGAGCTGGAGGATAATGTATTGTTTTTGCCATATCGCTACAATACGCTAACTGACGAAGATTTGAAGAATTTATCATCTGGAACGTATCTTATATAGAGGGAAGGGGAGAAAAACTTGCAATTGAAACCATTCGAGGAGGATGATATTTTTGTAGCCAATTCTAAATACCCCATATACGCCAACTTTAACAATTTTTCAATTTTATTTTAATGATAAAAATAGCAATATGTGCCTACACCAATATAATAATAATAAAGTTAAAACTAAAAATAATTATATAAAAAAATTAGTGGTTTTCTTTTTTTTTTAATAATTTAAATTGTTTTCTTTATTTATTTATTTCTTTTTAGTTATTTTATACAAAAATTCAAGACATAAATGTCAACAATTAAATGAATCATAGTTTTGATGTAGATTGTAGTTATATTTTATTTTTCCTCCTAGGTATTCAACTAGTTCCATTGGTGGTTGTTAATTTCCAAAACTATCATAATATTCTATTTGTTTATTGTTTTTATAGTAAGCTACCCAATGTGTACAACTACCTATTGTAGAATCCAAATTTATTATTCCACATTCAATATTTTTGGGATGTTTTGGTATTGAGTCTAACATGAAAATTCCTCTAAAGTGAGGAATATTTTTTGAGAATTTTCGTAAATCAATATCAGTCAATGGCCTCTTGGGAAGCTTGTTTCAAAGTTTTTTGATTTTTCTTCATAAGTTAATCCATATCCTTTCTTATATGGTTTAAGGTAAAGTCCTTTACCCATTGCTATGGCTTCCATGCTTTTATTGTGTCTACTCGCTTCATCAAGTTGGAGTTTAGCATTCTTTGCTGCATTAACTGCTTTTGCTATGTTAGCACCTCCACTCGATAGGGTACTAATTACACCTAAAGCTGTTAATATTGGTATTAATGGTAAAACACCACCAACTTTTGGAACACGTATTACGCGTGGTATTACATTTTCAGATTTCCTTCCCTTTAAGGATTTGTTAATGGTTTTACGTGCAATCTTGATAGAAGCGTTAAGATCTGTTGGTTTTTATTTTTTTTATCATTTTTGCTGTCGCTTTTAGCGTTGAATTGAACAGTTTTCTTCCAATAACTTTATTCGATTTTGATTGTCTATTACTTTTGTTATGCTTAGTCATACCCATACCGAGTTTAGTTTTTGATTTCATTGTGTTTGTAAGCAAATATGCAAATGATTTTTCTGGCAGACTGCTACTCGTTCCCAAGCTGTGTTCTCAAGAATTTTATCAGCTTGATGTCTAATATTTATTTCTTTACTTTTGGAATAAGCAATATCGTGTTCTTTACATGCAGCGTCCAATAGATTTATTCCTTTATCACCTCGTTCTAAACGTTTTTGTTATTTCGTTCCAGGACCGCAATATTGATAACCAGGAAGATGTAGCTCAAAAGGAAGTGAATTTATCAATTTATTGACTAAACCTCTTCCTCTGACAGTTTTATTGTTATTAAGCTTCTAGTTAAAGAGTATCACCATTTTATTTTATTCTATAAGAAAAACAAAATATTTAATTATTTCATTCAGTTATAAAGATGCGCTTAATAAAACAACATAAAAATATTTTTGTTCGTAATACGGATTCTTCAACGAATATAAAATTAAAAACTTGACATAGTTTTATATTACCGAATTCTATTCGTGCGCTTATTGTGGGTCCTTCAAATTGTGGAAAGACTTACGTTATGATAAGGTTACTAGAAAGTCCTAATGGACTGAAATTTGAAAACTTCTATTTATACTCAAAATCACTATTTCAGCCAAAGTATGAATATTTAAGAAAATTATTATCACCAATTAAAGGAATGGGTTATTACACGTTTTCAAATAATGATTCTGTATTACCTCCTGATGAAGCACAAAACAATTCAGTTATGATATTCGATGATGTTGCATGTGAAAAACAAAACAATATACGTGCATATTTTTGTATGGGTAGACATAGAAATATAGATTCATTCTACTTATGTCAAACATATACAAGAATTCCTTAACATTTAATAAGAGATAATGCTAAAATGATTATTATGTTTAAGCAAGATGAAATGAATATAAAACATATGGCTGTGGGAAAAATCGCCCAAAGAAAAATGGCCCAAAAAAAAAATGAAAAATCGCTAAATGTTTATAATGATGACTCTTTTTTTGCTGTTGGTGATTTCAACTTGCCCTCAATATCATGGATGCATACGTCTGATACGCCTTATTTAATCCCTTTCAAAAATAAATATTGTCATGAAGACTTCTTAAATGAAATTCTTGGCTTATATCTTTATCAAATGAATGATGTATACAATGACTTTGGTAAACTGCTTGACTTGGTGTTTGTGAATAATGTTGATGATTGCATTATTACCCGTTCTGATCCTATAACGTTGCCTGAAGATCGATATCATCCTACTATTGAAGTCAGTTTTTCGATTCCATCTGAAGTGAAATTAAAGCCCTTAAATGTTGATAAAGTTTTTATTTTCAAACGGACTAATTATGTCTTATTAAACCAATTAATAAGAAATACTTGCTGGAGAAGCGTCTTATCTGTTCCTTTAAACAGCTTGGATATTGATGTAATGATTTCTACATTTTATAATAAAATTTACTCATTTTTTGATATTTGTGTACCTAAAAAAACTGTTTATACTCCAGTTGGTCCACCATGGAACTCTAAACAGCTGACTAGGCTAAAAAATCTAAAGAATAAAAATTATAAGAAATTCAAAAAGTCTGGATCATTTATTGATTATGGAAAATATTCCGTCAGTCGTTCTGAATATAATCTGCTGAATCATGCTTTATATAATCAATACATAAATAAGGTGAAAAACAATTTCGTTCGTGATCCAAAATCGTTTTTTGCATTTGTAAATTCTAAAAGAAAATCTAATGGATACCCATCCGTTATGAAATTTCGTTGCCAAGAATCTGGAGATGCTGATGTCATTTGTGATATGTTTGCCGATTTTTTTGCAACAACTTATTCTGATGCTGTATACGATGATAGTAATGGTTATCCATATCTGCTCTCATCAAACCAGGTAATATCTTTCCCTTCATTTAATAGCAATGATATTTTGGTTAGCTTAAAAAGGTTAAAGATGTATTTTAATCATGGTCCTGATCTTGTTCCAACATGTATTTTAAATCAATGTGCTGAATCATTAGTTACGCCATTAACTTTAATGTTTAATGCTTCGATTATATGTGGTTATTTTCCTGTATTATGGAAAGACTCTTATATAAAACCCTTATTTAAATCTGGTAATAGATCGGATATAACAAACTATAGAGGGATTGCCAAATTAAGTGCTATTCCAAAACTATTTGAAAAACTTGTTGCTGATTTCCTATGCCATCACACATCGTCATTGCTGGCAGCATGCCAGCATGGTTTTCGGAAAGGCTGTTCAACTACAACCAATATACTTCATTTAACAACTTTGATCAACTCTGCATTTACACAAAGGAAACAAACTGATGCTGTTTATACTGACTTCAGTGAAGCATTTGATAAAGTTAACCATCAACTTCTTCTTACTAAGTTGGATTTGTTAGGTTTATCCCGTAGAAGTTTAAGCTGGTTAAGTTCTTATTTAATTGGCAGAAAGCAAAAAGTACAATTCAATAATTGTATATCCAAGTACATATATGTTTCGTCCGGTGTTCCTCAGGGCAGTCATCTTGGCCCACTTTTATTTACGCTGTTTATTAATGATCTGCCCAATGTTATCAACTTCGCCAATATATTGATGTATGCTGATGATGTAAAAATTTTCCATTCTTTTAATTGCTTTGTTGATCATTTTTATCTTCAATCGGATCTTAATAACTTTTTGTTATGGTGTAATCATAATATGTTGGAGTTGAATCTATTGAAATGCAAATGCATGCGTTTTTATAGAAATAACTGTATTGTTGTTAACTATGCTTTGGGTGGTCATCAATTGGAGTTGGTTGATTCATTTCTTGATCTCGGAGTCCTACTGGATCATAAATTAAACTTTGTTTCACATATAAAGTTAACTGTAAATAAAGCTAGAGGTATTCTTGGCTTTATAAAACGCTGGGCTAAAGAGTTCACCGATCCATACATAACGAAGCAACTTTACGTGTCACTCGTTAGACCTATCTTAGAATACGGGTCAATCATTTGGGATCCATATTACAACATTCATAATTCTCATATTGAATCTGTCCAAAAACTATTTTTGTTGTTCTGTTTACGTGGTCTTCAATGGAGTCACTCGACAAGATTTCCTTCCTATTCTAGCAGACTGGCTTTATTAAAAATTCCATCGCTCAAAAGTCGTCGTACAATGTTAAATGTATCTTTTATGGTTAATCTTATTAATGGTAATATTTGTTGTGAATTTCTGTTAAATTCTGTTAAATTTAATATACCTTGTCGCAATACTCGTCATTATAATCTGCTTTTTGTAAAGTTTTTTAGAGTAAATTACGCTATTGCTGATCCTTTTTCAAGGTTATGTCGACAATTTAATTCTTTGTCTCAATTTGTTGATTTTTATTTAAATTTAAATGTTATAAAGCATAAAATAATTGTTTATCTTAACTAGTAATTTTTTATGTACATTTTTAAATCCCTCATGCAATTCTTTAATTTTAAGTCAATCTTGTTATTAGTCAGTAAGGATAATGTCCATTGATTAAATATATTTAAATAAATAAATAAATAAAATCTGCCTTGTTTCCAAACGAAAGCCGACTATGCAGAGAAGCTTTAGTTAGCGAAGCCGGTGTTTGTTATACCATAGAGGAGAAAATCCTTGCGCCCGGCCGAAGGCCGGCTGTGCAGAGAAGCTTAAGTTAGCGCAGTGTCCATGGACACTATGACACTTTTTGGAGTGTCATAACGTCCATGGACACTATGACACTGGACGTTATAACATGCCACCGGGAAAAAATTCGTTTTTGCTTTTTGGGTCATTTTTCATTTTTTTTTGGGCCCTTTTTCGTTTCTTTTGGGCAAAATTTCATATATAACTTTTTGGGTCATTTTTCATGTTCTGTTGGGCGATTCTTCATTTGGGCGATTTTTCATTTTTTTTTTTTGGCCATTTTTCTTTGGGCGATTTTTCCCACAGCCAAAACATATATATGCTGATCATGTTGGTAGCGATATGAGTTACGAAAAGTTTCATTAAATTTGTAGAGAATGTTGGAAGGATAAATATGGATTTTTGGTTATAAGTACAGATGATGAATTAAATGATGGGAGATATAGAAAGCAGTTTGATTATTTTATAACATTATAAATTATAGAATATATTACATACAAGTATTAGTATGTCATCAACCTTTAAAGATATTACAACAAAAACAACAAAATCATTGACAACTAACGAATATCTGATCTGATGGCCGATAAAAATATGAATGAAAAAGTTTTTAAAGACCTGATAAAGACAAGAAATGTTTTAAAGAAGAAATTTCGCAGTATAAAAATTGGTGAAGCGGATACTCGTGAACAACTTAAAGATACATTTAAGCCCATAACAGAACCCTTGAAAAGTTTTATTAATAGTTCAAAAAATACCAAAGTAAATTTAAAAATTGAAAAGAATAAAATTAAAAATGAATCAAAACAACAACAACAACAATTTAAAACAGATTCAAATATTCCAATTATAAAACCAGAAAAATATACATATGTTATCTACTGCTGCAATTAACTCTGAAGAAGAAGATGATGATGATGATGATGATTTTTATTCTCAACCAGAAGCAGAAAATCTAAATAATCATATAAATTTTAATGATTTGTTATATTTAGAAAAAAGACATGAGTTAGACACACTATATGGATTACATAAAGATTCAAATAATGAATGGAAATTTGGTGATAGTAACATTAAATTTAATGAAGATAAGATTCAAGTTGGTAACCAAATATGGGCACTCACTCCAGGTTTATTTTCATTAATGTTTAAAAAAATACCAAAAAACTATGATAAATCCGAGATAGATATTTATAAAAAAATATTAATTAATACTAATGCGTATAAAAGAGGTTATGTCTCAGATGGCAATATAAGGGGTACAAGAGCATATAAATATCAGAATATTATTAGCAAATTGATTAAACCTAAAAATTCATCTACCACAACACCGCAATCACCCAGTTCATCTGATGCAATAAAAACAACAAAAGAAAATTATATGGGAAGTGGGTTTATGAATTTAAATCCAAATAAACCAAACTATATATACTGGGATGATCCAAATGAGTTAATAGATCGACTAAGACTCCTGCTCGCATCACAAGCTGCAGGTCACAGCAATCATAATAACGAAATTGTATCTATTATTGAAGAATTATACGAAGCTAACATTATTGAATAACTATTAAATTAACATCAAGTAATGTCTGTTGATAAATTTGGTCACTATATTAACAATACAAGTGGCGTAATTTCTATGAAAAATGCACCTAAATTGCTTGGGTTCTTTATGGATACAGATAAGAACATTGACATTCAAAACAAAAGAATCAAACATATGTCAAATGCTTTGGAAGAAAATGATGGTGTCAATAAAATGTTTTTGCAATCTCAAATTGAAGAAACACAGAAGGAGATAATGGATCAATTAAGCAAGAATATAAATGAAATTTATCAAATAATAGAGAAAATTAAAAATGATTTTGAAAGAAGAATCAAAATCTTAAATCAGAAAGTATATAACAGACTTGATATTAAAAATAAAGAACAGCAGATAACAATATTTCCTTAAGTAAAGTAGACTTATTAATAATAATGGATTCAAGAAGAAGAGATTTAGTAAATGAACTTCATAAGCCAGCCCGAAAAAATTTCATACGTCGAAGAGTTGTAATGAAAAGAATAGATGATCTCTGGCAAGCTGATTTAGTTGAAATGGGAAACTATTCTACATATAATAAAAAATATCGATATTTGTTAACTATCATTGATACTTTCTCAAAGTTTGCATGGGGTGTTGCACTTAAAACAAAAACAGCAACTGAAGTATTTCAAGCAAGGAAAAGTATTTTAAAATTAGGTCGAGTACCCAAAAACTTACAGACTGATGATGGTAAAGAATTTTTCAATAAACAATTTAACACCCTCATGCACAACCATAATATCAATCACTACTCAACATATAGTATAATGAAAGCCTCGATAATAGAACGATTTAATCGAACTCTAAAAGGAATGATGTGGAAAGAATTTAGTTTAAATGGTTCATATTATTGGCTTCATATTTACAAAGATCTAATTAATAAATATAATAGCAAAGTTCATCGCACCATTAAAATGGCACCAATTGACGTTAATTCTAACAACGAAATGAAATTATTGAAAACCGTATACAATCATTTAAAAATATTTAAAAAATCTAAATTTAATGTTGGAGATTTTGTACGCATAAGCAAATATAAACACATTTTTGAAAAAGGTTACACTCCAAATTGGACGACCGAAATTTTTAAAATTAAAACCGTAAAAAATACTTATCCCGCAACATTCATATTGGAAGGCTATCTTGGAAATCCAATAAAGGGTGGTTTCTATGATGATGAACTTTCAAAAACTCGATTTCCTGATACCTACCTTGTTGAAAAAATTCTTAAAACTAAAGGAGAAATGGCATATGTAAAATGGTTGGGATTTTCAAATCAACATAATTCTTGGATAAATAGAATTGATATATTGCAGTTTGTAAGAAAGAGTAGATACAATAATAATAATAATAGTATCTAAGAGTTAATGTATTATTATTAAATAAGAAAAAAAAAAATTTAAATAGATTATTTTTAAATAAAGAATATTACGTTTTTAACTTTATTTACAATTCAACAGTCGAAATGTCAATAACTCTAACGTTAAGCTCTAACTCAACAGAGTTGACAGCTAACTATGAATGTGCACTTACAGATTTTCATTCATATAATAGTATTCCAAATGTAGATGTATATAATAATATGTTTCATATTGGTGAACAAGCAATTGAAATTCCGATTGGATCTTATGAACTAAACGACATAGTTGATTATATTAAAGAACAATATCAACGATATAGTCCTGAAAATAAAATTAATATTGAGGCTAATAATAATACGATGCAAGTTAGAATAAAAAACTCTAATGATCCAATATACTTTAATAAGGAAAATACAATTGGCAAGCTTTTAGGATTTAAAGAAATTATTTTATTACCTCATAAAGACTATTACTCAGATCTTCCAGTTAATATTTTTAAGGTAAATCTTTTACGAATTGAGAGTAATATAGCTGTCAACACATACATGAATAACTTCCAAGCACATACTTTGCATGAGTTTGGCATTAATGTCCCACCTGGGTATAAAATAGATGAGATTCCTAGGAATCTCCGGGGAGAGGAAATTACAATTCGATTACATTTAAGGCCAATAAAATAATGATAATTTACAAGAAGAATATACTTAAAAACAAAGTATTACATTCTTCTTCTGCTAACAAAATATTGAAAAATAAATTAAATTCAAAGAATTCATTAAAAAATATAAACTTAACGCAATCAAATAAAGAATTTCTAAAATCATTAAATTTAAAATTGAAGAAACCATGAGTTCAATAATAGATGTTCTGGATAAACCTCTGTCCGATGAAAATATAATTAAAAAGGCCTACCATACGTATACCCCATATTTACAATCTTACAATAATAACGATGAAATTCGTATTACAATACAAAATCAGGACTTGTATGTTTTGCCGTCGGAAAGTTTTATATATGTAGAAGGATTTGTTAAAGATGATAGCAATACAAAATTAGTATCTTCTGCAGCCAACTTTAAATTAAAAAATAATTTTGTAGCACATATATTTGATGAAATCCGTTACGAAGTAAATGGTGTTGAAATTGATCAAACGAGACATTCAGGAACATCAAGTACTATTAAAAATTTGGTTTCATTATCACCAATAGATAGTAATGGAATGCAAAATGCTGGATGGAATAAAATTGATGATATTGATCTCGTAAATGGCTATTTTAATTTTTATGTACCACTTAAATTGTTTTTGGGATTCGCTGAAGACTATAACAAAATATTATTGAACGCAAAACATGAATTGATTCTATTACGTAATAAAAATGATGAGAATCTTGTATATTCAACTGTTTCTACCGAAAAGGCTAAATTAACAATTTCAAGTATATCGTGGAGAGTTCCTCATGTACAACTATCTGATTTTAGTAAATTAAATATGATAAAAATAATAAACAGTGGCGATTGTCGACTCAGCGAGACAACGTCGTATGTACATGAGCACGGGTGTATGACTGCTTCTTTATTTTTTCAGCTTTTATTTACGTATTTTTTGTAGGTGCACTGAACAAAATAAATTGTTTAATTATGGCATGTAAAAAATATTTTATGATTAAAAATACTTTTGGTAAAATGCAATGCCTGTTTTGTCATAAGTCATTTAAAACAATGAAAGAAAGTGTTTTAAAAAGACATTTTGATAGCTTTCATAGCATTACTGTGAAAAAGTTAAATGAAGAAGGAAAAGAAAATCTTTTTCAAGAAAAAAAAAACAAAATTGTTTAAAGATGATTAAAGAATGGTTGGAAGAAAAAGAATTAAATCAGTCGTCAAATAAAAAACTTAAGCAGGAGATATCTAGTCTTATAAGTTTAGATGTTATTAGACAAGGTAGACCGTTCACTGATGGGGTATTTATTAAAAACATATTACTCCACGTTACGCAAAAATTAAATTATAATGTTGACATTATAGAAAATCTTCTGTTGTCCCGTGATACTGTTGCACGTCGTAGTCTTCATTTGGGAGCTTACGTAGAATTTAAAATTAAAGAAAATTTAAAAAATTGCGAATTTTTTTCTTTTTCATTAGATGAGAGCACTGACATCAACGATCTCTGCCAGCTCGTTATTTGTATTCGATGTGTAGATATGGAATATAATGTCTTTGAAACTATGTTTTCACTAGAAACCTTTTGCTCAAACGTAACAGGCAAACTATTGTTCGATGTTATTAATGAAAAACTTTTTTCTACAGTAGACTCCAAAAAATTAGCTGGCGTTTGTACTGATGGCGCAAACGTCAGTTTTCACGGCAGGGTGAGATGTTAAAACTTTTGATGCCAGCACTACCAGGTGCACAATGCGATTAAAATTATTGAATATATACTCATGTTGTTTTAGTTGACACATTTAACTTCCATATTTTTTCACACGATATTTCTGTCATCTACACAGAGGTCAATAAATTTTCTGGAGTCCGCAATTGATAAAAAATTTTCATTAATAACATTGAACAAAAACCTTGGCTGTTACTTTTGTGTAAAAAGTTTTGAGAGAAATCATTGTTTCAAAGATTTAATACTCTTTATCTGCGTAACAAGCTAGCAAGTCAGTGCTTTCATCAAAAGCAAAAGAAAAGAAATCAAAATTTTTTATATATTCTGTAATGGCAAACTCTGCGTATACTCCTAACTAGACAGTACGGCGAGCAAAAGTATCACGGGACAGAGGATTCTATAAAATTAAAACTACAATTAAGATTATGTTTTATTTGGAGGAATATATTCTTAATAAATATTTCGTCAGAAAAAGGTCTACCTTGCTTAATAATAGCTAAATTTTAAGGACTAGATACCATCTGTCTTAGTTTCTTATATCCTATTTTATGATTAAAAATGCTTTTGGTAACATGTAATGCCTCTTTTGTCATTAAACATTTAAAACAATGAACAAAACTCATTTTTAAAAGGCATTTTTATATCTTTTATGGCACTTCTATGAAAAGTTTAGTGAAAAAAAAATCTTTTTCATTTTTATAAGGTATTTATCAAAAATAATTTATTATATTTTCTATTATATTTAATTTATTTTCAAAACAAAAAAAAATTACAAAATTTTTCACACCGTAAAAAAATAACAACAGTTCTTTTAAATTTCACAACTTTTCTCCCAGTGCACCTGTGGTTTTGTCAGTGTATTGGTGAGAGAATTTAGTTTTGCGCATCACTGATTTAGAAGTTGGGATTGTCATATAAATCCACAACTAAATATGTCAATAAATCATGTGTGGAATGTTAAGCTGGCAGCGAATAGAGAACGCCCTCGTTTTGTTTTGATTGCATTCCAACATGAAAAGAAATTTATCCACTGCGATTTGACTAATTTAAAAATACATTTAAATTCAGAGTCTTATCCATATGATGACCTTAACATAAAGTTTAAGAATGAACGTTATGCAATTCTATATGATATGTATCTAAGGTTTCAAGAAAACTACTATATGAGAGACTCCCAGCCGCTTCTCACATCTCAAGAGTTTAAAAATAATGCTCCAATAATAGTAGTAGATGTTAGTTATCAAAATGAATCTATTGTCAGCGGACCCATTGATATTAAAATTGAATTTGAAACAGCTACTAATGTTCCAGCAAACACATCAGCTTATTGTATTCTTGTATTATTCACGATCGTATTATTGAATATGTACCATTAAAGGGACAAGTTCGGAAAATTTTATAAATTGTAAATCACAAATAAGAAAAAAAATATGTATTGCAAACGTCATTGATTTACAAGGGTTCAAACTAGAATCAAATAAATTTATTTTTAAAGAAGTTGCAATTGTTTTCAACTCTAAGCAATATATCAATTTCATTATAAAACCACCTTTTGATTTCAATTGTTTATCACAAAAGGAGCAAAAAGAAGCATATTGGTTAATAAAAAATTTTCATTGTCTTGACTGGAATACAGGAGTAGTATCATTTAAGAGTGTTTGTAATTATTTAAGAGATAATTTAAAAAATTCTAAAATTTATGTAAAAGGAACAGAAAAAATCAAATGGTTGGAGCAAATGTTGCAGCAAAAAGTTTTTAATATAGAGGATTTTGGATGTATAAATTTAAAGGAACTTAATAAAAAGTATCCAGAAAACTCATATTGCAGTTATCACAACTATGGAGTATGCGCTTTAAAAAATGCTGTTTTACTTGAAAGAGAAAATCTAATTTGAAATAAGAACAACTATTTTTATTTTTTAATTTTTATATCTTACATTTTAACTTTATTGATATATTTTTTTTTCTTTCTTTATTTTAACTTTTATTGTATTAAAACAAATGTATTTAGATGTAATCTAATATATAAAATAATAAAATTTATTTTAATATGTATAAATACAAAGCCTTTTATTTTTATATTATTAATCACTGCCATCTCAATAGTAATAAACAAACAACATTATACTTAATAAATTTCCATATAAGTGTTAATTCTATCTCTAAAGTGACCCCAAGCTCTAGTATTTACTTTATCTTCCATAATATTTCTTTTATCATCTGTATGATTATGTACTACTTTATGCAACTTTTCTGTATATAACTGATGAGCTTTAGTTCTAAATACAACCACTTCATCAGATACTATTTTCTGCTCAAATAAACACTCCTTATAGTCATTTAATGTTAGTTTTTTAATTACACATTTTTTGACGCCTTTAGACTTTTTAATGTCTTCTGAAGTGACAGTTGACAAGGAATACATCTTTGATCTTAAACCTACAAATTCAATCATTATTTCCCCCTTATTTTCATCTCTCATCATTCCCAATACTTTTTTGTTAAAGAGGGGTAAATTAAAACATTGTTTTGGGTATATTCAGACGTATCGAAATTTAAACTGACATCGCTACGAATGTCATCATAGAAGTCATTTGTTTTAATTGAATAAATAAATGAATCGGTGTCCATATAATTTAAGGACAAATTTTCTCCAAACTTCGGAATCATATATGTATAATGGAAATCATACATCTTCCATTTGGATAATTCTAATACCGAAAATCCAATATATATGGGTTTGTCGTAGTATGGTTCCATTTTCTTCAGCTCGACTGCATACAAATCATCATTAAACTTTGTCAAACTAAGAAAATTTGGTTTAGAGATTAATGATCGTAACCCTAAATGGTTTTTATTACTATTTTCCCATCCGGTAGCAATACATATATCTTTTCTTTTATCAACACTTTCCATCGTTTTTCCATAAACTGCATTATTAAGCAGTTTAAAAAATTTTTTTTCAAAATTATTTTTTGCATTAGTTCTATGCAGCGTATTTAAAACAATATATTTTTTTAGCCATGGAGACTGTTTGAATTTTAAAATTCTGTGAACTTTTTTCAAAACAAGACCATTTGTAATACATTGTTTTAAAACTCTATAATGTATAGTGTAATTTTCTTTAGGCGTCAAATCTGCTATTAATTTTTTAAATTTAGACTGCCCTGGAGTTTTATTTTGTGGACAAAATGGTAGATCATTATGAATGTCATGAAGAGAGTCAGGATATTCAAGATCAACCTCTAAAATATAACCATATTCTGAGTTATCTGAGATATTTTCAACTTTAAAATTTTCCATATCTTCATTATTCATCCATTCAAATTCCTCATAAGGTAGATATTCAGACATTGCCCACCCATATAAATTGTTAGCATCTAAATACATCAAATACTCTGATGCTTTTTTGTCATCAAAATTTTCCACATACTTGTGGTTTGCCTTAGAATATCTTTTGGATCATTGAACTAATCCACCTCGTATTCCATTTTGCATAAAGAGGTATTTTTCACTATCAGTAAATAGCTCTAATGTAACTTCTGTTATCTTAAGCATTGCATCCCAAGAGAGACCAGGTGCAGTGTAGTACTGACAAGGATCTAAATTATAAATACTCTTACATATTTTTCTGAAGTTTTCAAATATGTCTGTTAAGAGAAGAACATCAGATATTAAGTAGAGTTCTGTATAGTCAAGAAGGTTCTTGCACTTGAATTCACTCCATACTTTTTGAGCATGTTCGTAATCGACTACATTGCATTCCTCATTACTTAAAATATTGAAAAAATTCTCTCTACTTGGTAGTTGATTTTCATTAAACCTTTCCATTGAATCCATGTAAGAATACGGAAATACACCCTTCCTCCTGATAAGATTAAATTGATTATCATTAGAAAAACGTTCTCGGACTGTTAGAAAATCATTAATATCAAGATTTTTAGCTAAAGAATCTAAACTCGAGGACATAAACCTAATTGAATCTAAAAACCTGATTTCAAATCCACGATTTTTATCTATTTTAATGTAAACAGAAAGTGAAATATAACTCTCTTTATTTAAAGGAATAACTTTTATTGTTGACAGCTCTTTAAAGAAAAGATGCATGTCATAAGCAGAAAGATTATGGAAGATCACTGGTATAAAATTGGGATTTTTGTATTTCAAATTACATTCATTATGAGCAGCTCCTCGAAAATTACCAGTGAGCTGGCAGTGGTCTCTAACTTTATCATTATATAAAATTTTGTTACATATGTGACAATTTGTTGATTTATTAAAAATCTGAATATCATCTTTTGTCATTTTTATTTTTTCTACTTTAGTTAGGTACTGATTATAAATATCTGTTGCATCTTTAACAATTTTGTCAACAAAAACTTTTGATGCTTCTTCTCCAAAATAATAAACATGGTTTTTATATGAATCCTTAAAACTACATTTAACATAATAACTAAAAGCAAATGGAATGTGCTTTTGAATATTTTTTGTCTTACTACTTACACTTTCATTTATTTTCTCCAAAACTGATTCAAAATCAGCATAAATCACGAACGGAACATCAACTTGCTTCTGGTGGTTTACAAAAGATATGAACGCATCTTCGGGATTGGGCATCTTTGTTATCTTTTTTCCACACACATTTTTATGATTTTTGGAAATTGATTCATCATGTGTATGGTAAAGACACATATTACATACATAAATTTTGCTCTTATGTGAGGTTATACTAGATCGAATTAGTCTAAAATAAATAAAAATAGTTTTAATTATAATTAAAAAGAAATAAGTATATACATACACATATATGTATATTTATAAATGTAAAGAAAAACTTACTTGGAAATATCATTAATGGCAATATAGTGAAACTGTTCACCGGAATGCAAAAGCAGTAAATTTATATGGATAGTTTTTTCCTCAATCGTTATATAATATGGTCCAACGATTGACTCACCATTATATCCAAATACATTTACGCTTACATCATTTTGTTTTTCAAACCTTTTTATTGATTTTAAAGGCAGAGGAAATTCTAATCCCTTAAAATTCAACTCCAAGTCACCCACAGCAATTTTATTATTATAAATATTAATATTATATGAATTGCACTTTCTTCTCTCTTTGTTGCTTAAGTCACTACAGAGTGCTGCAATTAAACACCATTTAAAGCAGAAAACATCTTTATTTTCCACATTTGTGCATGCTCCTTTAATATTGCTTATGCTCTTGGGCAATGGTATAAATTGGGATCCTCTTATAATGCTAGCCTTGTTTAAATTTTTTTTTTTTTTTTTTTTTTCGAGAGAGAGCGGGGAGATTTCTCCCAACGGAGACGGTACCGCGACCAAACCAGGTCTATTGTACCCACCCCCCTTTAGTTGGCCAAAAGACCCTCTGCTTCCCAGAGAAACCCAAGAAGGTCTTTTGCCGGTATTACACCGACTCGGGACGCGCCCATCGTACCGTGCCCCAAGTGTCTCCTTCTGGCCCATGCCAGCGCGGGGCAGTCACACAATAGGTGCTTTGTAGTTTCGTCCTCTTCACGGCATAGTCTACATTCCTGGTCCTCTGCCAGACCCATCCGAAAGAGGTGGAGCTTGACCGTATAGTGGCCCGTCAAATAAGCCACCAACAGCCGTAATTCTCGTCTGTTGAGACCCTTTGTCTCCAGTGTACTCCCGGGAAATATAAATTCCTTCGCCTGACGCATTCCCGGTAGCGATACCCAGTATTTTCTGTGCTCGCTGAGAGCCCATTCCCCCAATAGAGATTGGGTAGTGGCCCAGCTTAACCCACAAAAGGGCTCGGGGCCCACCATTTGGGCATTTGCTCCAGCCCTAGCCAGTTCAT
Organism: Pollenia amentaria; assembly: GCA_943735925.1. Classification (NCBI taxonomy): domain Eukaryota; kingdom Metazoa; phylum Arthropoda; class Insecta; order Diptera; family Polleniidae; genus Pollenia; species Pollenia amentaria. Next base: position 21,658,450 of record OX031011.1, read on the forward strand.
CAGCCCTATCGTTACCCGGAACCCCTGAGTGTCCCGGCACCCAACAGAGTGTCACTCTGTTTCTTGAGCCCAGCTCCTGTAGCCTTCCCCGGCATTCCGCCACCAACTTCGAGGACAATTTCCAGGAAGAGAGTGCCTTAATGGCCGCTTGGCTATCAGTGAATATCGCAATGCTGTTTCCTATCATTCCCCTGTTAAGAATGTTGCTACAGCACACATCGATGGCGTGGATCTCGGCCTGGAATACACTTGGTGTTCTTCCCATGGCTATCGAGATTCGCGTGTTTGGTCCAAATACCCCAGCACCCACCCCGTGCTCCGATTTGGATCCATCGGTATATCAGCGTAGTCCCTGGTTACCCTCACAGGGATTTCCACTGTCCCAAGCTCCCCCACTTGGGAGGATCGTGCTAAACCTTCTGTTAAAGCTCAGTTCCGTGGTCTTAATGTCCGCCCTAGTGCAGACTGATAGACTAGGAGCTAATTTCATCAGACCAGCGTGTCCGTTGACCCCATCTGACAGTCCGGATGTTTGTTGGATCCTAAGGAGACTCGATATTGCGACCTTCCTTATATGGATGTGTAATGGCAAGATGCCCAAAATAGTTTCAAGTGCCGCTGTTGGACATGTGCGCATCACCCCCGTCAGAGCTACACAGACCATTCTCTGTAGCCTTCCGCACTTTTGAATCGGCGACACCTGCTGAATCTTTGGCCACCATACCAGGGATCCATAGGTGATTATCGGTCTGATCATCATGAAATAAAGCCACTTAATCATACTAGGGCCAAAGCCCCAGGTCTTCCCAAAGAAGCTCTTACAGGCACAGAAGGCCCTAAGTGCCTTCTTCAGGGTCGCATCCAAGTGCGAGTTCCAATTTAGCCGTTTATCCAGAACAATTCCCAGGTACTTGACTTCATTGGAGTACTCGATTTCCGTCCCATTCACTGTCAGTCTACCCAATCTGTGTTTATATCTTCTCGTGAACGGGACCACGACCGCTTTTTGGGGGTTGATGTTCAGCCCCCTTTCATGGCACCATTTGAGAACCTTGTCGAGAGCACCCTGCATCACCTCAGTGATTGTTCTCTCGAATTTTCCGGTCACAATGATGGCCAGGTCGTCCGCATAACCAATGGCCCGCAGGCCATATTCCTCAAGTCTGACGAGCAGGTCATCAATCACAAGGCACCATAGCAGGGGAGAAAGTACCCCACCCTGTGGACAACCTTTAACAGCACTAATGCTGACGCTAGCGTCATCCCAAGAGGCGGTAATTCTCCGTTGTCTCAGCATGGCGCCGATCCAATTGATGGTAAAATCATCTATCCGTTTTTGCGACAAAGCATCCTTGATAGAGTCGTAACTTGTGTTGTCGAAGGCACCCTCCACGTCAAGAAAAGCACATAGTGCAATATCCTTGTTGTTATGTGCCTTCTCTATTTGCGCAACCAGATGGTGCAGTGCTACTTCCGTCGACCTACCCTTCTGATAGGCGAACTGCGTTCCGTGCAATGGCGCGGAGATTCTCAGCTCGTCCCGGATGTGCAGGTCCAGTAGCCGCTCAACAGTTTTAAGCAGAAATGATGTGAGGCTAATAGGCCTATAGGACTTCGGCTTCTCTAGCGGTTTGTTGCCAGATTTGGGGATAAACACTACTCTGACCGCTCTCCACGCGGTCGGAATATGACCCCAGGTGAAGCTAGCCTTAAACAGACCAATTAGCGGGTCCATTATAATATTAAGACTTTCCTGTATTAATACCGGGAAAATCCCGTCACCACCTGGTGACTTGTAAGGGCTGAAGGAGCCAACTGCCCAGCGAACCCTGTCCTTGTCAAAAATTCTACCGGCCAATCCCGTGGCTCGTCCAGCTCCTGGGATTGCCGCTTCGATCTCAGCGTGTTCATTACCCGTCACAATGGTAGAGCCTGGGAAATGAACTTGTAGCAGGGTTTCCAGAGTTTCCCTATGATTTGTAGTGAAGGTACCATCTGTTCTCTCCAGATGGTAAATGTTTACATTTACTTCTACATAATTTATTTTAGTGAGTGTCCATCCACTATCCCTTTCTTGAAATTCACTCATTTTAGTGGATATTTCGTCTGCATGTTTGTCATATGACTCACAGATATCCTCAGCAAGCGTTATTAACATCATTTTGGAAATGTGCACAATTGATGCTAATTTAATTTCATCGTCCACCAATTTCATATATTCACATAACAACTCCATGTTAAATTTAAATGTAGTGTGTTTGACGCCGCATCTTTTTAATTCTTCAATAACAATTGCCTTCGCATCTCTAAAGAACTCCTCCGGAAACAGAATTTCTTCCTTTTCATTCACTAATCTATAGGTTTCAATTCTTCCTTTAAAATTACTTTGTCTCACAGTTAATTTTTTATTAATATTAATTGTTTGACAATTTTCTATATGGCGATTTGTTCATATATGCGCATTAAATGATGTTGTCGGTATTAATTCCTTGCATTCATTACAATGCTTTTCATTAGCACTTTGAAGAAGAGGTGATTGGATGGTAGTATTGTGAGCTTCTTTATGTTCAATGAGTTTTCTTGAACTAATGAAAAGTTTCTTGCAGATGGGACAGTGGAGGTTAATGTGCACCTTAAGCATTTTGTTTGATATAGACATTTTGCATATCGGACATACTTCATAGTGATTACCATCAAAACTATTTGAAGTATTTTAATGCAATTCCATATGCTCTTTCAGCTTTTGTTGGGCCATAAATAACTTTTTGCATACACCGCAATGCAGATTTAGATGAACCTTTAGCATTTTTCTGGAAATATGCGTATTACATATGGTACATACTTCATAGTCGTTAGCAACAAAACAATTATAAGTATTCCTATGCAATTCCATATGCACCTTAAGCATATTTGGACATCTGAGCTTTGAAGAACAAATTGAGCAATATACAGGAGCCATTTTATTTTGTACTTTCTTTAACAACAAGAACTTATTTTTTCTTTTCTTTTGAACTTTCAAAAATGTTTATAACTGATTTTTTTTTTCTTTTGTATTCAACTTTCAAAAAAGGTTTACAATTGATTTTCAAAATTCTTTTTTTATTTTATTAGGTTGATGGAACTTTTTTCTTTTCTTTTGTTTTATGTTTTAAAATCTATATACGCAAAAATTAATGTGTCAGTGTCGGAAAATATGTCTTCACTTTGAGGAATGTTGCGGTATACTGACTAATGATAAAAACTTTTTTAGCTATCTATATACACCAAAAATATAATGCATCCCAAAATTTTATTTATAACAAAAAATCAATTATTCGCTATTTTGCTACAATAATCAGATTAATGTTAAAATAAACAATATACAAATTCTTATTAAATATTATTGGGACACATTGTATTGCGAAAGAAAACAAACTGCAATTAATGTTTTGTTTTATAAACAAATTATACATTCTAAACAAATTATACATTCTTACATGCTCACTCATGTTTATGCTTCTTAAATATAACAAAAAGGTTTCTTCATCAGATTAATGTTAAAATAAACAAGCAATGTCGTCAGCATTTTATTACAAAATACAAATTCTAATTCTAATCTTATTAGGAGACATTGTATTGGGAAAGAAAACAAACCGCAAATAAGAATAACATAATGTCATCATAAAGGGAAATACAATATTTCTTAATACAAAAAAAAAAAAAAAAACTAAATTCAAATATTTTGACTGTTGCATTAATTCTAAAAACTGTATTTAAAAATCCACAAACTTGTTTTTTCAAACCGAAAATTTTCAACTGGTTTGAAACTAGAAAAATTAGGCTCTATCTAATTCGATATAGCATTGCCATTTACTAAAAACTGAAGGGAAATACAATATTTCTTAATACAAAAAAAAACTAAATTCAAATATTTTGACTGTTGCATTAATTCTAAAAACTGTATTTAAAAATTCAAAACCGAAAATTTTCAACTGGTTTGGAAACTAGAAAAATTATGCTCTATCTAATTCGATATAGCATTGACAACCACTAAAAACTGTATTTAAAAATCCACAAACTTCTTTTTCAAAACCAAAATATTTCAACTGGTTTCGAAACTAGAAAAATTATGCTCTATCTAAATATATCATTCCTACCACAGGGTTTGGGAACTAGAAAAACGGTTCAGAAATTGGATAACATCCACATAACAGCAACCGCATTATCATCCACATAACCGCAACCGCATTACCATCCACATTACCAACCTTATTACCGGAACCGGAAACTGCCAAGATCCCCATTACCTATCTACTTAACTTAACCATTTCTTAACCGATTTGGCAGATTTATATACCCACGTCTTTAGGAAGTAAAAACCATTTACTTAGATTATAAAACTTGGACTCGGGAAGATCTATTGTTCCCGAAAATGAGTATGTTTAAAAAAAAAATTTATTTTGGGCATTACTCTTCCATTTTTGGGAGAAAAGTTTCATGGTTTCCGATCTTTTGATATATAAGACGTATCCATAGGTCATGTAACGGCTCTAAAAATTTAGTTTTCATAAAAATGTTGATGCTTTTTTAGCCCATTTTTGGAGAATATTGCTAATAACTTAACTTTATTTTGGGCATTACTCTTCCATTTTTGGGAAAAATGTTTCAGGGTTTTTGGGAAATATATGCTGCTAAAAATTTCTGATATTTGGTATATATGTTTCAATTCTTCCTTTAAAATTACTTTGTCTCACAGTTAATTTTTTATTAATATTAATTGTTTGACAATTTTCTATATGGCGATTTGTTCATATATGCGCATTAAATGATGTTGTCGGTATTAATTCCTTGCATTCATTACAATGCTTTTCATTAGCACTTTGAAGAAGAGGTGATTGGATGGTAGTATTGTGAGCTTCTTTATGTTCAATGAGTTTTCTTGAACTAATGAAAAGTTTCTTGCAGATGGGACAGTGGAGGTTAATGTGCACCTTAAGCATTTTGTTTGATATAGACATTTTGCATATCGGACATACTTCATAGTGATTACCATCAAAACTATTTGAAGTATTTTAATGCAATTCCATATGCTCTTTCAGCTTTTGTTGGGCCATAAATAACTTTTTGCATACACCGCAATGCAGATTTAGATGAACCTTTAGCATTTTTCTGGAAATATGCGTATTACATATGGTACATACTTCATAGTCGTTAGCAACAAAACAATTATAAGTATTCCTATGCAATTCCATATGCACCTTAAGCATATTTGGACAGCTGAGCTTTGAAGAACAAATTGAGCAATATACAGGAGCCATTTTATTTTGTACTTTCTTTAACAACAAGAACTTATTTTTTCTTTTCTTTTGAACTTTCAAAAATGTTTATAACTGATTTTTTTTTTCTTTTGTATTCAACTTTCAAAAAAGGTTTACAATTGATTTTCAAAATTCTTTTTTTATTTTATTAGGTTGATGGAACTTTTTTCTTTTCTTTTGTTTTATGTTTTAAAATCTATATACGCAAAAATTAATGTGTCAGTGTCGGAAAATATGTCTTCACTTTGAGGAATGTTGCGGTATACTGACTAATGATAAAAACTTTTTTAGCTATCTATATACACCAAAAATATAATGCATCCCAAAATTTTATTTATAACAAAAAATCAATTATTCGCTATTTTGCTACAATAATCAGATTAATGTTAAAATAAACAATATACAAATTCTTATTAAATATTATTGGGACACATTGTATTGCGAAAGAAAACAAACTGCAATTAATGTTTTGTTTTATAAACAAATTATACATTCTAAACAAATTATACATTCTTACATGCTCACTCATGTTTATGCTTCTTAAATATAACAAAAAGGTTTCTTCATCAGATTAATGTTAAAATAAACAAGCAATGTCGTCAGCATTTTATTACAAAATACAAATTCTAATTCTAATCTTATTAGGAGACATTGTATTGGGAAAGAAAACAAACCGCAAATAAGAATAACATAATGTCATCATAAAGGGAAATACAATATTTCTTAATACAAAAAAAAAAAAAAAAACTAAATTCAAATATTTTGACTGTTGCATTAATTCTAAAAACTGTATTTAAAAATCCACAAACTTGTTTTTTCAAACCGAAAATTTTCAACTGGTTTGAAACTAGAAAAATTAGGCTCTATCTAATTCGATATAGCATTGCCATTTACTAAAAACTGAAGGGAAATACAATATTTCTTAATACAAAAAAAAACTAAATTCAAATATTTTGACTGTTGCATTAATTCTAAAAACTGTATTTAAAAATTCAAAACCGAAAATTTTCAACTGGTTTGGAAACTAGAAAAATTATGCTCTATCTAATTCGATATAGCATTGACAACCACTAAAAACTGTATTTAAAAATCCACAAACTTCTTTTTCAAAACCAAAATATTTCAACTGGTTTCGAAACTAGAAAAATTATGCTCTATCTAAATATATCATTCCTACCACAGGGTTTGGGAACTAGAAAAACGGTTCAGAAATTGGATAACATCCACATAACAGCAACCGCATTATCATCCACATAACCGCAACCGCATTACCATCCACATTACCAACCTTATTACCGGAACCGGAAACTGCCAAGATCCCCATTACCTATCTACTTAACTTAACCATTTCTTAACCGATTTGGCAGATTTATATACCCACGTCTTTAGGAAGTAAAAACCATTTACTTAGATTATAAAACTTGGACTCGGGAAGATCTATTGTTCCCGAAAATGAGTATGTTTAAAAAAAAAATTTATTTTGGGCATTACTCTTCCATTTTTGGGAGAAAAGTTTCATGGTTTCCGATCTTTTGATATATAAGACGTATCCATAGGTCATGTAACGGCTCTAAAAATTTAGTTTTCATAAAAATGTTGATGCTTTTTTAGCCCATTTTTGGAGAATATTGCTAATAACTTAACTTTATTTTGGGCATTACTCTTCCATTTTTGGGAAAAATGTTTCAGGGTTTTTGGGAAATATATGCTGCTAAAAATTTCTGATATTTGGTATATAAAACGTGTTCATATGTCATACTAGAGCCCTAAAATTTAAAATTTTGAGTATTTTCAATAATGTCTTTATACGGGAAGTACCACGCCCACTTTTCCAATTGCACCCATATTTTGTAGGATACTGTGTATTGATAACCGATATGTTTGTAACTAATTTGGGAACTTTAGCTCGTTTGGTTCTCCAGATATACAGAAATGTATAACGTCTTTGTATGGGAAGTGCCACACCCACTTCTCCAATCCCGCCCATTTTTTTAGAGAGTTTGTGTATTGGCATTTTCCAATCGATTTGATAGATTTATACACCTACGTCTTTAGGAAGAAATTTACCATTTACTCTGGTAATAAAACTTGGACTCGGAAAGATCTACGGTTCCCGAAAATAGGTATTTTTCTTAAAAAAAATTATATTTTGGTAATAACTTTTTTGTATCTGAACCGATTTTTCCGAGTTTTTCAGCAAATATGTTCTTTTGATATATAAGACGTATCCATAGGTCATGTAACAGCTCTAAAAATTTAGTTTTTATAAAAATGTTGATGCTTTTTAGCCCATTTTTGGAGTATATTGCTAATAACTTAACCATATCTTAACCGATTTGGTAGATTTATATACCCACGTCTTAAGGAAGTAAAAACCATTTACTTAGATTATAAAACTTGGACTCGGGAAGATCTATTGTTCCCGAAAATGAGTATGTTTAAAAAAAAATTATTTTGGGCATTACTCTTCCATTTTTGGGAGAAAAGTTTCAGGGTTTCCGATCTTTTGATATATAAGACGTATCCATAGGTCATGTAACAGCTCTAAAAATTTAGTTTTTTTAAAAATTTTTATGCTTTTTCGCCCATTTTTGGAGTATATTGCTAATAACTTAACCATATCTTAACCGATTTGGCAGATTTATATACCCACGTCTTTAAGAAGAAAAAACCATTTACCTAGATTATAAAACTTGGACTCGGGAAGATCTATTGTTCCCGAAAATGAGTATGTTTAAAAAAAAATTTTATTTTGGGCATTACTCTTCCATTTTTGGGAGAAAAGTTTCAGGGTTTCCGATCTTTTGATAAATAAGACGTATCCATAGGTCATGTAACAGCTCTAATAAGTTCGTTTTTATAAAAATGTTGATGCTTTTTAGCCCATTTTTGGAGTATATTGCTAATAACTTAACCATTTCTTAACCGATTTGGCAGATTTATATACCCACGTCTTTAGAGCATAGTTTCAGGGTTTCCGATCTTTTGATATATAAGACGTATCCATAGGTAATGAAACAGCTCTAAAAATTTAGTTTTTATAAAAATGTTGATGCTATTTAGCCCATTTTTGGAGTATATTGCTAATAACTTAACCATTTCTTAACCGATTTGGCAGATTTATATACCAACGTTATTTTGGGCATTACTCTTCCATTTTTGGGAGAAAAGTTTCAGAGTTTTCGGGAAATATATGCTGCTAAAAATTTCTGATATTTTGGTATATAAAACGTGTTCATATGTCATACTAGAGCCCTAAAATTTAAAATTTTGAGTATTTTCAATAATTTCTTTGTACGGGAAGTACCACGCCCACTTTTCCAATTGCACCCATATTTTGTAGGATACTGTGTATTGATAACCGATATGTTTGTACCTAATTTGGGAACTTTAGCTCGTTTGGTTCTCCAGATATACAGAAATGTATAACGTCTTTGTATGGGAAGTGCCACACCCACTTCTCCAATCCCGCCCATTTTTTTAGAGAGTTTGTGTATTGGCATTTTCCAATCGATTTGATAGATTTATACACCTACGTCTTTAGGAAGAAATTTACCATTTACTCTGGTAATAAAACTTGGACTCGGAAAGATCTACGGTTCCCGAAAATAGGTATTTTTCTTAAAAAAAATTATATTTTGGTAATAACTTTTTTGTATCTGAACCGATTTTTCGAGTTTTTCAGCAAATATGTTCTTTTGATATATAAGACGTATCCATAGGTCATGTAACAGCTCTAAAAATTTAGTTTTTATAAAAATGTTGATGCTTTTTAGCCCATTTTTGGAGTATATTGCTAATAACTTAACCATATCTTAACCGATTTGGCAGATTTATATGCCCACGTCTTTAGGAAGAAAAAACCATTTACTTAGATTATAAAGCTTGGACTCGGGAAGATCTATTGTTCCCGAAAATGGGTATGTTTAAAAAAAAAATTATTTTGGGCATTACTCTTCCATTTTTGGGAGAAAAGTTTCAGGGTTTTCGGGAAATATATGCTGCTATTTGGTAAATAAAACGTGTTCATATGTCATACTAAAGCCCTAAAATGAAAAATTTTGAGTATTTTCAATAATGTCTTTGTACGGGAGGTACACGCCCACTTTTCCAATCGCGCCCATATTTTGTAGGATACTGTGTATTGATAACCGATATGTTTGTACCTAATTTGGGAACTTTAGCTCGTTTGGTTCTCCAGATATACAGAAATGTATAACGTGTTTGTATGGGAAGTGCCACACCCACTCCTGCAACCCCGCCCATTTTTTAGAGAGTTTGTGTATTGGCATTTTCCAATCGATTTGATAGATTTATACACCTACGTCTTTAGGAAGAAATTAACCATTTACTTTGGTAATAAAACTTGGACTCGGAAAGATCTACGGTTCCCGAAAATAGGTATTTTTCTTAAAAAAAATTATATTTTGGTAATAACTTATTTGTATCTGAACCGATTTTTCCGAATTTTTCAGCAAATATGTTCCACTAAAAATTTCCGATCTTTTGATATATATATATAAGACGTACCCATAGGTCATGTAACAGCTTTAAAAATTAAGTTTTTATAAAAATGTTGATGCTTTTTAGCCCATTTTTGGAGTCTATTGCTAATAACTTAACTATTTCTTAACCGATTTGGCAGATTTATAAACCCACGTCTTTAGGAAGGAAAAACCATTTACTTAGATTATAAAACTTGGACTCGGGAAGATCTATTGTTCCCGAAAATGGGTATGTTTAAAAAAAAATTTATTTTGGGCATTACTCTTCCATTTTTGGGAGAAAAGTTTCAGGGTTTCCGATCTTTTGATATATAAGACGTATCCATAGGTCATGTAACAGCTCTAAAAATTTAGTTTTTATAAAAATTGTGATGCTTTTTAGCCCATTTTTCAGTATATTGCTAATAACTTTACCATTTCTTAACCGATTTGGCAGATTTATAAACCCACGTCTTTAGGAAGGAAAAACCATTTACTTAGATTATAAAACTCGGACTCGGGAAGATCTATTGTTCCCGAAAATGGGTATGTTTAAAAAAAAATTTATTTTGGGCATTACTCTTCCATTTTTGGGAGAAAAGTTTCAGGGTATCCGATCTTTTGATATATAAGACGTATCCATAGGTCATGTAACAGCTCTAAAAATTTAGTTTTTATAAAAATGTTGATGCTTTTTAGCCCATTTTTGAGTATATTGCTAATAACTTAACCATATCTTAACCGATTTGGCAGATTTATATACCCACGTCTTTAGGAAGAAAAAACCATTTACTTAGATTATAAAACTTGGACTCGGAAAGATCTATTGTTCCCGAAAATGGGTATGTTTAAAAAAAAAATTTATTTTGGGCATTACTCTTCCATTTTTGGGAGAAAAGTTTCAGGGTTTCCGATCTTTTGATATATAAGACGTATCCATAGGTCATGTAACAGCTTTAAAAATTTAGTTTTTATAAAAATGTTGATGCTTATTAGCCCATTTTTGGAGTATATTGCTAATAACTTAACCATTTCTTAACCGATTTGGCAGATTTATATACCCACGTCTTTAGGAAGAAAAAACCATTTACTTAGATTATAAAACTGGACTCGGGAAGATCTATTGTTCCCGAAAATGAGTATGTTTAAAAAAAAAAATTATTTTGGGCATTACTCTTCCATTTTTGGGAGAAAAGTTTCATGGTTTCCGATCTTTTGATATATAAGACGTATCCATAGGTCATGTAACGGCTCTAAAAATTTAGTTTTCATAAAAATGTTGATGCTTTTTTAGCCCATTTTTGGAGAATATTGCTAATAACTTAACTTTATTTTGGGCATTACTCCTCCATTTTTGGGAAAAATGTTTCAGGGTTTTTGGGAAATATATGCTGCTAAAAATTTCTGATATTTGGTATATAAAACGTGTTCATATGTCATACTAGAGCCCTAAAATTTAAAATTTTGAGTATTTTCAATAATGTCTTTATACGGGAAGTACCACGCCCACTTTTCCAATTGCACCCATATTTTGTAGGATACTGTGTATTGATAACCGATATGTTTGTAACTAATTTGGGAACTTTAGCTCATTTGGTTCTCCAGATATACAGAAATGTATAACGTCTTTGTATGGGAAGTGCCACACCCACTTCTCCAATCCCGCCCATTTTTTTAGAGAGTTTGTGTATTGGCATTTTCCAATCGATTTGATAGATTTATACACCTACGTCTTTAGGAAGAAATTTACCATTTACTCTGGTAATAAAACTTGGACTCGGAAAGATCTACGGTTCCCGAAAATAGGTATTTTTCTTAAAAAAAATTATATTTTGGTAATAACTTTTTTGTATCTGAACCGATTTTTCCGAGTTTTTCAGCAAATATGTTCTTTTGATATATAAGACGTATCCATAGGTCATGTAACAGCTCTAAAAATTTAGTTTTTATAAAAATGTTGATGCTTTTTAGCCCATTTTTGGAGTATATTGCTAATAACTTAACCATATCTTAACCGATTTGGTAGATTTATATACCCACGTCTTAAGGAAGTAAAAACCATTTACTTAGATTATAAAACTTGGACTCGGGAAGATCTATTGTTCCCGAAAATGAGTATGTTTAAAAAAAAAATTATTTTGGGCATTACTCTTCCATTTTTGGGAGAAAAGTTTCAGGGTTTCCGATCTTTTGATATATAAGACGTATCCATAGGTCATGTAACAGCTCTAAAAATTTAGTTTTTTTAAAAATTTTTATGCTTTTTCGCCCATTTTTGGAGTATATTGCTAATAACTTAACCATATCTTAACCGATTTGGCAGATTTATATACCCACGTCTTTAAGAAGAAAAAACCATTTACCTAGATTATAAAACTTGGACTCGGGAAGATCTATTGTTCCCGAAAATGAGTATGTTTAAAAAAAAATTTTATTTTGGGCATTACTCTTCCATTTTTGGGAGAAAAGTTTCAGGGCTTCCGATCTTTTGATAAATAAGACGTATCCATAGGTCATGTAACAGCTCTAATAAGTTCGTTTTTATAAAAATGTTGATGCTTTTTAGCCCATTTTTGGAGTATATTGCTAATAACTTAACCATTTCTTAACCGATTTGGCAGATTTATATACCCACGTCTTTAGAGCATAGTTTCAGGGTTTCCGATCTTTTGATATATAAGACGTATCCATAGGTAATGAAACAGCTCTAAAAATTTAGTTTTTATAAAAATGTTGATGCTATTTAGCCCATTTTTGGAGTATATTGCTAATAACTTAACCATTTCTTAACCGATTTGGCAGATTTATATACCAACGTTATTTTGGGCATTACTCTTCCATTTTTGGGAGAAAAGTTTCAGAGTTTTCGGGAAATATATGCTGCTAAAAATTTCTGATATTTTGGTATATAAAACGTGTTCATATGTCATACTAGAGCCCTAAAATTTAAAATTTTGAGTATTTTCAATAATGTCTTTGTACGGGAAGTACCACGCCCACTTTTCCAATTGCACCCATATTTTGTAGGATACTGTGTATTGATAACCGATATGTTTGTACCTAATTTGGGAACTTTAGCTCGTTTGGTTCTCCAGATATACAGAAATGTATAACGTCTTTGTATGGGAAGTGCCACACCCACTTCTCCAATCCCGCCCATTTTTTTAGAGAGTTTGTGTATTGGCATTTTCCAATCGATTTGATAGATTTATACACCTACGTCTTTAGGAAGAAATTTACCATTTACTCTGGTAATAAAACTTGGACTCGGAAAGATCTACGGTTCCCGAAAATAGGTATTTTTCTTAAAAAAAATTATATTTTGGTAATAACTTTTTTGTATCTGAACCGATTTTTCGAGTTTTTCAGCAAATATGTTCTTTTGATATATAAGACGTATCCATAGGTCATGTAACAGCTCTAAAAATTTAGTTTTTATAAAAATGTTGATGCTTTTTAGCCCATTTTTGGAGTATATTGCTAATAACTTAACCATATCTTAACCGATTTGGCAGATTTATATGCCCACGTCTTTAGGAAGAAAAAACCATTTACTTAGATTATAAAGCTTGGACTCGGGAAGATCTATTGTTCCCGAAAATGGGTATGTTTAAAAAAAAAATTATTTTGGGTTGGGCATTACTCTTCCATTTTTGGGAGAAAAGTTTCAGGGTTTTCGGGAAATATATGCTGCTATTTGGTAAATAAAACGTGTTCATATGTCATACTAAAGCCCTAAAATGAAAAATTTTGAGTATTTTCAATAATGTCTTTGTACGGGAGGTACACGCCCACTTTTCCAATCGCGCCCATATTTTGTAGGATACTGTGTATTGATAACCGATATGTTTGTACCTAATTTGGGAACTTTAGCTCGTTTGGTTCTCCTGATATACAGAAATGTATAACGTGTTTGTATGGGAAGTGCCACACCCACTCCTGCAACCCCGCCATTTTTTAGAGAGTTTGTGTATTGGCATTTTCCAATCGATTTGATAGATTTTATACACCTACGTCTTTAGGAAGAAATTAACCATTTACTTTGGTAATAAAACTTGGACTCGGAAAGATCTACGGTTCCCGAAAATAGGTATTTTTCTTAAAAAAAATTATATTTTGGTAATAACTTATTTGTATCTGAACCGATTTTTCCGAATTTTTCAGCAAATATGTTCCACTAAAAATTTCCGATCTTTTGATATATATATATAAGACGTACCCATAGGTCATGTAACAGCTTTAAAAATTAGTTTTTATAAAAATGTTGATGCTTTTTTAGCCCATTTTTGGAGTCTATTGCTAATAACTTAACTATTTCTTAACCGATTTGGCAGATTTATAAACCCACGTCTTTAGGAAGGAAAAACCATTTACTTAGATTATAAAACTTGGACTCGGAAGATCTATTGTTCCCGAAAATGGGTATGTTTAAAAAAAAATTTATTTTGGGCATTACTCTTCCATTTTTGGGAGAAAAGTTTCAGGGTTTCCGATCTTTTGATATATAAGACGTATCCATAGGGTCATGTAACAGCTCTAAAATTTAGTTTTTATAAAAATTGTGATGCTTTTTAGCCCATTTTTCAGTATATTGCTAATAACTTTACCATTTCTTAACCGATTTGGCAGATTTATAAACCCACGTCTTTAGGAAGGAAAAAACCATTTACTTAGATTATAAAACTCGGACTCGGGAAGATCTATTGTTCCCGAAAATGGGTATGTTTAAAAAAAATTTATTTTGGGCATTACTCTTCCATTTTTGGAGAAAAGTTTCAGGGTATCCGATCTTTTGATATATAAGACGTATCCATAGGTCATGTAACAGCTCTAAAAATTTAGTTTTTATAAAAATGTTGATGCTTTTTAGCCCATTTTTGAGTATATTGCTAATAACTTAACCATATCTTAACCGATTTGGCAGATTTATATACCCACGTCTTTAGGAAGAAAAAAACCATTTACTTAGATTATAAAACTTGGACTCGGAAAGATCTATTGTTCCCGAAAATGGGTATGTTAAAAAAAAATTTATTTTGGGCATTACTCTCCATTTTTGGAGAAAAGTTTCAGGGTTTCCGATCTTTTGATATATAAGACGTATCCATAGGTCATGTAACAGCTTTAAAAATTTAGTTTTTATAAAAATGTTGATGCTTATTAGCCCATTTTTGGAGTATATTGCTAATAACTTAACCATTTCTTAACCGATTTGGCAGATTTATATACCCACGTCTTTAGGAAGAAAAAACCATTTACTTAGATTATAAAACTGGACTCGGGAAGATCTATTGTTCCCGAAAATGAGTATGTTTAAAAAAAAAATTATTTTGGGCATTACTCTTCCATTTTTGGGAGAAAAGTTTCAGGGTTTCCGATCTTTTGATATATAAGACGTATCCATAGGTCATGTAACAGCTCTAAAAATTTTGTTTTTTGAAAAATGTTTATGCTTTTTAGCCCATTTTTGAGTATATTGCTAATAACTTAACCATTTCTTAACCGATTGGCAGATTTATATACCCACGTCTTTAGGAAGAAAAAACCATTTACTCAGATTATAACACTTGGACTCGGAAAGATCTATTGTTCCCCGAAAATGGGTATGTTTAAAAAAAAATTTATTTTGGGCAATACTCTTCCATTTTTGGGAGAAAAGTTTCATGGTTTCCGATCTTTGATATATAAGACGTATCCATAGGTCATGTAACAGCTTTAAAAATTTGTTTTTATAAAAATGTTGATGCTTTTTAGCCCATATTTGGAGTATATTGCAAAAACTTAACCATTTCTTAACCGATTTGGCAGATTTATACACCCACGTCCTTTAGGAAGAAAAAACCATTTATCTAGATTATAAAACTTGGACACGGGAAGATCTATTGTTCCCGAAAATGGGTATGTTAAAAAAAAAATTATTTTGGGCATTATTCTTCCATTTTTGGGAGAAAAGTTTCAGGGTTTCCGATCTTTTGATATATAAGACGTATCCATAGGTCATGTAACATCTTTAAAAATTAAGTTTTTATAAAAATTTTGATGCTTTTTAGCCCATTTTTGGAGTATTTTGCTAATAACTTAATTACTTCTTAACCGATTTGGCAGATTTATATACCCACGTCTTTAAGAAGAAAAAAAACCATTTACTTAGATTATAAAACTTGGACTCGGGAAGATCTATTGTTCCCTAAAATGGGTATGTTTAAAAAAAAAATTTTATTTCGGGCATTACTCTTCCATTTTTGAGAGAATAGTTTCAGGGTTTCCGATTTTTTGATATATAAGACGTATCCATAGGTCATGTAACAGCTCTAAATATTTAGTTTTTATAAAAATGTTGATGCTTTTTAGCCCATTTTTGGAGTATATTGCTAATAACTTAACCATTTCTTAACCGATTTGGCAGATTTATATACCCACGTCTTTAGGAAGTAAAAACCATTTACTTAGATTATAAAACTTGGACTCGGGAAGATCTATTGTTCCCGAAAATGGGTATGTTTAAAAAAAAATTTATTTTGGGCATTACTCTTCCATTTTTGGGAGAAAAGTTTCAGGGTATCCGATCTTTTGATATATAAGACGTATCCATAGGTCATGTAACAGCTCTAAAAATTTAGTTTTTATAAAAATTTTGATGCTTTTTAGCCCATTTTTGAGTATATTGCTAATAACTTAACCATATCTTAACCGATTTGGCAGATTTATATACCCACGTCTTTAGGAAGAAAAAACCATTTACTTAGATTATAAAACTTGGACTCGGAAAGATCTATTGTTCCCGAAAATGGGTATGTTTAAAAAAAAAATTTATTTTGGGCATTACTCTTCCATTTTTGGGAGAAAAGTTTCAGGGTTTCCGATCTTTTGATATATAAGACGTATCCATAGGTCATGTAACAGCTTTAAAAATTTAGTTTTTATAAAAATGTTGATGCTTATTAGCCCATTTTTGGAGTATATTGCTAATAACTTAACCATTTCTTAACCGATTTGGCAGATTTATATACCCACGTCTTTAGGAAGAAAAAACCATTTACTCAGATTATAACACTTGGACTCGGAAAGATCTATTGTTCCCGAAAATGGGTATGTTTAAAAAAAAATTTATTTTGGGCAATACTCTTCCATTTTTGGGAGAAAAGTTTCATGGTTTCCGATCTTTTGATATATAAGACGTATCCATAGGTCATGTAACAGCTTTAAAAATTTAGTTTTTATAAAAATGTTGATGCTTTTTAGCCCATTTTTGGAGTATATTGCAAAAACTTAACCATTTCTTAACCGATTTGGCAGATTTATACACCCACGTCTTTAGGAAGAAAAAACCATTTATCTAGATTATAAAACTTGGACACGGGAAGATCTATTGTTCCCGAAAATGGGTATGTTAAAAAAAAAATTATTTTGGGCATTATTCTTCCATTTTTGGGAGAAAAGTTTCAGGGTTTCCGATCTTTTGATATATAAGACGTATCCATAGGTCATGTAACATCTTTAAAAATTAAGTTTTTATAAAAATTTTGATGCTTTTTAGCCCATTTTTGGAGTATTTTGCTAATAACTTAATTACTTCTTAACCGATTTGGCAGATTTATATACCCACGTCTTTAAGAAGAAAAAAACCATTTACTTAGATTATAAAACTTGGACTCGGGAAGATCTATTGTTCCCTAAAATGGGTATGTTTAAAAAAAAAATTTTATTTCGGGCATTACTCTTCCATTTTTGAGAGAATAGTTTCAGGATTTTTCCGAATTTTTCAGCAAATATGTTCCACTAAAAATTTCCGATCTTTTGATATATATATATAAGACGTACCCATAGGTCATGTAACAGCTTTAAAAATTAAGTTTTTATAAAAATGTTGATGCTTTTTAGCCCATTTTTGGAGTCTATTGCTAATAACTTAACTATTTCTTAACCGATTTGGCAGATTTATAAACCCACGTCTTTAGGAAGGAAAAACCATTTACTTAGATTATAAAACTTGGACTCGGGAAGATCTATTGTTCCCGAAAATGGGTATGTTTAAAAAAAAATTTATTTTGGGCATTACTCTTCCATTTTTGGGAGAAAAGTTTCAGGGTTTCCGATCTTTTGATATATAAGACGTATCCATAGGTCATGTAACAGCTCTAAAAATTTAGTTTTTATAAAAATTGTGATGCTTTTTAGCCCATTTTTCAGTATATTGCTAATAACTTTACCATTTCTTAACCGATTTGGCAGATTTATAAACCCACGTCTTTAGGAAGGAAAAACCATTTACTTAGATTATAAAACTCGGACTCGGGAAGATCTATTGTTCCCGAAAATGGGTATGTTTAAAAAAAAATTTATTTTGGGCATTACTCTTCCATTTTTGGGAGAAAAGTTTCAGGGTATCCGATCTTTTGATATATAAGACGTATCCATAGGTCATGTAACAGCTCTAAAAATTTAGTTTTTATAAAAATGTTGATGCTTTTTAGCCCATTTTTGAGTATATTGCTAATAACTTAACCATATCTTAACCGATTTGGCAGATTTATATACCCACGTCTTTAGGAAGAAAAAACCATTTACTTAGATTATAAAACTTGGACTCGGAAAGATCTATTGTTCCCGAAAATGGGTATGTTTAAAAAAAAAATTTATTTTGGGCATTACTCTTCCATTTTTGGGAGAAAAGTTTCAGGGTTTCCGATCTTTTGATATATAAGACGTATCCATAGGTCATGTAACAGCTTTAAAAATTTAGTTTTTATAAAAATGTTGATGCTTATTAGCCCATTTTTGGAGTATATTGCTAATAACTTAACCATTTCTTAACCGATTTGGCAGATTTATATACCCACGTCTTTAGGAAGAAAAAACCATTTACTTAGATTATAAAACTGGACTCGGGAAGATCTATTGTTCCCGAAAATGAGTATGTTTAAAAAAAAAAATTATTTTGGGCATTACTCTTCCATTTTTGGGAGAAAAGTTTCATGGTTTCCGATCTTTTGATATATAAGACGTATCCATAGGTCATGTAACGGCTCTAAAAATTTAGTTTTCATAAAAATGTTGATGCTTTTTTAGCCCATTTTTGGAGAATATTGCTAATAACTTAACTTTATTTTGGGCATTACTCCTCCATTTTTGGGAAAAATGTTTCAGGGTTTTTGGGAAATATATGCTGCTAAAAATTTCTGATATTTGGTATATAAAACGTGTTCATATGTCATACTAGAGCCCTAAAATTTAAAATTTTGAGTATTTTCAATAATGTCTTTATACGGGAAGTACCACGCCC
This sequence comes from Pollenia amentaria, assembly GCA_943735925.1. Taxonomy (NCBI): domain Eukaryota; kingdom Metazoa; phylum Arthropoda; class Insecta; order Diptera; family Polleniidae; genus Pollenia; species Pollenia amentaria. The sequence goes on from OX031011.1 coordinate 21,677,514, forward strand.
ACTTTTCCAATTGCACCCATATTTTGTAGGATACTGTGTATTGATAACCGATATGTTTGTAACTAATTTGGGAACTTTAGCTCATTTGGTTCTCCAGATATACAGAAATGTATAACGTCTTTGTATGGGAAGTGCCACACCCACTTCTCCAATCCCGCCCATTTTTTTAGAGAGTTTGTGTATTGGCATTTTCCAATCGATTTGATAGATTTATACACCTACGTCTTTAGGAAGAAATTTACCATTTACTCTGGTAATAAAACTTGGACTCGGAAAGATCTACGGTTCCCGAAAATAGGTATTTTTCTTAAAAAAAATTATATTTTGGTAATAACTTTTTTGTATCTGAACCGATTTTTCCGAGTTTTTCAGCAAATATGTTCTTTTGATATATAAGACGTATCCATAGGTCATGTAACAGCTCTAAAAATTTAGTTTTTATAAAAATGTTGATGCTTTTTAGCCCATTTTTGGAGTATATTGCTAATAACTTAACCATATCTTAACCGATTTGGTAGATTTATATACCCACGTCTTAAGGAAGTAAAAACCATTTACTTAGATTATAAAACTTGGACTCGGGAAGATCTATTGTTCCCGAAAATGAGTATGTTTAAAAAAAAAATTATTTTGGGCATTACTCTTCCATTTTTGGGAGAAAAGTTTCAGGGTTTCCGATCTTTTGATATATAAGACGTATCCATAGGTCATGTAACAGCTCTAAAAATTTAGTTTTTTTAAAAATTTTTATGCTTTTTCGCCCATTTTTGGAGTATATTGCTAATAACTTAACCATATCTTAACCGATTTGGCAGATTTATATACCCACGTCTTTAAGAAGAAAAAACCATTTACCTAGATTATAAAACTTGGACTCGGGAAGATCTATTGTTCCCGAAAATGAGTATGTTTAAAAAAAAATTTTATTTTGGGCATTACTCTTCCATTTTTGGGAGAAAAGTTTCAGGGCTTCCGATCTTTTGATAAATAAGACGTATCCATAGGTCATGTAACAGCTCTAATAAGTTCGTTTTTATAAAAATGTTGATGCTTTTTAGCCCATTTTTGGAGTATATTGCTAATAACTTAACCATTTCTTAACCGATTTGGCAGATTTATATACCCACGTCTTTAGAGCATAGTTTCAGGGTTTCCGATCTTTTGATATATAAGACGTATCCATAGGTAATGAAACAGCTCTAAAAATTTAGTTTTTATAAAAATGTTGATGCTATTTAGCCCATTTTTGGAGTATATTGCTAATAACTTAACCATTTCTTAACCGATTTGGCAGATTTATATACCAACGTTATTTTGGGCATTACTCTTCCATTTTTGGGAGAAAAGTTTCAGAGTTTTCGGGAAATATATGCTGCTAAAAATTTCTGATATTTTGGTATATAAAACGTGTTCATATGTCATACTAGAGCCCTAAAATTTAAAATTTTGAGTATTTTCAATAATGTCTTTGTACGGGAAGTACCACGCCCACTTTTCCAATTGCACCCATATTTTGTAGGATACTGTGCATTGATAACCGATATGTTTGTACCTAATTTGGGAACTTTAGCTCGTTTGGTTCTCCAGATATACAGAAATGTATAACGTCTTTGTATGGGAAGTGCCACACCCACTTCTCCAATCCCGCCCATTTTTTTAGAGAGTTTGTGTATTGGCATTTTCCAATCGATTTGATAGATTTATACACCTACGTCTTTAGGAAGAAATTTACCATTTACTCTGGTAATAAAACTTGGACTCGGAAAGATCTACGGTTCCCGAAAATAGGTATTTTTCTTAAAAAAAATTATATTTTGGTAATAACTTTTTTGTATCTGAACCGATTTTTCGAGTTTTTCAGCAAATATGTTCTTTTGATATATAAGACGTATCCATAGGTCATGTAACAGCTCTAAAAATTTAGTTTTTATAAAAATGTTGATGCTTTTTAGCCCATTTTTGGAGTATATTGCTAATAACTTAACCATATCTTAACCGATTTGGCAGATTTATATGCCCACGTCTTTAGGAAGAAAAAACCATTTACTTAGATTATAAAGCTTGGACTCGGGAAGATCTATTGTTCCCGAAAATGGGTATGTTTAAAAAAAAAATTATTTTGGGCATTACTCTTCCATTTTTGGGAGAAAAGTTTCAGGGTTTTCGGGAAATATATGCTGCTATTTGGTAAATAAAACGTGTTCATATGTCATACTAAAGCCCTAAAATGAAAAATTTTGAGTATTTTCAATAATGTCTTTGTACGGGAGGTACACGCCCACTTTTCCAATCGCGCCCATATTTTGTAGGATACTGTGTATTGATAACCGATATGTTTGTACCTAATTTGGGAACTTTAGCTCGTTTGGTTCTCCAGATATACAGAAATGTATAACGTGTTTGTATGGGAAGTGCCACACCCACTCCTGCAACCCCGCCCATTTTTTAGAGAGTTTGTGTATTGGCATTTTCCAATCGATTTGATAGATTTATACACCTACGTCTTTAGGAAGAAATTAACCATTTACTTTGGTAATAAAACTTGGACTCGGAAAGATCTACGGTTCCCGAAAATAGGTATTTTTCTTAAAAAAAATTATATTTTGGTAATAACTTATTTGTATCTGAACCGATTTTTCCGAATTTTTCAGCAAATATGTTCCACTAAAAATTTCCGATCTTTTGATATATATATATAAGACGTACCCATAGGTCATGTAACAGCTTTAAAAATTAAGTTTTTATAAAAATGTTGATGCTTTTTAGCCCATTTTTGGAGTCTATTGCTAATAACTTAACTATTTCTTAACCGATTTGGCAGATTTATAAACCCACGTCTTTAGGAAGGAAAAACCATTTACTTAGATTATAAAACTTGGACTCGGGAAGATCTATTGTTCCCGAAAATGGGTATGTTTAAAAAAAAATTTATTTTGGGCATTACTCTTCCATTTTTGGGAGAAAAGTTTCAGGGTTTCCGATCTTTTGATATATAAGACGTATCCATAGGTCATGTAACAGCTCTAAAAATTTAGTTTTTATAAAAATTGTGATGCTTTTTAGCCCATTTTTCAGTATATTGCTAATAACTTTACCATTTCTTAACCGATTTGGCAGATTTATAAACCCACGTCTTTAGGAAGGAAAAACCATTTACTTAGATTATAAAACTCGGACTCGGGAAGATCTATTGTTCCCGAAAATGGGTATGTTTAAAAAAAAATTTATTTTGGGCATTACTCTTCCATTTTTGGGAGAAAAGTTTCAGGGTATCCGATCTTTTGATATATAAGACGTATCCATAGGTCATGTAACAGCTCTAAAAATTTAGTTTTTATAAAAATGTTGATGCTTTTTAGCCCATTTTTGAGTATATTGCTAATAACTTAACCATATCTTAACCGATTTGGCAGATTTATATACCCACGTCTTTAGGAAGAAAAAACCATTTACTTAGATTATAAAACTTGGACTCGGAAAGATCTATTGTTCCCGAAAATGGGTATGTTTAAAAAAAAAATTTATTTTGGGCATTACTCTTCCATTTTTGGGAGAAAAGTTTCAGGGTTTCCGATCTTTTGATATATAAGACGTATCCATAGGTCATGTAACAGCTTTAAAAATTTAGTTTTTATAAAAATGTTGATGCTTATTAGCCCATTTTTGGAGTATATTGCTAATAACTTAACCATTTCTTAACCGATTTGGCAGATTTATATACCCACGTCTTTAGGAAGAAAAAACCATTTACTTAGATTATAAAACTGGACTCGGGAAGATCTATTGTTCCCGAAAATGAGTATGTTTAAAAAAAAAATTATTTTGGGCATTACTCTTCCATTTTTGGGAGAAAAGTTTCAGGGTTTCCGATCTTTTGATATATAAGACGTATCCATATGTCATGTAACAGCTCTAAAAATTTAGTTTTTTGAAAAATGTTTATGCTTTTTAGCCCATTTTTGAGTATATTGCTAATAACTTAACCATTTCTTAACCGATTTGGCAGATTTATATACCCACGTCTTTAGGAAGAAAAAACCATTTACTCAGATTATAACACTTGGACTCGGAAAGATCTATTGTTCCCGAAAATGGGTATGTTTAAAAAAAAATTTATTTTGGGCAATACTCTTCCATTTTTGGGAGAAAAGTTTCATGGTTTCCGATCTTTTGATATATAAGACGTATCCATAGGTCATGTAACAGCTTTAAAAATTTTGTTTTTATAAAAATGTTGATGCTTTTTAGCCCATATTTGGAGTATATTGCAAAAACTTAACCATTTCTTAACCGATTTGGCAGATTTATACACCCACGTCTTTAGGAAGAAAAAACCATTTATCTAGATTATAAAACTTGGACACGGGAAGATCTATTGTTCCCGAAAATGGGTATGTTAAAAAAAAAATTATTTTGGGCATTATTCTTCCATTTTTGGGAGAAAAGTTTCAGGGTTTCCGATCTTTTGATATATAAGACGTATCCATAGGTCATGTAACATCTTTAAAAATTAAGTTTTTATAAAAATTTTGATGCTTTTTAGCCCATTTTTGGAGTATTTTGCTAATAACTTAATTACTTCTTAACCGATTTGGCAGATTTATATACCCACGTCTTTAAGAAGAAAAAAAACCATTTACTTAGATTATAAAACTTGGACTCGGGAAGATCTATTGTTCCCTAAAATGGGTATGTTTAAAAAAAAAATTTTATTTCGGGCATTACTCTTCCATTTTTGAGAGAATAGTTTCAGGGTTTCCGATTTTTTGATATATAAGACGTATCCATAGGTCATGTAACAGCTCTAAATATTTAGTTTTTATAAAAATGTTGATGCTTTTTAGCCCATTTTTGGAGTATATTGCTAATAACTTAACCATTTCTTAACCGATTTGGCAGATTTATATACCCACGTCTTTAGGAAGTAAAAACCATTTACTTAGATTATAAAACTTGGACTCGGGAAGATCTATTGTTCCCGAAAATGGGTATGTTTAAAAAAAAATTTATTTTGGGCATTACTCTTCCATTTTTGGGAGAAAAGTTTCAGGGTATCCGATCTTTTGATATATAAGACGTATCCATAGGTCATGTAACAGCTCTAAAAATTTAGTTTTTATAAAAATTTTGATGCTTTTTAGCCCATTTTTGAGTATATTGCTAATAACTTAACCATATCTTAACCGATTTGGCAGATTTATATACCCACGTCTTTAGGAAGAAAAAACCATTTACTTAGATTATAAAACTTGGACTCGGAAAGATCTATTGTTCCCGAAAATGGGTATGTTTAAAAAAAAAATTTATTTTGGGCATTACTCTTCCATTTTTGGGAGAAAAGTTTCAGGGTTTCCGATCTTTTGATATATAAGACGTATCCATAGGTCATGTAACAGCTTTAAAAATTTAGTTTTTATAAAAATGTTGATGCTTATTAGCCCATTTTTGGAGTATATTGCTAATAACTTAACCATTTCTTAACCGATTTGGCAGATTTATATACCCACGTCTTTAGGAAGAAAAAACCATTTACTCAGATTATAACACTTGGACTCGGAAAGATCTATTGTTCCCGAAAATGGGTATGTTTAAAAAAAAAATTTATTTTGGGCAATACTCTTCCATTTTTGGGAGAAAAGTTTCATGGTTTCCGATCTTTTGATATATAAGACGTATCCATAGGTCATGTAACAGCTTTAAAAATTTAGTTTTTATAAAAATGTTGATGCTTTTTAGCCCATTTTTGGAGTATATTGCAAAAACTTAACCATTTCTTAACCGATTTGGCAGATTTATACACCCACGTCTTTAGGAAGAAAAAACCATTTATCTAGATTATAAAACTTGGACACGGGAAGATCTATTGTTCCCGAAAATGGGTATGTTAAAAAAAAAATTATTTTGGGCATTATTCTTCCATTTTTGGGAGAAAAGTTTCAGGGTTTCCGATCTTTTGATATATAAGACGTATCCATAGGTCATGTAACATCTTTAAAAATTAAGTTTTTATAAAAATTTTGATGCTTTTTAGCCCATTTTTGGAGTATTTTGCTAATAACTTAATTACTTCTTAACCGATTTGGCAGATTTATATACCCACGTCTTTAAGAAGAAAAAAACCATTTACTTAGATTATAAAACTTGGACTCGGGAAGATCTATTGTTCCCTAAAATGGGTATGTTTAAAAAAAAAATTTTATTTCGGGCATTACTCTTCCATTTTTGAGAGAATAGTTTCAGGGTTTCCGATTTTTTGATATATAAGACGTATCCATAGGTCATGTAACAGCTCTAAATATTTAGTTCTTATAAAAATGTTGATGCTTTTAAGCCCATTTTTGGAGTATATTGCTAATAACTTAACCATTTCTTAACCGATTTGGCAGATTTATATACCCACGTCTTTAGGAAGTAAAAACCATTTACTTAGATTATAAAACTTGGACTCGGGAAGATCTATTGTTCCCGAAAATGAGTATGTTTAAAAAAAAATTTATTTTGGGCATTACTCTTCCATTTTTGGGATAAAAGTTTCAGGGTTTCCGATCTTTTGATATATAAGACGTATCCATAGGTCATGTAATAGCACTAAAACTTTAGTTTTTTTTAAAAATTTTTATGCTTTTTAGCCCATTTTTGGAGTATATTGCTAATAACTTAACCATTTCTTAACCGATTTGGCAGATTTCTATACCCACGTCCTTAGGAAGAAAAAACCATTTACTTAGATTATAAAACTTGGACTCCGGAAGATCTATTGTCCCCGAAAATGATGTCATACTAGAGCCCTTAAATTTAAAATGTTGAGTATTTTCAATAATGTCTTTGTACGCTAGGTACCACGCCCACTTTTCCAATCGCGCCCATATTTTGTAGGATACTGTGTATTGATAACCGATATGTTTGTAGCAGGGTTCAGAAATATTCATACATGAATTCTAAAATTCCAACATTCATGATAAATTGTCATGAATAATGCTTGCAAAATTTTTTGTTTTATTCTCACACTGTAAAATGAATAGTTAAGAATTTTTTTTATTTTAAAGCACATGAATAGTTTTGTTTTTTATTTTCCAGTTTGTACATATGCACGTATGTGAATAAAGAAAAGTACAAAATTGTATAAACTAAAATATGAGAGGCTAATCGTTGCTGTCATTTATGTTTATAATAAAAAGAGTTCCTCTCTGTTGTGTTTTGCTTTATTCGTGTTTAAAAACACAAAATATCGCTTGCTTCATTTGTTCTTGTTTAATAGTATTTGTAGCCTTGATTTGTACATGATAAAAATGTTTTTTAATCGTCGTTTATTTGTGGTTTTTTCATACATTAAGAAAATAAAAACACTTGCAACTTTATTTTGAACAATTGTAAATATAACAACAGTACAAATTTTCAATGAATTACTTATTTTAAAAGTGTTGTGGTATGTTTTTTTTAAAACTTTAATAAAAAAAAATATAAAATATATCATACCTATTTTTTTGTTTTTTTTATGAGCAGTATTTTCACTTAAAAAATTTTTTTTCTCTAAATTTGCACTTCAAAAAAAAAGACATAAAAAAAACTTATCGTGCCACTAATTGTTGAAAATTTGTTTTTTTTTTCAACGTTCATAAATATTTATGTATGAATAGTAAAATTCAAACATTTATAAAGCCTATAGTACACGGCATGTAAAAAGACACATGCGCATGTGGTTCTGACGTAATTTTGACGTCAATGCAAAGCCACAATAAACATTGCGTGTTGTGTGATGACGTCAAAATTACGTCAGAACCACATGCGCATGTGTCTTTTTACATGACGTGTACTATAGGCTTAATAAATAATTTGTCTTATCTCATGTTTTTTGTAGAAACAACACAAGAATGATATAAACACAGATTACGCATTGCGCATGTTTTTTATTATTTACAAAATTTAACTGTTTAATATTAAGTCACATCAGCACATTATACACATGTTTGTTTACTTGTCTTTCTACATTTCATTTTTAAAAGCTGAATGAGCTATTTTGGTGTCTTTGTATCATGGAAACAAAAAACAATACAAATATAAGAACAAATAAAGCAAGAGATTTTTTGTGTTTTTAAACACGAATAAAGCAAAACAACAGAGATTATGATGTGAATAGCAAGTGTATATTTGGAAGTATGTATAAGAATGCAAGATGAGCAAAAGAAGTTAAAAAAAAAAAAATTCTCTTATGTACAAATGTAAGAAAAAATAAATCTCTATTATTATCTCATGTGTTTTGTAGAAACGAAAAATAATGAAAATACTTTTATACAAGAACGAATAAAGCAAAATTTTTTTTGTGGTTTTAAGCACGAATAAAACAGCACACAACAGTGTATAAAATTTTTTATTCCTACCCATGAGTGAATAGTGAGTGAATATTTGGAACTCTGGTTTGTAGCTAATTTGGGTACTTTAGCTCGTTTGGTTCTCCAGATATACATAAATGTATAACGTGTTTGTATGGAAAGTGCCACACCCACTTCTCCAATCCCGCCCATTTTTTAGAGAGTTTGTGTATTGGCATTTTCCAATCGATTTGATAGATTTATACACCTACGTCTTTAGGAAGAAATTTACCGTTTACTTTGGTAATAAAACTTGCTCTCGGAAAGATCTACGGTTCCCGAAAATAGGTATTTTTCTTAAAAAAAATTATATTTTGGTAATAACTTATTTGTATCTGAACCGATTTTTCCGAATTTTTCAGCAAATATGTTCCACTAAAAATTTCCGATCTTTTGATATATATATATAAGACGTACCCATAGGTCATGTAACAGCTTTAAAAATTAAGTTTTTATAAAAATTTTGATGCTTTTTAGCCCATTTTTGGAGTCTATTGCTAATAACTTAACTATTTCTTAACCGATTTGGCAGATTTATAAACCCACGTCTTTAGGAAGGAAAAACCATTTACTTAGATTATAAAACTTGGACTCGGGAAGATCTATTGTTCCCGAAAATGGGTATGTTTAAAAAAAAATTTATTTTGGGCATTACTCTTCCATTTTTGGGAGAAAAGTTTCAGGGTTTCCGATCTTTTGATATATAAGACGTATCCATAGGTCATGTAACAGCTCTAAAAATTTAGTTTTTATAAAAATTGTGATGCTTTTTAGCCCATTTTTCAGTATATTGCTAATAACTTTACCATTTCTTAACCGATTTGGCAGATTTATAAACCCACGTCTTTAGGAAGGAAAAACCATTTACTTAGATTATAAAACTCGGACTCGGGAAGATCTATTGTTCCCGAAAATGGGTATGTTTAAAAAAAAATTTATTTTGGGCATTACTCTTCCATTTTTGGGAGAAAAGTTTCAGGGTTTCCGATCTTTTGATATATAAGACGTATCCATAGGTCATGTAACAGCTCTAAAAATTTAGTTTTTTGAAAAATGTTTATGCTTTTTAGCCCATTTTTGAGTATATTGCTAATAACTTAACCATTTCTTAACCGATTTGGCAGATTTATATACCCACGTCTTTAGGAAGAAAAAACCATTTACTCAGATTATAACACTTGGACTCGGAAAGATCTATTGTTCCCGAAAATGGGTATGTTTAAAAAAAAAATTTATTTTGGGCATTACTCTTCCATTTTTGGGAGAAAAGTTTCATGGTTTCCGATCTTTTGATATATAATACGTATCCATAGGTCATGTAACAGCTTTAAAAATTTAGTTTTTATAAAAATGTTGATGCTTTTTAGCCCATTTTTGGAGTATATTTCTAAAACTTAACCATTTCTTAACCGATTTGGCAGATTTATACACCCACGTCTTTAGGAAGAAAAAACCATTTATCTAGATTATAAAACTTGGACTCGGGAAGATCTATTGTTCCCGAAAATGGGTATGTTAAAAAAAAAATTATTTTGGGCATTATTCTTCCATTTTTGGGAGAAAAGTTTCAGGGTTTCCAATCTTTTGATATATAAGACGTATCCATAGGTCATGTAACATCTTTAAAAATTAAGTTTTTATAAAAATTTTGATGCTTTTTAGCCCATTTTTGGAGTATTTTGCTAATAACTTAATTACTTCTTAACCGATTTGGCAGATTTATATACCCACGTCTTTAAGAAGAAAAAAAACCATTTACTTAGATTATAAAACTTGGACTCGGGAAGATCTATTGTTCCCTAAAATGGGTATGTTTAAAAAAAAAATTTTATTTCGGGCATTACTCTTCCATTTTTGAGAGAATAGTTTCAGGGTTTCCGATTTTTTGATATATAAGACGTATCCATAGGTCATGTAACAGCTCTAAATATTTAGTTTTTATAAAAATGTTGATGCTTTTTAGCCCATTTTTGGAGTATATTGCTAATAACTTAACCATTTCTTAACCGATTTGGCAGATTTATATACCCACGTCTTTAGGAAGTAAAAACCATTTACTTAGATTATAAAACTTGGACTCGGGAAGATCTATTGTTCCCGAAAATGAGTATGTTAAAAAAAAAATTTATTTTGGGCATTACTCTTCCATTTTTGGGATAAAAGTTTCAGGGTTTCCGATCTTTTGATATATAAGACGTATCCATAGGTCATGTAATAGCACTAAAACTTTAGTTTTTTTTTAAATTTTTATGCTTTTTAGCCCATTTTTGGAGTATATTGCTAATAACTTAACCATTTCTTAACCGATTTGGCAGATTTCTATACCCACGTCCTTAGGAAGAAAAAACCATTTACTTAGATTATAAAACTTGGACTCGGGAAGATCTATTGTCCCCGAAAATGAGTATGTTTAAAAAAAAAAATTATTTTGGGCATTACTCTTCCATGTTTGGGAGAAAAGTTTTAGGGTTTCCGATCTTTTGATATATAAGACGTATCCATAAGTCATGTAACATCTTTAAAAATTAAGTTTTTATAAAAATTTTGATGATTTTTAGCCCATTTTTGGAGTATTTTGCTAATAACTTAATTACTTCTTAACCGATTTGGCAGATTTATATACCCACATCTTAAGGAAGAAAAAAACCATTCACTTAGATTATAAAACTTGGACTCGGGAAGATCTATTGTTCCCGAAAATGGGTATGTTTAAAAAAAAATAATTTATTTTGGGCATTACTCTTCCATTTTTGGAAGAAAAGTTTCAGGGTTTCCGATCTTTTGATATATAAGACGTATCCATAAGTCATGTAACAGCTCTAAAAATTTAGTTTTTATAAAAATTTTGATGCTTTTTAGCCCATTTTTGGAGTATATTGCTAATAAATTAACCATTTCTTAACCGATTTGGCAGATTTATATACCCACGTCTTAAGGAAGAAAAAACCATTTACTTAGATTATAAAGCTTGGACTCGGGAAGATCTATTGTTCCCGAAAATGAGTATGTTTAAAAAAAAGATTATTTTGGGCATTACTCTTCCATTTTTGGGAGAAAAGTTTCAGGGTTTCCGATCTTTTGATATATAAGACGTATCCATAGGTCATGTAACAGCTCTAAAAATTTAGTTTTTTGAAAAATGTTTATGCTTTTTAGCCCATTTTTGAGTATATTGCTAATAACTTAACCATTTCTTAACCGATTTGGCAGATTTATATACCCACGTCTTTAGGAAGAAAAAACCATTTACTCAGATTATAACACTTGGACTCGGAAAGATCTATTGTTCCCGAAAATGGGTATGTTTAAAAAAAAATTTATTTTGGGCATTACTCTTCCATTTTTGGGAGAAAAGTTTCATGGTTTCCGATCTTTTGATATATAAGACGTATCCATAGGTCATGTAACAGCTTTAAAAATTTAGTTTTTATAAAAATGTTGATGCTTTTTAGCCCATTTTTGGAGTATATTTCTAAAACTTAACCATTTCTTAACCGATTTGGCAGATTTATACACCCACGTCTTTAGGAAGAAAAAACCATTTATCTAGATTATAAAACTTGGACTCGGGAAGATCTATTGTTCCCGAAAATGGGTATGTTAAAAAAAAAATTATTTTGGGCATTATTCTTCCATTTTTGGGAGAAAAGTTTCAGGGTTTCCAATCTTTTGATATATAAGACGTATCCATAGGTCATGTAACATCTTTAAAAATTAAGTTTTTATAAAAATTTTGATGCTTTTTAGCCCATTTTTGGAGTATTTTGCTAATAACTTAATTACTTCTTAACCGATTTGGCAGATTTATATACCCACGTCTTTAAGAAGAAAAAAAACCATTTACTTAGATTATAAAACTTGGACTCGGGAAGATCTATTGTTCCCTAAAATGGGTATGTTTAAAAAAAAAATTTTATTTCGGGCATTACTCTTCCATTTTTGAGAGAATAGTTTCAGGGTTTCCGATTTTTTGATATATAAGACGTATCCATAGGTCATGTAACAGCTCTAAATATTTAGTTTTTATAAAAATGTTGATGCTTTTTAGCCCATTTTTGGAGTATATTGCTAATAACTTAACCATTTCTTAACCGATTTGGCAGATTTATATACCCACGTCTTTAGGAAGTAAAAACCATTTACTTAGATTATAAAACTTGGACTCGGGAAGATCTATTGTTCCCGAAAATGAGTATGTTAAAAAAAAAATTTATTTTGGGCATTACTCTTCCATTTTTGGGATAAAAGTTTCAGGGTTTCCGATCTTTTGATATATAAGACGTATCCATAGGTCATGTAATAGCACTAAAACTTTAGTTTTTTTTTAAATTTTTATGCTTTTTAGCCCATTTTTGGAGTATATTGCTAATAACTTAACCATTTCTTAACCGATTTGGCAGATTTCTATACCCACGTCCTTAGGAAGAAAAAACCATTTACTTAGATTATAAAACTTGGACTCGGGAAGATCTATTGTCCCCGAAAATGAGTATGTTTAAAAAAAAAAATTATTTTGGGCATTACTCTTCCATGTTTGGGAGAAAAGTTTTAGGGTTTCCGATCTTTTGATATATAAGACGTATCCATAAGTCATGTAACATCTTTAAAAATTAAGTTTTTATAAAAATTTTGATGATTTTTAGCCCATTTTTGGAGTATTTTGCTAATAACTTAATTACTTCTTAACCGATTTGGCAGATTTATATACCCACATCTTAAGGAAGAAAAAAACCATTCACTTAGATTATAAAACTTGGACTCGGGAAGATCTATTGTTCCCGAAAATGGGTATGTTTAAAAAAAAATAATTTATTTTGGGCATTACTCTTCCATTTTTGGAAGAAAAGTTTCAGGGTTTCCGATCTTTTGATATATAAGACGTATCCATAAGTCATGTAACAGCTCTAAAAATTTAGTTTTTATAAAAATTTTGATGCTTTTTAGCCCATTTTTGGAGTATATTGCTAATAAATTAACCATTTCTTAACCGATTTGGCAGATTTATATACCCACGTCTTAAGGAAGAAAAAACCATTTACTTAGATTATAAAGCTTGGACTCGGGAAGATCTATTGTTCCCGAAAATGGGTATGTTTAAAAAAAAAAATTTATTTTGGGCATTACTCTTCCATTTTTTGGGAGAAAAGTTTCAGGGTTTCCGATCTTTTGGAAGAAAAAACCATTTACTCAGATTATAAAACTTGGACTCGGAAAGATCTATTGTTCCCGAAAATGGGTATGTTTAAAAAAAAAATTTATTTTGGGCATTACTCTTCCATTTTTGGGAGAAAAGTTTCAGGGTTTCCGATCTTTTGATATATAAAACGTATCCATAGGTCATGTAACAGCTTTAAAAATTTAGTTTTTATAAAAATGTTGATGCATTTTAGCCCATTTTTGGAGTATATTGATAATAACTTAACCATTTCTTAGCCGATTTGGCAGATTTATATACCCACGATTTATATACCGAAAATGGGTATGTTTAAAAAAAAATTTATTTTGGGCATTACTCTTCCATTTTTGGGAGAAAAGTTTTAGGGTTTCCGATCTTTTGATATATAAGACGTACCCATAGGTCATGTAACAGCTCTAAAAATTTAGTTTTTATAAAAATGTTGATGCTTTTTAGACCATTTTTGGGGTATATTGCTAATAACTTAACCATTTCTTAACCGATTTGGCAGATTTATATACCCACGTCTCTAGGAAGAAACAACCATTTACTTAGACTATAAAACTTGGACTCGGGAAAATCTATTGTTCCCGAAAATGGGTATGTTTAAAAACAAAATTTATTTTGGGCGTTACTCTCTCATTTTTGGGAGAAGAGTTTCAGGGGTTTCGGGAAATATATGCTGTTAAAAATTTCTGATATTTTGGTATATAAAACGTGTTCATATGTCATACTAGAGCCCTTAAATTTAAAATGTTGAGTATTTTCAATAATGTCTTTGTACGCTAGGTACCACGCGCACTTTTCCAATCGCGCCAATATTTTGTAGGATACTGTGTATTGATAACCGATATGTTTGTAGCTAATTTGGGTACTTTAGCTCGTTTGGTTCTCCAGATATACATAAATGTATAACGTGTTTGTATGGGAAGTGCCACACCCACTTCTCCAATCCCGCCCATTTTTTAGAGAGTTTGTGTATTGGCATTTTCCAATCGATTTGATAGATTTATACACCTACGTCTTTAGGAAGAAATTTACCATTTACTTTGGTAATAAAACTTGCTCTCGGAAAGAAGTACGGTTCCCGAAAATAGGTATTTTTCTTAAAAAAAATTATATTTTGGTAATAACTTATTTGTATCTGAACCGATTTTTCCGAATTTTTCAGCAAATATGTTCCACTAAAAATTTCCGATCTTTCGATATATATATATATAAGACGTATCCATAGGTCATGTAACAGCTTTAAAAATTAAGTTTTTATAAACATTTTGATGCTTTTTATCCCATTTTTGGAGTCTATTGCTAATAAATTAACTATTTCTTAACCGATTTGGCAGATTTATAAACCCACGTCTTTAGGAAGGAAAAACCATTTACTTAGATTATAAAACTTGGACTCGGGAAGATCTATTGTTCCCGAAAATGGGTATGTTTAAAAAAAAATTTATTTTGGACATTACTCTTCCATTTTTGGGAGAAAAGTTTCAGGGTTTCCGATCTTTTGATATATAAGACGTATCCATAGGTCATGTAACAGCCCTAAAAATTTAGTTTTTATAAAAATTGTGATGCTTTTTAGCCCATTTTTCAGTATATTGCTAATAACTTAACCATTTCTTAACCGATTTGGCAGATTTATAAACCCACGTCTTTAGGAAGGAAAAACCATTTACTTAGATTATAAAACTTGGACTCGGGAAGATCTATTGTTCCCGAAAATGGGTATGTTTAAAAAAAAATTTATTTTGGGCATTACTCTTCCATTTTTGGGAGAAAAGTTTCAGGGTTTCCGATCTTTTGATATATAAGACGTATCCATAGGTCATGTAACAGCTCTAAAAATTTAGTTTTTATAAAAATTTTGATGCTTTTTAGCCCATTTTTGAGTATATTGCTAATAACTTAACCATTTCTTAACCGATTTGGCAGATTTATATACCCACGTCTTTAGGAAGAAAAAACCATTTACTTAGATTATAAAACTTGGACTCGGGAAGATCTATTGTTCCCGAAAATGGGTATGTTAAAAAAAAATTATTTTGGGCATTATTCTTCCATTTCTGGGAGAAAAGTTTCAGGGTTTCCGATCTTTTGATATATAAGACGTATCCATAGGTCATGTAACATCTTTAAAAATTAAGTTTTTATAAAAATTTTGATGCTTTTTAGCCCATTTTTGGAGTATTTTGCTAATAACTTAATTACTTCTTAACCGATTTGGCAGATTTATATACCCACGTCTTTAAGAAGAAAAAAACCATTTACTTAGATTATAAAACTTGGACTCGGGAAGATCTATTGTTCCCTAAAATGGGTATGTTTAAAAAAAAAATTTTATTTCGGGCATTACTCTTCCATTTTTGAGAGAATAGTTTCAGGGTTTCCGATTTTTTGATATATAAGACGTATCCATAGGTCATGTAACAGCTCTAAATATTTAGTTTTTATAAAAATGTTGATGCTTTTTAGCCCATTTTTGGAGTATATTGCTAATAACTTAACCATTTCTTAACCGATTTGGCAGATTTATATACCCACGTCTTTAGGAAGTAAAAACCATTTACTTAGATTATAAAACTTGGACTCGGGAAGATCTATTGTTCCCGAAAATGAGTATGTTTAAAAAAAAAATTTATTTTGGGCATTACTCTTCCATTTTTGGGATAAAAGTTTCAGGGTTTCCGATCTTTTGATATATAAGACGTATCCATAAATCATGTAATAGCACTAAAACTTTAGTTTTTTTTTAAAATTGTTATGCTTTTTAGCCCATTTTTGGAGTATATTGCTAATAACTTAACCATTTCTTAACCGATTTGGCAGATTTCTATACCCACGTCCTTAGGAAGAAAAAACCATTTACTTAGATTATAAAACTTGGACTCGGGAAGATCTATTGTCCCCGAAAATGAGTATGTTTAAAAAAAAAATTATTTTGGGCATTACTCTTCCATGTTTGGGAGAAAAGTTTTAGGGTTTCCGATCTTTTGATATATAAGACGTATCCATAAGTCATGTAACATCTTTAAAAATTAAGTTTATATAAAAATTTTGATGATTTTTAGCCCATTTTTGGAGTATTTTGCTAATAACTTAATTACTTCTTAACCGATTTGGCAGATTTATATACCCATATCTTAAGGAAGAAAAAAACCATTCACTTAGATTATAAAACTTGGACTCGGGAAGATCTATTGTTCCCGAAAATGGGTATGTTTAAAAAAAAATAATTTATTTTGGGCATTACTCTTCCATTTTTGGAAGAAAAGTTTCAGGGTTTCCGATCTTTTGATATATAAGACGTATCCATAAGTCATGTAACAGCTCTAAAAATTTAGTTTTTATAAAAATTTTGATGCTTTTTAGCCCATTTTTGGAGTCTATTGCTAATAACTTAACTATTTCTTAACCGATTTGGCAGATTTATAAACCCACGTCTTTAGCAAGGAAAAACCATTTACTTAGATTATAAATCTTGGACTCGGGAAGATCTATTGTTCCCGAAAATGGGTAAGTTTAAAAAAAAATTTATTTTGGGCATTACTCTTCCATTTTTGGGAGAAAAGTTTCAGGGTTTCCGATCTTTTGATATATAAGACGTATCCATAGGTCATGTAACAGCTCTAAAAATTTAGTTTTTATAAAAATTGTGATGCTTTTTAGCCCATTTTTCAGTATATTGCTAATAACTTAACCATTTCTTAACCGATTTGGCAGATTTATAAACCCACGTCTTTAGGAAGGAAAAACCATTTACTTAGATTATAAAACTTGGACTCGGGAAGATCTATTGTTCCCGAAAATGGGTATGTTTAAAAAAAAAATTTATTTTGGGCATTACTCTTCCATTTTTGGGAGAAAAGTTTCAGGGTTTCCGAGCTTTTGATATATAAGACGTATCCATAGGTCATGTAACAGCTTTAAAAATTTAGTTTTTATAAAAATGTTGATGCTTATTAGCCCATTTTTGGAGTATATTGCTAATAACTTAACCATTTCTTAACCGATTTGGCAGATTTATATACCCACGTCTTAAGGAAGAAAAAACCATTTACTTAGATTATAAAACTTGGACTCGGAAAGATCTATTGTTCCCGAAAATGAGTATGTTTAAAAAAAAAAATTATTTTGGGCATTACTCTTCCATTTTTGGGAGAAAAGTTTCAGGGTTTCCGATCTTTTGATATATAAGACGTATCCATAGGTCATGTAACAGCTCTAAAAATTTAGTTTTTTGAAAAATGTTTATGCTTTTTAGCCCATTTTTGAGTATATTGCTAAAACCTTAACCATTTCTTAACCGATTTGGCAGATTTATATACCCACGTCTTTAGGAAGAAAAAACCATTTACTCAGATTATAACACTTGGACTCGGAAAGATCTATTGTTCCCGAAAATGGGTATGTTTAAAAAAAAAAATTATTTTGGGCATTACTCTTCCATTTTTGGGAGAAAAGTTTCAGGGTTTCCGATCTTTTGATATATAAGACGTATCCATAGGTCATGTAACAGCTTTAAAAATTTAGTTTTTATAAAAATGTTGATGCTTTTTAGCCCATTTTTGGAGTATATTGCTAAAACTTAACCATTTCTTAACCGATTTGGCAGATTTATATACCCACGTCGTTAGGAAGAAAAAACCATTTATCTAGATTATAAAACTTGGACTCGGGAAGATCTATTGTTCCCGAAAATGGGTATGTTAAAAAAAAAAATTGTTTTGGGCATTATTCTTCCATTTTTGGGAGAAAAGTTTCAGGGTTTCCGATCTTTTGTTATATAAGACGTATCCATAGGTCATGTAACATCTTTAAAAATTAAGTTTTTATAAAAATTTTGATGCTTTTTAGCCCATTTTTGGAGTATTTTGCTAATAACTTAATTACTTCTTAACCGATTTGGCAGATTTATATACCCACGTCTTTAAGAAGAAAAAAAACCATTTACTTAGATTATAAAACTTGGACTCGGGAAGATCTATTGTTCCCTAAAATGGGTATGTTTAAAAAAAAATTTTATTTCGGGCATTACTCTTCCATTTTTGAGAGAATAGTTTCAGGGTTTCCGATTTTTTGATATATAAGACGTATCCATAGGTCATGTAACAGCTCTAAATATTTAGTTTTTATAAAAATGTTGATGCTTTTTAGCCCATTTTTGGAGTATATTGCTAATAACTTAACCATTTCTTAACCGATTTGGCAGATTTATATACCCACGTCTTTAGGAAGTAAAAACCATTTACTTAGATTATAAAACATGGACTCGGGAAGATCTATTGTTCCCGAAAATGAGTATGTTTAAAAAAAAATTTATTTTGGGCATTACTCTTCCATTTTTGGGATAAAAGTTTCAGGGTTTCCGATCTTTTGATATATAAGACGTATCCATAGGTCATGTAATAGCACTAAAACTTTAGTTTTTTTTTAAAAATTTTTATGCTTTTTAGCCCATTTTTGGAGTATATTGCTAATAACTTAACCATTTCTTAACCGATTTGGCAGATTTCTATACCCACGTCCTTAGGAAGAAAAAAAATTAAAAAAATTAAGTTTTTATAAAAATTTTGATGATTTTTAGCCCATTTTTGGAGTATTTTGCTAATAACTTAATTACTTCTTAACCGATTTGGCAGATTTATATACCCACATCTTAAGGAAGAAAAAAACCATTCACTTAGATTATAAAACTTGGACTCGGGAAGATCTATTGTTCCCGAAAATGGGTATGTTTAAAAAAAAATAATTTATTTTGGGCATTACTCTTCCATTTTTGGAAGAAAAGTTTCAGGGTTTCCGATCTTTTGATATATAAGACGTATCCATAAGTCATGTAACAGCTCTAAAAATTTAGTTTTTATAAAAATTTTGATGCTTTTTAGCCCATTTTTGGAGTATATTGCTAATAAATTAACCATTTCTTAACCGATTTGGCAGATTTATATACCCACGTCTTAAGGAAGAAAAAACCATTTACTTAGATTATAAAACTTGGACTCGGGAAGATCTATTGTTCCCTAAAATGGGTATGTTTAAAAAATAATTTATTTTGGGCATTACTCTTCCATTTTTGGAAGAAAAGTTTCAGGGTTTCCGATCTTTTGATATATAAGACGTATCCATAAGTCATGTAACAGCTCTAAAAATTTAGTTTTTATAAAAATTTTGATGCTTTTTAGCCCATTTTTGGAGTATTTTGCTAATAACTTAATTACTTCTTAACCGATTTGGCAGATTTATATACCCACATCTTAAGGAAGAAAAAAACCATTCACTTAGATTATAAAACTTGGACTCGGGAAGATCTATTGTTCTCGAAAATGGGTATGTTAAAAAAAAATTATTTTGGGCATTATTCTTCCATTTTTGGGAGAAAAGTTTCAGGGTTTCCGATCTTTTGATATATAACACGTATCCATAGGTCATGTAACATCTTTAAAAATTAAGTTTTTATAAAAATGTTAATGCTTTGTAGCCCATTTTTGGAGTATTTTGCTAATAACTTAATTACTTCTTAACCGATTTAGCAGATTTATATACCCATGTCTTTAGGAAGAAAAAAAACCATTTACTTAGTTTATAAAACTTGGACTCGGGAAGATCTATTGTTCCCTAAAATGGGTATGTTTAAAAAAAATTTTATTTCAGGCATTACTCTTCCATTTTTGGGAGAATAGTTTCAGGGTTTCCGATCTTTTGATATATAAGACGTATCCATAGGTCATGTAACAGCTCTAAAAATTTAGTTTTTATAAAAATTGTGATGCTTTTTAGCCCATTTTTCAGTATATTGCTAATAACTTAACCATTTCTTAACCGATTTGGCAGATTTATAAACCCACGTCTTTAGGAAGGAAAAACCATTTACTTAGATTATAAAACTTGGACTCGGGAAGATCTATTGTTCCCGAAAATGGGTATGTTTAAAAAAAAATTTATTTTGGGCATTACTCTTCCATTTTTGGGAGAAAAGTTTCAGGGTTTCCGAGCTTTTGAAATATAAGACGTATCCATAGGTCATGTAACAGCTTTAAAAATTTAGTTTTTATAAAAATGTTGATGCTTATTAGCCCATTTTTGGAGTATATTGCTAATAACTTAACCATTTCTTAACCGATTTGGCAGATTTATATACCCACGTCTTTAGGAAGAAAAAACCATTTACTTAGATTATAAAACTTGGACTCGGGAAGATCTATTGTTCCCGAAAATGAGTATGTCTAAAAAAAAAATTATTTTGGGCATTACTCTTCCATTTTTGGGAGAAAAGTTTCAGGGTTTCCGATCTTTTGATATATAAGACGTATCCATAGGTCATGTAACAGCTCTAAAAATTTAGTTTTTTGAAAAATGTTTATGCTTTTTAGCCCATTTTTGAGTATATTGCTAAAACCTTAACCATTTCTTAACCGATTTGGCAGATTTATATACCCACGTCTTTAGGAAGAAAAAACCATTTATCTAGATTATAAAACTTGGACTCGGGAAGATCTATTGTTCCCGAAAATGGGTATGTTAAAAAAAAAAATTGTTTTGGGCATTATTCTTCCATTTTTGGGAGAAAAGTTTCAGGGTTTCCGATCTTTTGTTATATAAGACGTATCCATAGGTCATGTAACATCTTTAAAAATTAAGTTTTTATAAAAATTTTGATGCTTTTTAGCCCATTTTTGGAGTATTTTGCTAATAACTTAATTACTTCTTAACCGATTTGGCAGATTTATATACCCACGTCTTTAAGAAGAAAAAAAACCATTTACTTAGATTATAAAACTTGGACTCGGGAAGATCTATTGTTCCCTAAAATGGGTATGTTTAAAAAAAAAATTTTATTTCGGGCATTACTCTTCCATTTTTGAGAGAATAGTTTCAGGGTTTCCGATTTTTTGATATATAAGACGTATCCATAGGTCATATAACAGCTCTAAATATTTAGTTTTTATAAAAATGTTGATGCTTTTTAGCCCATTTTTGGAGTATATTGCTAATAACTTAACAATTTCTTAACCGATTTGGCAGATTTATATACCCACGTCTTTAGGAAGTAAAAACCATTTACTTAGATTATAAAACATGGACTCGGGAAGATCTATTGTTCCCGAAAATGAGTATGTTTAAAAAAAAATTTATTTTGGGCATTACTCTTCCATTTTTGGGATAAAAGTTTCAGGGTTTCCGATCTTTTGATATATAAGACGTATCCATAGGTCATGTAATAGCACTAAAACTTTAGTTTTTTTTAAAAATGTTTATGCTTTTTAGCCCATTTTTGGAGTATATTGCTAATAACTTAACCATTTCTTAACCGATTTGGCAGATTTCTATACCCACGTCCTTAGGAAGAAAAAACCATTTACTTAGATTATAAAACTTGGACTCGGGAAGATCTATTGTCCCCGAAAATGAGTATGTTTAAAAAAAAAATTATTTTGGGCATTACTCTTCCATGTTTGGGAGAAAAGTTTTAGGGTTTCCGATCTTTTGATATATAAGACGTATCCATAAGTCATGTAACATCTTTAAAAATTAAGTTTTTATAAAAATTTTGATGATTTTTAGCCCATTTTTGGAGTATTTTGCTAATAACTTAATTACTTCTTAACCGATTTGGCAGATTTATATACCCACATCTTAAGGAAGAAAAAAACCATTCACTTAGATTATAAAACTTGGACTCGGGAAGATCTATTGTTCCCGAAAATGGGTATGTTTAAAAAAAAATAATTTATTTTGGGCATTACTCTTCCATTTTTGGAAGAAAAGTTTCAGGGTTTCCGATCTTTTGATATATAAGACGTATCCATAAGTCATGTAACAGCTCTAAAAATTTAGTTTTTATAAAAATTTTGATGCTTTTTAGCCCATTTTTGGAGTATATTGCTAATAAATTAACCATTTCTTAACCGATTTGGCAGATTTATATACCCACGTCTTAAGGAAGAAAAAACCATTTACTTAGATTATAAAACTTGGACTCGGAAAGATCTATTGTTCCCGAAAATGGGCATGTTTAAAAAAAAAATTTATTTTGGGCATTACTCTTCCATTTTTGGGAGAAAAGTTTCAGGGTTTCCGATCTTTTGATATATAAGACGTATCCATAGGTCATGTAACAGCTTTAAAAATTTAGTTTTTATAAAAATGTTGATGCATTTTAGCCCATTTTTGGAGTATATTGATAATAACTTAACCATTTCTTAACCGATTTGGCAGATTTATATACCCACGTCTTTAGGAAGAAAAAACCATTTACCTAGATTATAAAACTTGGACTCGGGAAAATCTATTGTTCCCGAAAATGGGTATGTTAAAAAAAATTATTTTGGGCATTATTCTTCCATTTTTGGGAGAAAAGTTTCAGGGTTTCCGATCTTTTGATATATAACACGTATCCATAGGTCATGTAACATCTTTAAAAATTAAGTTTTTATAAAAATGTTGATGCTTTGTAGCCCATTTTTGGAGTATTTTGCTAATAACTTAATTACTTCTTAACCGATTTGGTAGATTTATATACCCATGTCTTTAGGAAGAAAAAAAAACCATTTACTTAGTTTATAAAACTTGGACTCGAGAATATCTATTGTTCCCTAAAATGGGTATGTTTAAAAAAAATTTTATTTCGGGCATTACTCTTCCATTTTTGGGAGAATAGTTTCAGGGTTTCCGATCTTTTGATATATAAGACGTATCCATAGGTCATGTAACAGCTCTAAAAATTTTGTTTTTTTAAAAATTGTTATGCTTTTTAGCCCATTTTTGGAGTATATTGCTAATAACTTAACCATTTCTTAACCGATTTGGCAGATTTATATACCCACGTCTTTAGGACGAAAAAACCATTTACTTAGATTATAAAACTTGGACTCGGGAAGATCTATTGTTCCCGAAAATGGGTATGTTTAAAAAAAAAAATTTATTTTGGGCATTACTCTTCCATTTTTTGGGAGAAAAGTTTCAGGGTTTCCGATCTTTTGATATATAAGACGTATCCATAGGTCATGTAACAGCTCTAAAAATTTTGTTTTTTTAAAAATTGTTATGCTTTTTAGCCCATTTTTGGAGTATATTGCTAATAACTTAACCATTTCTTAACCGATTTGGAAGATTTATATACCCACGTTTTTAGGAAGAAAAAACCATTTACTTAGATTATAAAACTTGGACTCGGGAAGATCTATTGTCCCCGAAAATGAGTATGTTTAAAAAAAAATTATTTTAGGCATTACTCTTCCATGTTTGGGAGAAAAGTTTCAGGGTTTCCGATCTTTTGATATATAAGACGTATCCATAAGTCATGTAACATCTTTAAAAATTAAGTTTTTATAAAAATTTTGATGATTTTTAGCCCATATTTGGAGTATATTGCTAATAACTTAATTACTTCTTAACCGATTTGGCAGATTTATATACCCACGTCTTTAGGAAGAAAAAAACCATTCACTTAGATTATAAAACTTGGACTCGGGAAGATCTATTTTTCCCGAAAATGGGTATGTTAAAAAAAAAATTTTATTTTGGGCATTACTCTTCCATTTTTGGGAGAAAAGTTTCAGGGTTTCCGATATTTTGATATATAAGACGTATCCATAGGTCATGTAACAGCTCTAAAAATTTAGTTTTTATAAAAATTTTGATGCTTTTTAGCCCATTTTTGGAATATATTGCTAATAACTTAACCATTTCTTAACCGATTTGGCAGATTATATATAAGACGTATCCATAGGTCATGTAACAGCTTAAAAAATTAAGTTTTTATAAAAATTTTGATGCTTTTTAGCCCATTTTTGGAGTATTTTGCTAATAACTTAACCACTTCTTAACCGATTTGGCAGATTTATATACTCACGTCTTTAGGAAGAAAAGAACTATTTACTTAGATTATAAAACTTGGACTCGAGAAGATCTATTGTACCCGTAAATGGGTCTGTTTAAAAAAAAAATTTTTATCTTAGGCATTATTCTTCCATTTTTGGGAGAAAATTTTCAAATTTCTGAAATTTTGGTATATAAAACGTGTTCATGTGTCATACTAGAGCCCAAAAATTAAACATTTTTGAGTATTTTCAATAATGTCTTTGTACGGGAGGTACCACGCCCACTTTTCCAATCGCGCCCATATTTTGTAGGATAGTGTGTATTGATAACCGATATGTTTGTACCTAATTTGGGAACTTTAGCTCGTTTCGTTCTCCAGATATACAGAAATGTATAACGTCTTTGTATAGGAAGTGACACACCCACTTCTCCAATCCCGCCCATATTTTAGAGAGTTTGTGTATTGGCATTTTCCAATCGATTTGATAGATTTATACACCTCCGTCTTTAGGAAGAAATTTACCATTTACTTTGGTAATAAAACTTGGACTCGGAAAGAAATACGGTTCCCGAAAATAGCTATTTTTCTTAAAAAAAATTATATTTTGGTAATAACTTTTTTGTATCTAAACCGATTTTGCCGAGTTTGTCAGCAAATATGTTCTACTAAAAATTTCCGATCTTTTGATATAAGACGTATCCATAGGTCATGTAACAGCTTTAAAAATTAAGTTTTTTTTAAAAATTTTGATGCTTTTTAGCCCATTTTTGGAGTATTTTGCTAATAACTTAACCACTTCTTAACCGATTTGGCAGATTTATATACCCACGTCTTTAGGAAGAAAAAAACCATTACTTAGATTATAAAACTTAGGCTCGGGAAGATCTATTGTTCCCGAAAATGGATATGTTTAAAAAAAAAATTTATTTTGGGCATTACTCTTCCATTTTTGGGATAAAAGTTTCAGGGTTTCCGATCTTTTGATATATAAGACGTATCCATAGGTCATGTAATAGCACTAAAACTTTAGTTTTTTTTAAAAATGTTTATGCTTTTGAGCCCATTTTTGGAGTATATTGCTAATAACTTAACCATTTCTTAACCGATTTGGCAGATTTCTATACCCACGTCCTTAGGAAGAAAAAACCATTTACTTAGATTATAAAACTTGGACTCGGGAAGATCTATTGTCCCCGAAAATGAGTATGTTTAAAAAAAAATTATTTTGGGCATTACTCTTCCATTTTTGGGAGAAAAGTTTCAAATTTCTGAAATTTTGGTATATAAAACGTGTTCATGTGTCATACTAGAGCCCAAAAATTAAACATTTTTGTGTATTTTCAATAATGTCTTTGTACGAGAGGTACCACGCCCACTTTTCTAATCGCGCCCATATTTTGTAGGATAGTGTGTATTGATAACCGATATGTTTGTACCTAATTTGGGAACTTTAGCTCGTTTCGTTCTCCAGATATACAGAAATGTATAACGTCTTTGTATAGGAAGTGCCACACCCCCTTCTCCAATCCCGCCCATATTTTAGAGAGTTTGTGTATTGGCATTTTCCAATCGATTTGATAGATTTATACACCTACGTCTTTAGGAAGAAATTTACCATTTACTTTGGTAATAAAACTTGGACTCGGAAAGATCTACGGTTCCCGAAAATAGCTATTTTTCTTAAAACAAATTATATTTTGGTAATAACTTTTTTGTATCTGAACCGATTTTGCCGAGTTTTTCAGCAAATATGTTCTACTAAAAATTTCCGATCTTTTGATATAAGACGTATCCATAGGTCATGTAACAGCTTTAAAAATTAAGTTTCTATAAAAATTTTGATGCTTTTTGGAGTATTTTTGCTAATAACTTAACCACTTCTTAACCGATTTGGCAGATTTATATACCCACGTCTTTAGGAAGAAAAAAACCATTACTTAGATTATAAAACTTGGACTCGGGAAGATCTATTGTTCCCGGAAATGGGTATGTTTAAAAAAAACAATTTTATTTTGGGCATTACTCTTCCATTTTTGGGAGAAAAGTTTCAGGGCTTCCGATCTTTTGATATATATGACGTATCCATAGGTCATGTAACAGCTCTAAAAATTTAGTTTTTATAAAAAATTGTATGCTTTTTAGCCCATTTTTGGAATATATTGCTAATAACTTAACCATTTCTTAACCGATTTGGCAGATTTATATACCCACGTCTTTAGGAAGAAAAAACCATTTACTTAGATTATAAAACTTGGACTCGGAAAGATCTATTCTTCCCGAAAATGGCAATGTTTAAAAAAAAAAATTTATTTTGGGCATTATTCTTCCATTTTTGGGAGAAAAGTTTCAGGGTTTCCGATCTTTTGATATATAAGACGTATCCATAGGTCATGTAACAGCTCTAAAAATTTAGTTTTTATATAAATTTTGATGCTTTTTAGCCCATTTTTGGAGTATTTTGCTAATAACTTAACCACTTCTTAACCGATTTGGCAAATTTATATACCCACGTCTTTAGGAAGAAAAAAACCATTTACTTAGATTATAAAACTTGGACTCGGGAAGATCTATTGTTCCCGAAAATGGGTCTGTTTAAAACAAAAATTTTATTTTCTTTTCCATTTTTCATTACTCTTCCATTTTTGGGAGAAAAGTTTCAGGTTTTCCGATCTTTTGATATATAAGACGTATCCATAGGTCATGTAACAGCTCTAAAAATTTAGTTTTTATAAAAATTTTTATGCTTTTTAGCCCATTTTTGATGTATATTGCTAATAACTTAACCATTTCTGAACCGATTTGGCAGATTTATATACCCACGTCTTTAGGAAGAAAAAACCATTTACTAAGATTATAAAACTTGGACTCGGGAAGATATATTGTTCCCGAAAATAGATATGTTTAAAAAAAAATTTATTCTGGGCATTACTCTTCCATATTTGGGAGAAAAGTTTCAGGGTTTCCGATCTTTTGATATATAAGACCTATTATAAAGTTTAATTTTATTGGCAGGATCGCCATATAAAGTTTAATTTTATTGGCAGGATCGCCATATAAAGTTTATAATACGTGTAGTGACAGGATCGCCAAAAGACGTTTATAATAGTTTATAAAAAAAATTGGAATAGAAATTTATTCTGCTTTACTCTAACTGTACAAAGACCTGTTAGGGTCCCAGAGCATACCTGCCTCCTGGTTTTTGAGTACAGTGAGTTTTCCTCAAAAAAAAAAGAAAGAAAAAGAAAATAATTTATTTGGGCTGTCTGCAATTAGCTGCTAGACCTTGCTCAAATTAATGATCTTGATCTAGCGCTAATGCTCTGCTTTTATATATTTCTTTTATTTACAAAAGTTGTAATTTGAGCTAATACTAAAATTAATAATTCTAAAACAATTTCTGAAATCAATAAACTCTTGAAAAACAATTTATGCTTTGCTTGCATTTCTTTTTTTCAAGGCCATGCATTATACACATGACACCCAAAAAGAATAATAATAAATAAAAAAAAGTATTTCATTGTTAAATTTATTTGTGTGCGGCGTGTGGTGGTGTTACACAGTGAAAAATTAATTGAAATATAAAAGTGACATGAAGTGTACACTTTACACCACCGACCTTTAAGAGTGAAAAATATTAAGTTGAGAAAATTTTATGAATTTTTAAGAATTTAATGATTTTCAGAATTTTCTTAGTGTACTATATTGATATGATATATTTATATATTATTATATGTATATTTATTATTTCTAAAGTAATTTTATATTTGAATATGATATTTTTACACATTTTTTTTTGTATTTATGAATGAAAATTAGTTTATATTATTATTATTTTTATAGTATCATTATTATGTCTTATAATATTTTTGTACATAGTAAAAATAATTTTTCTTAATTTTGTTTATATTTCTTAAGGCTATTATTATGATAAATTTTTGGTTTGCCTCTAACGTCTAGTATTGAATTTATTCCTTTGCGTTCTATAATTTTATATGGTCCGTGATAGGGACTTTGGCTCTTTTTCCTACTTTCTAGTCTTATAAAAACTAAATCACCTACTTCTAAATTTTCTATATTAGTATGTTTGTCATAGTGTGTTTTAGTTTTTTGTTTGGTTATTTGTAGTTGTTCTTTTGCTTTTGTGATTGAATGTTTGAGTCGGATTTTTAGCTCGTTCGCATAGTTGTCGAGATTGTAAATTGGTGTACTGTCTTTAACAATGTCTGTTGGTAAGTATGGTAGTTTTCCGAAAATTAATTCATACGGTGAGAAATGAGTTGAGTCATTTGGTACTGTATTGTATGCGAATGCAAAGTAATTAATCCATTTTGGCCATTCGTTGTCTTCTACGAAATTTAGCAAAAATTCGTTGAGTACACGATGGTTTCGTTCTAGTGCACCTATCGATTGGTGGTGATATGGTGCTGACAATTTTTGTTCAAATTTTCATTATTTTGCATATGTTTTTCATAAGCTCGTTGGCAAATTCGGAACCCCTGTCTGATTTTAAAATTTTGAAAAATCCATATTTTAAAATAAATTGTTCGACTAATGTTTTTGCTATATTTATAGCTTCTTTGGTTTCTATGGGATGCAGTATGACATATTTAGTTAGTTCACATTGTATAGTTAGTATATATCTATAGCCATTGGATATTCTTAATGGTCCAACAGTGTCGATTGACACAGTTTCAAAAGAAGTATTTGGAGTGTCTGTTATATTCATTTTTCTTTGTTATATTTAGTTTGTTTGTTTTGTGTGCACTTTTTGCAATTTGATATATGAATTTTTATTAATTTTCGCATATTTTTCCATACATATCGCTGTTTAAGTTTAAGTAAGGTCTTTCTGACTCCTAGGTGACCTCCTAATGGGGTGTTATGGTATTCTTCAATCAGTTTTTGCATTTCTATCTTGTCTGTTATTTGTTTTGGGTTTGTATATAGTATTATTTTCAAGGGTGTTAAGTTGTTCTCAGATCTTTCAGTTTGCATTTTATTAAATATTTTTTTAAATTTCTCAATATGCATGCCTCTCCATGCGTAATTTTCATATTCTAGGCCTAGTATATTAATTTTTTCTTTAGTCATTCTAGATGATAGCTTCTCCATGGCTGAAACGTATTTCGCAGGATTGTCGCTACACCTGACTATTACCCAATTTTTATTTATTTCAATTCTGGTACCAGTTATATCTTCATTTAAAATTTTAAGCTTTTTTATATTTTTGACGTCATTCATGGACGTGCAGTCCCAAATGTGAAGATGATCAGGCTTCTCTTGAGATCTACAGTTCTCCTTGTCTGCTATTTTTTTGGCAGACATTCCCCTTGTTATTGCAAACATATTTTTGGAGTCTTCTTGATTTTTCGGTATCATACTCTTGAGTATGTCCGAGTCTAATTTTATTCTAGATAATGCATCTGCGTTCGTATTTATTTTCCCCTGTTTAAATATAATATCAAAATCGTAGTCTGATAGGTCTAAGCGTATTCTAGTCATTTTAGACGATGGGTTCTTGTGCGTAAAAAGTGAAACTAAGGGTCTGTGGTCGGTAACTACTGTGAATTTCCTTCCATATAGGTATGGCCTAAAAAAATTTATGCCCCAATGTATGGCTAGTAGTTCTTTTTCGATTATGGGCTTGTTCAAATCGTGTTTTGATAAAGTTTTGCTGGCGTATGATATCGGTAGATCCTTGCCTACTTCTCCTTGACTCAAAATCGCGCCTAGAGCATAGTTTGAACTGTCACAAGTAATGATAAATTTTTCTGTAAAACGGGGGTATTGTAAAATTGGTGGATTAATGAGTTTACTTTTTAACAGTTCGAAAGCTTTTTGACATTCTTCGTTCCATTCAAAAGTTTGGCCTTTCTTTACTAAATTATTTAGACATTTAGTAATTTGGGCGAAATCTTTTATGAATCGCCTATAGTAGTTACAAAAAGCTACGAATCGTCTTACTTCATCGCTGTTTTTGGGTACGGGGTATTTTTCTATGGCCTCATATTTTGAGGGATCAGTTTTTATGCCTTCATTTGTTATGAGGTGTCCCAGGTATACTACTTCTGATTTGAGAAATACACACTTGCTGGCGTTCAGTTTGAGATAATATTTTCTTAGCCTTTCAAATACTTGTATTAAATTGCTGTTATGATGTTTTAGACTGCAACCAAATACTATGATGTCGTCGACATAAAGAAAAGCTTGACTGTCTAAACCACTTAAAGCAATTGTCAACATTCTTTGAAAGCTGTTTGAAGAAATTTTTAATCCAAATGGTAGTCTTTTGAATTGAAAATGTCCTTTGTTCGTTGAGAACGCTGTTAAAGGTCTTGACTCTTTGTCCAAGGGTATTTGGTGGAATGAACTTGTCATGTCCAACGTTGAAAAATATTTTGACCTTCCGATACGATCTAATACGTCCTCTAACCGAGTCAAAGGGAACTTGTCGTTTACGAGTTTTTTATTAAGTTGTCTGTAATCCACGACTAATCTCCATTTTTTTTTTATCATTGCTCCCCTTTTTTGGTACAACTAGCAAAGGTGAATTGTAAGGGCTAACTGAAGGTTCTATGATATTAGTATTAATTAAATTGTCTACTTGCTCATCTATTTCCTCATGTTGTGTCTGCGGTAGTCGGTAATTTTTTATATACACTGGATTTGTATCATTGACATTCAAATGTTGCCTATAAAAATTATTTGTTGAGAGTGATTCGCCCTCAAGATGAAAAATATCTTGATATTCTTTGAAAATTTCAAATAGTGCGTCATTGGCTAATGTATCTTTGGAATCTATATTCAGTACTTTCAGTAGTTCTTGAAAGCGTTTGTTTCCTAAATTTTTCTTGTTTTGTGATATTACGTGATAATTACTTAAAGGTTCTGTTTCCAAATTTAAGTTTTTTACTCTAACCTCTTTATTGTTTGCGTTTAAAATTCGTATGTGCGCATAACCTTCTTTAGGTACTATTGAATTCCCCACAAATACTCCATTTAGTATTTCTTTGTTGAATACTACACTGTCCTCTGTTAATTTTAGTTTTACTCTGTGCAATATTTCAGATCTCCCTGGTATTATTATGTTTGATGCTTCTTCTATTTTTGAATGTATTGGCAGTGTGACCTCTTCATTTTCTACTACGAATGTTATAAGACAAGTTTCAAGGTCTATTTTGCATAGGTATTTTTTTAAAAAATCTTGCCCTAATATCCCGTCAGTTTGAATTGGAAATTTTTCATCCACTATGTTGAAATTATGATTTATTACTTTCTCCCCTATGTCCAAATTTATATGTACTACTCCTTGTGAGTGTATTACATTGTCTGTTATGCCTGTCAGTTTACATGTTATATTATAGTCGTGATACAAATTATTTTTTAAGTTTTCAGTTTTAATGACTGATACGTCGGCGCCTGTGTCTACGATAAAAGTTAAATTGCTTGTTGCGTCGCTACTTCTTGAACTAACCAAATTTGTCGAATTACCTGATATTCTGAAAATATTTAATTTGTTATCCCGGGGGATGGGTTCTAATGCTGTACCTCGCCTTCCTCCGGGTCTGAGCAGTTTTCCTCATTTATTACATTTATTCTGTTACCGCGCGTCGAGTTTCTATTATTGCCATGTCGGCTTCTGTTAAAATTATTATTATGCCGATTACTTTGGCCTCTGTATGAATTATTTTGCATTTGCATATTACTGCTGTTGTTCCTAACGTCCTGTGTCTGTGTACGATTGAAATTATTGTTGTAATTACCGCGAGCATTGTTCCCACGATACACGTTAGAATTGTTACCACGATTGTAATTATTATTATTGTAATTATTGTTATGTGTGTTTGTGTTTTGACGATTTGTTCGTGAGTAATTATAATTTTGTTTGCTGTTGTTGTAGTGGCCTCTATTGTTGTTATATCGACCTCTGTTATTATAAAACATAACTTGACCTTGAGATGGTGTTGATCTCTCAAGTTCCTTAGCTAGGTTTATAGCGTCCGCGAGTGTTTTTGGTTGTGCCACACATATTGGCTGTCTGAAAATGTCGTTCAGGTTGTTTTTAAAAATTGTTAGTGCGTATTTTTGATCATTTGTTATGACGTCATTTCTCCTTTCAGTAGTTATAGTGCCTTCTAATTCTGAGATTCTGAGGGAACTTAGTTCAGCTGTTAGGCTTAAAATTGTGTCACTGTAATTTGTGACGTTTTGGTTTCTTTGAGTAAATGAATTTAGCTTACTGTATATGTCCGGTATGGTCATAGGACTCTTGCATATTTTACTCAGTTCGGTTTTTAGTATTTCAAACGTCGTAATCGGTTCTAAGACTCCTAATTGAGTTTTAATTTTGTTCGAGAGTTTTACTTCTCTAACAAATTCTATGAATGTCTTTTTGGCTTCAGTACTAAGACTTTGGTTTATCAATTCTATTATTTTAAGAAATGATGCCAATTCTTTGTAGTTGCCAGAAAATTCGGGTACTACCTTGAGTGAAGTGTTTATGTCAAACTCTGCCATTTTTGTTATTTTTGTTTCTTTGTTTTCTTCAGTATTTTGAGAACTAGTTTGTTCGTTCAGGTCTTTTGTGTTTTGTATTATTTCGTTTCTCAATTCCGTCAATCTTAAGTTTGTAGTGTAAAATAAAGTCTTGAATTTTGATTTTATTTCGCCTAATTTGATATAATCGATATTTGCCTCTGTCTTTTCCAAAACTCCTAGTTTTTCTTTAAATTCTTTAATTTCATCGAGCTTTTTATCAATGGTTTCTAATTTATATGTTTTTTGTCCTAGTTTCCTTAAATTTTCTGATAAAACAGAAATACTATCTAAAATTTCTATAAATTTTTCCATTAAATTTTGTTTAATTTTTATATATTTTTAATTGTTTAATTTTATTGAAATTTGAGAGATACAATTTAAAATTTTTTTTGAATTTTTGTAATCAATCATTTTAGACTATTTGAAATTGTGAGAAATAAAATTTAAATTATATCTATTTTAAATTTTTGCAATTAATTATTTTTAAACTATTTCCCTACTCCTGCTGATGTGCTTGTGCACATAATTTTTATAATATCTATCTAGCTTGTAGATGAGGAAAAATATGGCCGCAATGAAGAGTACGATGATTACTACATCTGTTGAAATTTTTGTCACTGTTCTGGGCTGATCTATTTTTGCTTCATTTGCAGCTTGATTCACGATTATTTCTTCAGAACTCCACCAACCCATTTTAGTCCCAACTTTGTTGAATATTAGTGTTTTCTTGGGTTCTTTTTTTTGCTTCTAGTTGAGCTTATTGTTTGGCCGCTTTTACTAAGGCTTTGTTCTTTTCAATGGTCTCTTCTGCCTGATTGATTGTGTCCCAAATTCTTTGACCAATATTTCCTCGGTTCAACTCTGATTTTATGAGGTCAACTATTTCTGATACATATAGGTATTCAGCAAAATACCACTGGTTATAGGTGATCTTTTCACTGATGTGTCTTTTGATGATGTTTTTGAAGAACGTCAATTTGATTTTTAACTTCCGCTTGTTTCCACCTCGGGTTTTCAGTAACAGTTTTTGTTTTGGGATGACGACACGGAAAGTGTCCTTATTCGCTTCCTGTCTTCTTTGTAGCTCCTCTCGTTTTAGTGGTTGTGGGCCTACTTTATACTCTTCCATGTATAAATTTTTGTTTATTCCTGGACATCTAATTTTTGTAGTTCGACTGGCCTAGGATCGCCATATAAAGTTTAATTTTATTGGCAGGATCGCCATATAAAGTTTAATTTTATTGGCAGGATCGCCATATAAAGTTTATAATACGTGTAGTGACAGGATCGCCAAAAGACGTTTATAATAGTTTATAAAAAAAATTGGAATAGAAATTTATTCTGCTTTACTCTAACTGTACAAAGACCTGTTAGGGTCCCAGAGCATACCTGCCTCCTGGTTTTTGAGTACAGTGAGTTTTTCTCAAAAAAAAAGAAAGAAAAAGAAAATAATTTATTTGGGCTGTCTGCAATTAGCTGCTAGACCTTGCTCAAATTAATGATCTTGATCTAGCGCTAATGCTCTGCTTTTATATATTTCTTTTATTTACAAAAGTTGTAATTTGAGCTAATACTAAAATTAATAATTCTAAAACAATTTCTGAAATCAATAAACTCTTGAAAAACAATTTTCGCTTTGCTTGCATTTCTTTTTTTCAAGGCCATGCATTATACACATGACACCCAAAAAGAATAATAATAAATAAAAAAAAGTATTTCATTGTTAAATTTATTTGTGTGCGGCGTGTGGTGGTGTTACACAGTGAAAAATTAATTGAAATATAAAAGTGACATGAAGTGTACACTTTACACTATCCATAGGTCATGTAACAGCTCTAAAATTTAGTTTTTATAAAATTGTGTATGCTTTTTAGCCCATTTTTGGAGTATTTTGCTAATAACTTAACCACTTCTTAACCGATTTGGCAGATTTATATACCCACGTCTTTAGGAAGAAAAAAACCATTTACTTAAATTATAAAACTTGGACTCGGAAAGATCTATTGTTCCCGAAAATGTGAATGTTTAAAAAAAAAAATTATTTTGGGCATTTGGGAGAAAGGTTTCAGGGTTTGCGGGAAATATGTGCTGCTAAAAATTTCTGACATTTTGGTATATAAAATGTGTTCATATGTCATACTAGAGCCCTAAAATTTAAAATTTGGGTATTTTCAATAATGTCTTTGTACGGGAGGTACCACGCCCACTTTTCCAATTGCGCCCATATATTGTGGGATACTGTGTATTGATAACCGATATGTTTGTACCTAATTTGGGAACTTTAGCTCGTTTCGTTCTCCAGATATACAGAAATGTATAACGTCTTTGTATGGGAAGTGCCACGCCCACTTCTCCAATCCCGCCCATTTTTTTAGAAAGTTTGTGCAATGGCAGCCAACATGTTTGTACTTAATTTTAAAGCCGTAGCTCTTACCGCTCTCGAGATATGCAGAAAAAAAGAATTTAAAAAACAACAACAACATGGGATTTATGGAAAAAATTAGAGGTAGTCGTGATTGTTTGCTCATATCTCAGCCATTTATGGACCGATCTTCCTGAATTTCAATAGCAAACAATTCCGGACTATATGTGACATAAATGTATAAAAACCTAGCCTCCATCATATCTGGGGTCTTCGGAAAACCCATTTCAACGGACGGGCAGGTGGACAGACGGACAACCGGATTTGAACTTCCCTTCTCATAAGAAGCCAGAATATATATACTTTATATGGGCTTAGATCAATATTGTAGAAATAACAAACGTACGCACAAAGTTATATATACCCTTTTACCTTCGGTGAAGGGTATAAAAATTAAATATTTCAGTAATTTGGTCATAACTCGGGCATTTTCCAATCGATTTGATAGATTTATACACCTACGTCTTTATGAAGAAATTTACCATTTACCTTGGTAATAAAACTTGGACTCGGAAAGATCTATTGTTCTCGAAAATGGGAATGTTTAAAAAAAAAATTATTTGGGGCATTTGGGAGAAAGGTTTCAGGGTTTTCGGGAAATATGTGCTGCTAAAAATTTCTGACATTTTGGTATATAAAATGTGTTCATATGTCATACTAGAGCCCTAAAATTTAAAATTTGGGTATTTTCAATAATGTCTTTGTACGGGAGGTACCACGCCCACTTTTCCAATTGCGCCCATATATTGTGGGATACTGTGTATTGATAACCGATATGTTTGTACCTAATTTGGGAACTTTAGCTCGTTTCGTTCTCCAGATATACAGAAATGTATAACGTCTTTGTATGGGAAGTGCCACGCCCACTTCTCCAATCCCGCCCATTTTTTTAGAGAGTTTGTGCAATGGCAGCCAACATGTTTGTACTTAATTTTAAAGCCGTAGCTCTTACCACTCTCGAGATATGCAGAAAAAAAGAATTTAAAAAACAACAACAACATGGGATTTATGGAAAAAATTAGAGGTAGTCGTGATTGTTTGCTCATATCTCAGCCATTTATGGACCGATCTTCCTGAATTTCAATAGCAAACAATTCCGGACTATATGTGACATAAATGTATAAAAACCTAGCCTCCATCATATCTGGGGTCTTCGGAAAACCCATTTCAACGGACGGGCAGGTGGACAGACGGACAACCGGATTTGAACTTCCCTTCTCATAAGAAGCCAGAATATATACACTTTATATGGTCTTAGATCAATATTGTATAAATTACAAGCGGAATGACAAAGTTATATATACCCTTTTACCTTCGGTGAAGGGTATAAAAACAAACGAATGGCTTGAAACTACTTTTAAATGCATTTGTGCAGAGGTTTAGTATGTACACAATAATGTGTATTATATTTTTTTTATTTGAGAAAGAATTGTTTTCGTTTCGAGCAGGGCTGCCAGATACATTTGTGAAAAATCGTTAATTTCCTAAGAAAAAAATAAAAAAAATCGCCTATTTTGTTTTAAAAACTCGGACAATTTAAAATAAAATTTTGACAAATTTTCTTCGATTTTTATTAAAACTTAATCAAAACAAAAAAAAATAGCTTAAGTTCATGGGTAAAATACATATTTTATACATACATACATACTTAAGCTTGAGATCTATTTAAATAAAATTATTTAGTTTATTTTTTCTTAAATCCGATAACAATTTAAAATTTCAGATTTTTTTTCCGGAAAAAATCACACAAAGGTGTGACAAAATATCATATTGAACTAAAACTAACACTTTTGGCCAAAAAAGGCAAACATTTTCTATAGTGCATTGACATTGAAAAATGGGATAATAGTTTAATGTTTTGATCACATAAACAAATGTAGTAAATAATCTAAGGAAATAAAAATTAAACAGTTTTCCTTCGAAATTTTGATTTTGCCGATACATTTTTTAAGCTGCCTTGTTTTTAAAGATATCGTTTTTCTGTGGTGCCTAATATACAAACATATTAAACTATTTAAAATTATTTTATTTCGAAGACTGAATAATATCGTCACTAGTAAAAATCAGCAAATCGGCACTTTGTCAATTTTGGAACAAAAAATCGTCAAAATGACAATAAATCGTCACATCTGGCAGCCCATTATATTTTTTTTTTTTTTATCATTATATATTTATTGAATCTTCATATATTAAATATGAACTAACAATAATTAATCAAATCTTATACTAATACTTTATTTTTGTCCTGCCAATGCTAGACGAAAATTTTTCTCTTCACGGTTTCTGTTCACATATGTAGATGTTTAGCGCTCTTCTTGTCTGATAAGTCCTGCTGTATCTCGTCTCCTTAATCTAGAGTGGCCGCTGTAATTTAAAAAATTTCGAGCTAGTGGATTTGGGTGCGACTCAAGTCTTTTTAAATATTTTACTGCATAGTTCGTAATAATAGTTTTTACTAACGGCGCATTGAGAGTCTTGTGAATATTTGAGTTTTTAACATACCAGGGAGCGGCTGTGATTATTCGAAGAAGTTTATTTTGTCGCCTTTGAATTTTTTCGATATTAGAAGCCGAGGCAGTGCCCCATAACTGAATACCGTAGCACCAAATTGGTTTTAAGATAGAGTTGTAAAGTAGAAGTTCTTAGTCTCGTTACAATCGAGACTAAGAACAGAGTTTCTTCCAATAAGCCAATATATTTGAATTGCTTTTAGTTTTATTTGTGTTAGTTTTGCTTCTTTATGGCATTTCCATGTCAAACGCCGATCTAGATGAATACCGAGATATTTTACATGCGATTGTTGGGGCACTAATTGATTATTGATTTTAATAGGGGGACATGACTCCCGACGCAAGGTGAATGTTATATGTACGCATTTTTGCTCATTGACCTTTATCCTCCATTGTTTTAACCACTTTTCCAGTTCAAATATATGATCATGCAAGTAGCGAGAAGCTTCATGACAGTTTTCGTGCACGCTTAAAAAAGCTGTATCATCAGCAAATGTTGAAGTTAGGGTGTGGTTGTTTGTTGGCATCTCTGAGGTATATATTAGGTATAACAGTGGGCCCATGATGCTTCCCTGAGGGACTCCAGCGTCAATTGGCTGAGGAGAACTTATAAAAGCACCTTCTTTAATAATAAACTTTCGACCGACTAAGTAGCTTTCTAACAGCTTGTGTGTGTTTACTGGTAAATTTAGCTTCAATTTATGTAATAAGCCTTCATGCCAGACTTGATCAAAAGCTTGAGAAACATCGATGAAGAGGGCGGAACAATATTTTTTTTCTTCAAAGGTTTTTCTTATGGCGTTTACAATACGATGGGTTTGTTCAATTGTGCTATGTTCTCTTCTAAAGCCGAATTGATGGTTTGGAATACATCTATTTACATTTTAAATTGGGGTTAATTTTGACACTAACAGCTTCTCAAACAGCTTTGATATATTAGACAATAAGCTTATAGGTCTATATGACTCAACTTTTGTAGGATCCTTTCCTGATTTAGGTATCATGGTAACTAATGATACTTTCCATTCCTGAGGGTAGTATTCAAGGCGTAAAATAGCATTAAAAATAAAGAGAATAATTTTCTTTGCTATGCTGGGTAGCTCCAAAAGCATTTTGTTACTGATCTTATCAAAACCAGGGGCTTTCTTCGGGTTTAAATCATGAATAGCCTTTTCGATTTCTCTTATCTCAAATCTTAGTGGAACAGCTGCTATAACAGCAACAGGTGGTAACTCGACCGCCATATCGAGAGATGTGTGAGCGGTAAATACGGTTTTCAAATGATTAACAAAAAGATTTCCTTTTTCTATATCATTTCTTGCCCAACTTCCGTTTAAGTTTCTTAGTGGTGGTTTAGTGATAACTGGTCTTATAAGATTTCTAGCTGCACGCCATAATGAGTAGTCTGATTGTGGAGTTGCATCAAGTTACTTAAGATATTTTTCAAAGGATGCAGTTTTTTTGGACTGCAGTAACTTTCTTAGCCTTTTTGTGCACTCTTTTAATAAAGTCTGTGCAATTGC
This sequence comes from Pollenia amentaria, assembly GCA_943735925.1. Lineage (NCBI taxonomy): Eukaryota > Metazoa > Arthropoda > Insecta > Diptera > Polleniidae > Pollenia > Pollenia amentaria. The sequence continues at coordinate 21,716,877 of OX031011.1, forward strand.
CACTCTCTTCGAACTCTCCTTTTTTTCAGTCAATAGACGCTCGACATCTACAGAATATATGATATTGTTTTTGGTTTTTTTGAGGGTTGTGCTGGAATGTTGAACAGCTAGTTTGAGATAACTGTCAAAATTAACAATAGCGAGATCCACGCTCTCCGGTGTGCTAAGCGGAATATTTTCTGTGCAATAGGCACTAAGATATTTTTTATATTTTAACCAATTTATTTGTGAGGGTGATTTCGATAAGTACCCAGACGGCGATACGATTCTATTTGGAATCATTATAGTAACAATTGTAGGTGTGTGGTCGGAAGATAATTCTAAGCAAGCCTCAACATAAATCGTTTCTGCGGGGATGTTTTTAACCACTCCAAAATCTATGACATCTGGAACTTTTTGCTGATCAGTAGGCCAATATGTTGGTTCACCGCTCGCGACCACATTTAGATCCATTTTACGAATTGTGTTAAACAAAACACGACCCTTAGGCGTAATAAGTCGTGACCCCCAGAAAGTATGTTTAGCGTTATAATCGCCAGCAGCCAGGATGCAGGGTCCTAATGATTTGAAAAATTTATTATATTGGCTTTCTGATATTGAAAATCTAGGTGGTGAATATATTGATGAAATAACTAGGTTTCGATTTAACTCCTCAACGCAAATGCTCGTTGCTTGGAGATAATCTTCACGATGATCGCACATTAAGTAGTGTTTTACTCGGTTTTTTATCAAAATGGCAGAACCTCCACAAGCTCTACCTCGAGGGTCCTTGGTATCATATACTATATAACCATTGATTTTAAACGTATTTCTCGAGGTCAGATGAGTTTCAGAAACTATTATAACATCGATTTGTTTATTTTTAAGGAAGTATTCTAGTTCATTTTTATGTTGGCGGATGCCATTTGCGTTCCAAAAGCAAATTTTTAGACAGTTCATGGCTTATTTAGTACAGCTTGCAATAACATCGATTGCATTCTTAACATTTCTTGCATCATGTTACCCATTGTGTTGGTAAAATTGTTAACGGTTTGCACTAATGTTTCCATGGTTTTTTCTAGCCAAGTTAAATTAGAAATGGGAATTTCGTCATTATTTGGTAAATCACCTTGCAATGGCATATGATTTGATTTTAAGACATTAGCGTCTGTTATTATTTGGCTGCGGTATTTGAACGCCGTTAGTATTTTCTTGATAAGTTGCCTGCGTTTGAGGGGGATTAAGTTTCTGTCCAACAGAACGCTTGACAATAGAATATACCGGACATCCTCTATAGTTGGCAGTGTGATTACCACCACAGTTGCTACATTTTTTTACATTAGGGTCATTTTTTGACTTATCACACTGGACGGTACCATGTAGTTCTCCACATACGACACAAACAGGGGGTAAATAGCAGTATGCCCTAGTATGACCAAATTATTGGCAGTTTAAACACTGAACGGGCCCATTTCTTTTGTGCGGCTCTTCTATCGTTATTTTCCTGTACAGGATGTATTTTAAACTGTAAATGGGATGCGTTTCATTTTTTTTTAGCTTAACGTCGCCGGGCTCTAACTCCACTCGAAATAGTGGTTGGGGATTTTTTTTCCCTATTTTTAATATTTGTAACATTTTTAATTTTGAAACCCTTTTCTTCTAAAAATGTTTTTATTTCGTCTGGGTCCACGCATGAGTCAATGCCCTTTATCACAACCTGCAGACCCTTGCTGCTTTTCAGCTGGTAAGTATAGAAGCTTTTTTTAAGTGCTTCAAACTTATTATTTAATTTACGAAAATCATTCTCATTATTAATCTGTATTTTTGTTTCGTTAATATTACCACGCTTGATTGCAGCTACGTAAAACGAATTTTCACCTATCACGGATATTAAACTTGTTATTAGCTCACTTGAGTTTTGCTCTCTAAGATATATCGGGGGTGGCTTCGACGATTTTATGACGTTTGGTGTTTCAGAAGATTCATCCTCCAGAATTGCAAAACGATTTTGCGAGTTTATTCTATCAAAAGATGGAACTTTCGAGGCAGAGGCAACAGCTGAAGAGGCAGGGCTGCGACCACGTTTAAGCACTGTTATATACCTATCCATAACAACTTGCACTTGTGGTTTTAGACAACTTTTTTCTTGTTTGTTTACCATTGCGTCTATGTTTGGGATTATGGTATCAGTGGTAACGCTTGTATTGTTTTCTGTTGTTGTGTTTATTTCCACATTGCTTTCACTAGCATGAATATCATTTACTTTTGTTGTTGTTTCATTGTTATTACTAATATAGAGTTGTTTTTGTTTTTTCACCGTTTTTATATTTTTTTTTATATTTTTATTTTTATTTTTTGTTGACTGTGCTCTTTTTATTATGTATAATGTTGTTACACCGAGATAATAAAAGAAAAAAGAATAAATATTTTTTTGCACAGATTATTTGCAAGTATGTATGTGCGTACATACATACATATGTAGGTATATTTTTTTTACTTGTATTTTTTTTTTTCTTAATTTTTTTATAGTTATTCTATTGTTCACTTTTATATTGAGCGTCCAAATTCGCTTGTTAAACTGATATTATTAACTAATTTATGTTAAAAAAAAGAACCGTATGCGGAGTTAAAAGAAACACGTCTTTTCTCATCGAGCACGACCGACTGAATGGCAGCCCATTATATGTATCTATTTCTTTCGTTGACGTTTCGCTTGCATTTGACACTTATGGCCTGTTCAACGATTTCGAAAGAACGACTTCGATCGCATTCTAAGCGATCAAGAACTGATTTGGGTTCAACTAACTCTATTCTATACGAACATTCGTACGAACGACAACTCGAAAGAAAACGTAAGTACTTTCATACAAAAAGCGGTAATGAATTGTGTGGATACACTACATGATAAAATTCTTGAGAACAGAGCTTGGGAACGAGTACTTTCAAACAATAGCTGTCTGCCAGAAAAATCGTTTTCATATTTGCTTACTAGCACAATGAGAGCAAAAACTAAACTCGGTATGGGGATGACTAAGCAAAATAAAAGTCATAGACAATCAAAATCGAATAAAGTTATTGGAAGAAAACTGTTCAATTCAACGCTAAAAGCGACAGCAAAAATGGTAAAAAGAAAAACCAACAGATCTTAACGCTGCTATCAAGATTGCACGTAAAACCATTAACAAATCCTTTAAGGGAAGGAAATCTGAAATTGTAATACCACGCGTAATACCAATATTAACAGCTTTAGGTGTAAATGGTACCCTATCAAGTGGTGGTGCTAACATAGCAAAAGCAGTTAATGCAGCAAAGAATGTTAAACTCCAACTTGATGAAGCGAGTAGACACAATAAATGCATGGACGCCATAGCAATGGGTAAAGGACTTTACCTTAAACCGTATAAGAAAGGATATGGATTAACTTATGAAGAAAAATCAAAAAACTTCTAAGCAAGCTACCCAAGAGGCCATTGACTGATATAGATATACGAAAATACTCAAAAAATATTCCGCACTGTAGAGGAATTTTATTGTTAGACTCAATACCAAAACATCCCAAAAATATTGAATGTGGAATAATCAATTTGGTTTCTACAATAGGTAGTGGTATACATTGGGTATCTTACAATAAAAGTAATAAACAAATATAATATTGTGATAGTTTTGGAAATTTACAACCAACCTTGGTACTAGTTGAATACATAGGAGGAAATATAAAATATAACTACAATCAACATCAAAACTATGATTCATTTATGGACATTTATGTCTTGAATTTTTGTATAAAATAACTGAAAAAAGAAAGAAATAAATAAATAAAACAATTAAAATTATTTAAAAAAAGAAAGCCACTAATTTGTTTTATACCCTCCACTACCACTGTGGTGAATGAGGGTATACTAAGTTTGTCTTTTTTATTATACATCTAAGACCCCATAAAGTATATATATTCTGGCTCCTTGGGTAATTCTAAGTCGATTTAGCCATGTCCGTCTGTCTGTCCGTCTGTTGAAAACACGCTCACTTGCGAAAACCACAAAAGAAAATAATAAACTTGGTCTCAAATTTCTTGTAGTTATCCTAAGCAGTTTGGGATTGCAATCTAGCAACATCGGTTCAGTAGGATCAGAACTATGAATCAAAATGTGGAATCACCACCCTAAAAAAATTAATAATTTTGATACAAAAACTAACATAAATGGTGGAATAATGCACGGAAGGACATACAATTTGGCACGAATTCGGTTTCTACGACTTCAAAACTGTTTAATTTCGTGAAAATCGGTCCATAATTGACCATAGACCTCATATAAACCCTTCTCGCGGAAAACAGTTTAGTACGCCTAAAACCGCAACAAATAACGCTAGCATACTTAAATTTGGTACGTCACCGTTTTATAGGACCAGAAATCACACTGTAAACTTTTTTGAAGATCGGTCCATAGCTTACACTAGGTCCCATATAAAACCTACTCCCGAAAAACAGCTTAGTACGCCTAAAACCGTAATAAATAACGCTATTGTACTAAAATTTGGGACGTCACAGTTTTGTAGGACCAGAAATCACACTGAAAAATTTCTTGAAGATTAATCCATAATTTACCCTAGGCCCCATATAAACCCTACTCTCGGAAAACGGTTTATTGCGCCTAAAACCAAATAAAGCCCACTTTGGGAAAATAATTAAATTCGCCTTAAGCCTTAAACCATCACATATATAGATATTGCGGCTAGAAAAAATATGCAAATTTGTGAAATATACTGTTAACGCTTAAACTTATTGCAATGCTGTATTGAAATTTATTCTAATTTATTTTTTGTAATACCAGAAATCAGGCTTCAGAATTTCGGGGTGATTGGTCCATCATTTACCATAGGTCAAATACAAATTGCCCTCCTAAAAATTATTTTAGTTCGGCTAAAACTTTTACGAATCATGATATTTTACTCAAACCAGTTCAAAGTTCTAACAAGAAACGCATAAAATTTTCTAATTGTCGGTCAGCAATTTAATTCTGGTCTAAACCGCAACTAGTTTTAATGCTGATGTTCGTTTTTGTGAAGATAAGTTAATAATATATATGTATTTATCATATAGAGCCCACTCCTGTCGGTAGAGGGTATCAAAGATTCGGCATAGCCGAATTTAGCACTCTTACTTTTAACTCTAACTCTAAGTTTTAACTTTATTATTATAATATTGGTGTAGGTACATATTGCTATTTTTATCATTAAAATAAAATTTAAAAACTGTTAAAGTTGGCGTATATGGGGTATTTAGAATTGGCTACAAAAATATCATCCTCCTCGAATGGTTTCAATTGCAAGTTTTTCTCCCCTTCCCTGGATATAAGGTACGTTCCAGATGATAAATTCTTCAAATCTTCGTCAGTTAGCGTATTGTACCGATATGGCAAAAACAATACATTATCCTCCAGCTCAATTTTCATTGAGCTCCCATACTTTGTTTTCACTCTACTTGCACTTAAAATAATGTGTTTAGATGACATCACAAGATCCTTAATGTGAATTAAGGATTTGCTATAGCTCAGAGTGTTAAAATTATTTATTAAGTTTTTCGAGGGTTCCATTTTCCACAACCGATCACGTTAGTTTCTTTTTTTCAACTGAGATTAAATCAATTTTTAAATCGATCTTAGTAAATCTTATTAATTAAGAAAATAGTAATATATATATATATAATGATGTTAAAGAAAGAGATGAACATATACATTTCTCAGTCGGTCGTGCTCGATGAGAAAATACGTGTTTCTTTTAACTCCGCATACGGTTCTTTTTTTTTTAACATAAATTAGTTAATAATATCAGTTTAACAAGCGAATTTGGACGCTCAATATAAAAGTGAACAAAAGAATAACAATAAAAAAATTAAGAAAAAAAAAAATACAAGTAAAAAAAATATACCTACATATGTATGTATGTACGAACATACATACTTGCAAATAATCTGTGCAAAAAAATATTTATTCTTTTTTTCTTTTATTATCTCGGTGTAACAACATTATACATAATAAAAAGAGCACAGTCAACAAAAAAAATAAAAACAAAAAAATAAAAAAAAAACAAAAAAACGGTGAAAAAAACAAAAACAACTTTATATGAGTAATAACAATGAAACAACAACAAAAGTAAATGATATTCATGCTAGTGAAAGCAATGTGAAAATAAACACAACAACAGAAAACAATACAAGCGTTACCACTGTTACCATAATCCCAAACATAGACGCAATGTTAAACAAACAAGAAAAAGTTGTCAAAAACCACAAGTGCAAGTTGGTATGGATAGGTATATAACAGTGCTTAAACGTGGTCGCAGCCCTGCCTCTTCAGCTGTTGCCTCTGCCTCGAAAGTCCCATCTTTTGATAGAACAAACTCGCAAAATCGTTTTGCAATTCTGGAGGATGAATCTTCTGAAACACCCAACGTCATAAAATCGTCGAAGCCACCCCCGATATATCTTAGAGAGCAAAACTCAAGTGAGCTAATAACAAGTTTAATATCGGTGATAGGTGAAAATTCGTTTTACGTAGCTGCAATCAAGCGTGGTAATATTAACGAAACAAAAATACAGATTAATAATGAGAATGATTTTCGTAAATTAAATAATAAGTTTGAAGCACTTAAAAAAAGCTTCTATACTTACCAGCTGAAAAGCAGCAAGGGTCTGCAGGTTGTGATAAAGGGCATTGACTCATGCGTGGACCCAGACGAAATAAAAACATTTTTAGAAGAAAAGGGTTTCAAAATTAAAAATGTTACAAATATTAAAAATAGGGAAAAAATCCCCAACCACTATTTCGAGTGGAGTTAGAGCCCGGCGACGTTAAGCTAAAAAAAAATGAAACGCATCCCATTTACAGTTTAAAATACATCCTGTACAGGAAAATAACGATAGAAGAGCCGCACAAAAGAAATGGGCCCGTTCAGTGTTTAAACTGCCAAGAATTTGGTCATACTAGGGCATACTGCTATTTACCCCCTGTTTGTGTCGTATGTGGAGAACTACATGGTACCGTCCAGTGTGATAAGTCAAAAAATGACCCTAATGTAAAAAAATGTAGCAACTGTGGTGGTAATCACACTGCCAACTATAGAGGATGTCCGGTATATTCTATTGTCAAGCGTTCTGTTGGACAGAAGCTTAATCCCCCTCAAACGCAGGCAACTTATCAAGAAAACACTAACGGCGTTCAAATACCGCAGCCAAATAATAACAGAACCTCGTACGCTAATGTCTTAAAATCTAATCATATGCCATTGCAAGGTGATTTACCAAATAATGACGAAATTCCCACTTCTAATTTAACTCGGCTAGAAAAAACCATGGAAACATTAGTGCAAACCGTTAACAATTTTACCAACACAATGGGTAACATGATGCAAGAAATGTTAAGAATGCAATCGATGTTATTGCAAGCTGTACTAAATAAGCCATGAACTGTCTAAAAATTTGCTTTTGGAACGCAAACGGCATCCGCCAACATAAAAATGAACTAGAATACTTCCTTAAAAATAAACAAATCGATGTTATGATGGTTTCTGAAACTCATCTGACCTCGAGAAATACGTTTAAAATCAATGGATATATATTATATGATACCAAGGACCCTCGAGGTAGAGCTTGTGGAGGTTCTGCCATTTTGATAAAAAACCGAGTAAAACACTACTTAATGTGTGATCATCGTGAAGATTATCTCCAAGCAACGACCATTTGCGTTGAGGAATTAAATCGAAACCTAGTTATTTCATCAATATATTCACCACCTAGATTTTCAATATCAGAAAGCCAATATAATAAATACTTCAAAGCATTAGGACCCTGCTTCCTGGCTGCTGGCGATTATAACGCTAAACATACTTTCTGGGGGTCACGACTTATTACGCCTAAGGGTCGTGTTTTGTTTAACACAATTCGTAAAATGGATCTAAATGTGGTCGCGAGCGGTGAACCAACATATTGGCCTACTGATCAGCAAAAAGTTCCAGATGTCATAGATTTTGGAGTGGTTAAAAACATCCCCGCAGAAACGATTTATGTTGAGGCTTTCTTAGAATTATCTTCCGACCACACACCTACAATTGTTACTATAATGATTCCAAATAGAATCGTATCGCCGTCTGGGTACTTATCCAAATCACCCTCACAAATAAATTGGTTAAAATATAAAAAATATCTTAGTGCCCATTGCACAGAAAATATTCCGCTTAGCACACCGGAGAGCGTGGATCTCGCTATTGTTAATTTTGACAGTTATCTCAAACTAGCTGTTCAACATTCCAGCACAACCCTCAAAAAAACCAAAAACAATATCATATATTCTGTAGATGTCGAGCGTCTATTGACTGAAAAAAGGAGAGTTCGAAGAGAGTGGCAATTGCACAGATCCCCCCAACTTAAGACTTTATTAAAAGAGTGCACAAAAAGGCTAAGAAAAAACTGCATCCTTTGAAAAATATCTTAAGGAACTTGATGCAACTCCACAATCAGACTACTCATTATGGCGTGCAGCTAGAAATCTTAAAAGACCAGTTATCACTAAACCACCATTAAGAAACTTAAACGGAAGTTGGGCAAGAAATGATATAGAAAAAGGAAATCTTTTTGTTAATCATTTGAAAACCGTATTTACCGATCACACATCTCTCGATATGGCGGTCGAGTTACCACCTGTTGCTGTTAGAGCAGCTGTTCCACTAAGATTTGAGATAAGCGAAATCGAAAAGGCTATTCATGATTTAAACCCGAAGAAAGCCCCTGGTTTTGATAAGATCAGTAACAAAATTATTTTGGAGCTACCCAGCATAGCAAAGAAAATTATTCTCTTTATTTTTAATGCTATTTTACGCCTTGAATACTACCCTCAGGAATGGAAAGTATCATTAGTTACCATGATACCTAAATCAGGAAAGGATCCTACAAAAGTTGAGTCATATAGACCTATAAGCTTATTGTCTAATATATCAAAGCTGTTTGAGAAGCTGTTAGTGTCAAAATTAACCCCAATTTAAAATGTAAATAGATGTATTCCAAACCATCAATTCGGCTTTAGAAGAGAACATAGCACAATTGAACAAACCCATCGTATAGTAAACGCCATAAGAAAAACCTTTGAAGAAAAAAAATATTGTTCCGCCCTCTTCATCGATGTTTCTCAAGCTTTTGATAAAGTCTGGCATGAAGGCTTATTACATAAATTGAAGCTAAATTTACCAGTAAACACACACAAGCTGTTAGAAAGCTACTTAGTCGGTCGAAAGTTTATTATTAAAGAAGGTGCTTTTATAAGTTCTCCTCAGCCAATTGACGCTGGAGTCCCTCAGGGAAGCATCATGGGCCCACTGCTATACCTAATATATACCTCAGACATGCCAACTAACAACCACACCCTAACTTCAACATTTGCTGATGATACAGCTTTTTTAAGCGTGCACGAAAACTGTCATGAAGCTTCTCGCTACTTGCAGGATCATATATTTGAACTGGAAAAGTGGTTAAAACAATGGAGGATAAAAGTTTCTGAGTTAGAGGGGGTCAAAATTTGACATTTTGGCCAAACCTTTGTTCTTTCTCTTCCATGTAACTTATTATCTATGGGTGTTAGCAAAATGTATAAAAACCTAGCCTCCATCATATCTGGGGTCTTCGGAAAACCCATTTCAACGGACGGACAGACGGACAACCGGATTTAAACTTCCCTTCTCATTAGAAGCCAGAATATATATACTTTATATGGTCTTAGATCAATATTGTAGAAATTACAAACGTACTGACAAAGTTATATATACCCTTTTACCTTCGGTGAAGCGATCACCTTTCGTCCAAATAAAACCCATCATTTGCCTTAAAAATTATGGTTTCTCCCTCTTCATCATCTACAAAATCCTCAATTTCCCACAAAAAATCATAGTACGCAAGCTGGTTGTTGGGGATTTCAATTCCTGGGTTTTTATTTGATAAGATGTTCTCTATAGATGCATCGATTAACGCATTTATACGCGTCTGCGTATTCACCTCTACTGCTTCCACGGAATTTTTCTCCACATAATTTTCATCGACAAATTCAATTTCATACTGGCTCGAATCCATTGTTCAAATGTAAATAAACCTAGTTTTCAGAAATACATATGTGTATATAATCCACTAAGCCTTTTATGAAGGGAAAAATTCTTATTAAATATTATTGGGACACATTGTATTGCGAAAGAGAACAAACTGTAAATAATGTTTTGTTTTATAAACAAATTATACATTCTAAACAAATTATACATCCTAACATGCTCACTCATGTTTATGCTTATTACAAAATAAAAATTCTAATCTTTTTAGGACACAATGTATTGGGAAAGAAAACAAACTGCAAATAAGAATAACACAATGTCATCATAAAGGGAAATACCATATTTCTTAATACAAAAAAAAAAATAAATTTAAATATTTTGACTGTTGCGTGAATTTTGTCGAAACCGAAGATTTTCAACTGGTTTGGAAACTACAAAAATGGTGCTGAAATTAAATATGTATACCATTCCTATCACACGGTTTGGAAACTAAAAAAATGGTTCGGAAATTGGATATAGAGCAATTCCATATGAAAACGATCAAAATTGGCAAATTTTTGGACGACCCCTCTCCGATTTTAAAATAAATAGTCTCAATCGATAGCCCAGCAAAAAATAATGTACCTACATATTTTTTTTTTTTTTTTTATAGTGACTGGTTTAGTGGTGGTGTACACCACTGTCATGTGACAAAATTGAAGAATTCTTCATAAGGGACCTCATTGAAAGTTGTTTTAAAAAAAACTACTTAAGCGATCGCAACGAGTAATAGCTCGTTGGAAAGGTATTGAATCAGGCTTTAATTGAAAAATAAAATTTTCCTAATTTTTCTTAGAAATTTACCTTTAAATTTTCCCAAGAAAATTAAATTTTCCGATTTTCCACAGAAGCTCCTAAATTTTCCGGCTAATTTTTTTTTTTTTTGGATTCCTCATAATTTTTGCTTTAAGAATCAGCAATAAAAAATGGGCCCCGACTCCTTGTTTGGACAGGAGAAGAGCATTTAAGAGACCACCTTGTTAAAAATACATTTTAAAAATTATTTTACAGTTAAAAATACATTTATGAAGAAAAAATCAATTTTTTTTTTAAGAGCCCCAAGTTGAGTGTGTAGTGAATATGGTCTGCCTGCCTTCACAAGATCGGCCATAAATCCATGGATAATAGCAGCAGTGGCATGTAATGGCACACCAAACCCGACTGAGGCTACAGGTCATAAAATGTTTTGTAAATTTTTTAAATTACCAGGTAATAAATATTTCGCCTAAAATGACACGTGCAGAAACAAGTCATAAAACACGGATTTTCCATAAATATGGCGAAATATTTATTACCTGGTAATTTAAAAAATTTGCAAAACATTTTATGACCTGTGGTCGGCTTATTGGCAGTAACCAATTAAGTCCCTTTTAAAAAACATTTTATGACCAGTAGTTCACGCAAATTTTCCTATTAAAGAAAAGCAAATATCGCTTATTTTTTTACCTATTTTTTACCAAAAAATAAATATAAATATGTACTTCACACACTCTGAGTCAAATTTCAGTTGAATACTAAACGTGAAAGTGTTAAAGTGTTTTTTTGTAAAGTAAAGAGTGAAGCTGTAAAGACAATTTAAAGTAAAATGAATAAATTTTGCTGCAATCCGTTTAACAAGAGTGGACATCGTTCGAAAAAGATAAAAGTATTAAAATTAACTGGTGTTTCGAAGCGATACATGAATGAATTAAATATACAATACGGTGAAGAAGCAGAATTCATTTGCCCCAAGTGTAAAATCGATTTGTCTCAACAAGCAAATGCATTGAAACAAATGCAGCCACAATCCGAGAGTGAAATGACAAGTGAACAAAATGTTTCATCTGATAGTGAGGCAGACATTCCGATGGTCAATATGTCTTTGAGTCCTTTGAATGAGGCTATTACCACTTTAGGTGAAACGCCTATTAGAAAAAGAAAGTTGCGAAGTGAAACATACAGGAAAGAGAAAAAAGGCAAGGTTATGTGTGCAATCGCGACAATATTTGATGAAGGCTCTGATAACGAATGCAGTCAAGCAGATGACGTTGATGACGGCAAACAAATGATTGAGCAGTTGAAAAGAAAATTCAATTTAGCGACCACTTTTCCGGAGAAATATCTCATTTTATCTGTGCTGCCTCAATCATGGTCTATACGCAAGATTTCTGAACAGTTTCAAACATCTTTTTACATCGCGAGAAGAAGCAAAGAATTAGTTCGACAGAAGGGCATATTGGCGACTCCCACCAAGAAATTTGGCTCAAGGACCCTCAGCGAAGCAACGGTGAAATTGATTCAAGATTTTTACTGCAATGATGACAACAGCCGCGCCTGCCCAGGTACACGTGACTATGTTATCACACGTGAAGATGGAGAAAAAGTACACAAGCAGCGCAGATTATTATTATGTAATCTATCCGAAGCATACCATCAGTTCAATGAGAAATACCCAGCAGAAAAAGTGGGATTTTCTAAGTTTGCCATCCTACGACCAAAAGAATGCGTGCTGGCATTAGACAGGCACGGAACGCATTCAGTCTGCGTTTGCATGTTTCATCAAAACATCAAATTAATTTTCTTTCCATGCAAGAAATTGAAAGTATTTCACGGTGAAATTGAAACATATAGGGACCTCCTGTCGAAGTCGTTGTGCGCATACCCCACGGAAAATTGTCATCTGTCCAAATGCGACAATTGTCCGAAGATTGACGAGCTAGAGCAATATTTGGCGGAAAAGTTTGAACAGCTGTTAATTCAGGAGGTGCATTTCAAACAGTGGATAATTAGCAGCGGCAGATGTTCCCTTGAGACCGTGGTAAAGCAGATTCCGGAATTCATCGAGGAATTCGGATTCAAGTTGAATGAACTGAAGGCGCACCATTTCATATCCGAGATGCAATCGAAATTTCTAAAGGAAAGTAAGGAGAAATTAGCCCAAAATAATTTCATTGTGATAAGCGACTTTGCCGAGAATTACACTTTTCTCGTTCAGGATGAAATTCAGGCTTATCACTGGGCAAACGACCAGTGCACGGTGCATCCTTTTTGCATTTATTTCAAAAACGAAGATAACGAACTACAGACCGTAAGCCTTGTTGTTGTAGCGGAGAGTTTAGCTCATAATTATGTGTCCGTTTATTTATTTCAAATGAAACTGTTAGAATTCTTAAGATCAAAATTCGATGCAATCGACAAAGTAACGTTTTTCTCAGACGGCGCGGCTTCTCAGTACAAGAATAAAAAAAATTTTTACAATCTTTACATAATTGAAGAAGAACAAAACTGCAAGGTCGAGTGGCACTTTTTCGCGACGTCCCACGGTAAGGGCCCATGCGATGCGTTAGGGGGAACCCTAAAACGCATGGCGACTAAGGCAAGTTTGCAAAGGCCATATACTGACCAGATCTTAAATGTACAACATTTGTTTTCGTGGATTCAAAGCAAGGAAATTGCCATTAACACAGTTTTATGCACTCAAAAAGAACACGATGCCATGGAGCGACGAATTCAAAACAGATATAATAATGTCAAAACTATAACTGGAACGCAAAAGTTTCATTGCTTCATACCAAATATTTCTGATATGTCAATTAATGTAAAGCGGTACTCTTCGTCTGCCGACGTGCTAAGTTTAAAGTTACTTTAATTTTATAATGATGCCAAGACAATTGAAATTTTTAATAAATATTGTAATTAAGTATAAGCAGCAAAATAAGAAAGATTTGTTCTTCATAAATGTATTTTTAACTGTAAAATAATTTTTAAAATGTATTTTTAACAAGGTGGTCTCTTAAATGCTCTTCTCCTGTCCAAACAAGGAGTCGGGGCCCATTTTTTTATTGCTGATTCTTAAAGCAAAAATTATGAGGAATCCAAAAAAAAAATTAGCCGGAAAATTTAGGAGCTTCTGTGGAAAATCGGAAAATTTAATTTTCTTGGGAAAATTTAAAGGTAAATTTCTAATTAAAGCCTGATTCAATACCTTTCCAACGAGCTATCACTCGTTGCGATCGCTTTAGTAGTTTTTTTTTTAAAAAACTTTCAATGAGGTCCCTTATGAAGAATTCTTCAATTTTGTCACATGACAGTGGTGTACACCACCACTAAACCAGTCACTATAAAAAAAAAAAAAAAAATATGTAGGTACATTATTTTTTGCTGGGCAATCGATTGAGACTATTTATTTTAAAATCGGAGAGGGGTCGTCCAAAAGGTGATCGCTTTCATATGGAATTGCTCTATAGCAGTGCCACTCACATAAGCAGAACCGCATTACCATTCACATTGCCGGAACAGCATTACCATATGCATTACCATCCGCATTACCTGAACCGGAAACTGCCAAGATCCCCATTACAATCACCTGAAGATCATCTACAATTTACCATAGGCCTTATATAAAGGCAACTCTCGAAAAACTAGAAATCACACTGTAAAATTTCATGAAGATCGGTCTATAATTTACCCTAGTCTCCATATAAACCCTACTCCTGGAAAACAGTTAAGTACGTCTGAAAGCGTAATAAATAATGCTGTCATAATAAAATTTGGTACATCACAGTTTTATAGGACTAGAAATTCACTGCTGAATTTAATAAAGATCGGTTCATAATTTACCATGTGCCCCATATAAAGCCTACTCTCGGAAAACAGTTTAATACGCCTACAACCGTAATAAATAATACAATTGCAATAAAATTTGGTTCATCACAGTTTCAGAGAACTAGAAAACATACTGTCAATTTCGTGAAGATCAGTCCATTATTTGCTATAGCTCCCATATAAACCCTACTCTCCGGAAACAGTTGTTTTACGTCAAAAACCGTAATTAGTTATGCTTTTATAATAATGATCGAACCATCATTTACCATGGGCCCCATATAAAGCTCACTCAAGGAAATTAACTTAATTCTCCTAAAACCGTAGCAGATATGCATATTGCGGTAAAATTTGTTCCTAGATAGCTTTAAACGGCCATTAAAAATGTCATTCCAATTTTGTGATATACGTTCCATATATAACTTGGATCCCATATTAGGCTGGCACTGAAATTCACTGTAAGCGCTTAAACTAATTTCTCTGCTGTATTGAAATTTAATCTAATTTATGTTTTTTAATACAAGAAACCATTCTAGAGAATTTTGGAATGATTGATCCATAATTTGCCATCGGTCCAATATTAATTGCTACCCTAAAAATCATTTTAGTTCGGCTAAAACTGTTACGAATCAAAAAGTCCGTGTTTATAAAGATTAATTAATAATATATAGCAACCACTCCTAAAATATTCGAAATGCCGGGGGTATCAAAGATTCGGGAAAGCCGAATATAGTACTCCAACTTTTATTTTTTTTAATGTTGAATTTATATACTATTACCTTTTATTTTTAACTTTCTTTGATAAATAACATTAAATTTCTCATCTTGTATGGGATATTCAAATAAATCAAAATAAGTCTTGTCTTGTTATAAAAGGATGCTGCAAATTGTTGAAAGCGGCTTGGTTGCTTACGGTGATGCAGTATTGAATGAGCGTGCCTCCTTGGGTGAAATAACTTTAGTGTTGGATTCCTGTAATTACGGACACATTGCTGCAGCCGAAACAGTAAAAGCAGCATGTGATTCTTTAATGAGTGTTTATGAGAACACTGGCCTCACGAGAAAGGTGGAATTGGTTAAACAGTTGCGGAATTATACCGTGTTCAGATACGCACCTTAATTGATATTTTATAAATGCCATTATTGAGTTCAATTATATTAATAAAATTTCAATTTAGTTATTGTTCAATTTATAAGAAATTGTTATAATATTGAGTAAACTTAAAATGCAACACTGTTACAAGTGTGTTTAGTGAACAAAACTTAACTCGCTAAACAAAGAGTTTCGACATTTGGCAACGGAAATGCCAACAAAACAAAGGTCCATCCATTAGGTCTGCGCAAGAAGCCAGCTGTTTATTCCTTAAAGATGTCAAAAGTTGTTTACATTTTGCTTATACATGTACATTTTTGTTTACGTTTCTACTTTTTTGCCACATATTCATGCATACAGAGAACGTTTTTCCTTTTTCACGCTGTCAAACCCTAATTAAGTTAGCTAAATTGTGTATGTGTGAACAGAAAGATTATTGTGACAACAAGCCGAATATTAACTCAATAAATAATGTATATCTAAGCACCATATTATAGTTATATTCAATTATAGGTAAACAAGTTGGTTTGGAAGTTTGAAGGAGAAGTTGACTGCGGATATGGCTAAGAATCTGCTTTTCAAAGACGCGAAATTTGATGCTCCAAGTATGAAAATTAGGAAGAAAAAACCAGTTCTGTGTTAAGCTAAGTCTACACGATATGTTGAATCAGCATATTTATGTTGAAAAGTTTGCTACCAGTGCTAACATGTCGAGTAGACACTATATTTTTTTAACGAACGTATGCTTACCCACATATGACAGTCATTTGTTAACGATGTCAGCCAACGTTTGTTCACAATTATAGCATATCGTCTAGACAACATATTTTTAACTTTTCAAAAAATTTTTTACGTATGTTGACAAATATGTTATTTGTTGAAAGTCGTATGCAAGCTTTTCAACATACGGCAAATTTGATAGCATATAGAATTGATATTTTAACTTATTATGTAAGAGCAGTGTTGCCTAATTCGACATATTTTTAATTAAATTTGTCTATTTAGAGCATGTTGCACTATGGCACGACTGATTAAAACAAAAGGGTAATTATAAATTTTGACATTGTGTTTACATAATACTTCCAGAATTGGGTGGTGCTACCATTACAACGTGTTTACCATCAACACCACCAATGTAATTTGGAAATTGCCATCGCTCATCGAATTTATCTGCTACAGCTTCTGTTGCGGTTGCTGGCATCTATATATATGTTTGAGAAAATAGAAGTAGTAATGTGCGATCACAAAAGCAATGATAAAATACTCTTTCCTTCATATATTTGTCTAAAAGCACTGCATAAATAGCATCCAACACTTCTGGAATTATGGTGCTAATAGTTTGCTTAGGAATACGAAAAAGATACTGCAGTGATGAGAACGAATTTCCACTACCTAGGAAACGAAGTGTCAAAATAAGTCGATCCCTTGCTGTTATACTTTTACGCAATTTAGTGTCCTTTTTTGTAATCAATGGAGACACCAAACAGAGCAAATTGTTAAACTGTTGAATATCCATACGCAGAAAATTTTTGTATAAAAATTGGTCTTCTTTCAATTCCTTGTATAATTTTGCACAGAACCCCTCCTGCTCTCTTCTCTCTACCCATTTTTTTTTTGCCAAATTCTGTGCCGTTTTGCTTTTGATTCCTCATTACCATCAAATACAAATGCAGTCAGATCAATGGCTAGTGATACATCCTTTGATGACATTATGTTTAATTTTTTACTCTTTTTTTATATTTTTACACACTTTTATTTTTATTATTTTTTGCACTAAAACCAATAGTTGTTTCATATAAGTTTAAAAAAAAGAGAATTGTCAAATGTATTTGATATTTTTAAACAAATGTTCATACGACTCAACATACTTATCATCATACGAAATTCAACATATCGTGTAGACACAAAAATTGTATGCTAACTTATATGTTGAAATATAATTTGCCGGCATATGTTGAATTTGAAAATGGTATTTTCAGGATATCGTGTAGACGCCTAACATATTGAATATGCTAAAAGAGTCATTTGTTATTATTTTTAAGCATATGACTCTAAGCATACATTTGCTGATTCAACATATCGTCTAGACTAAGCTTTACATTTCCAGGAACTGCCAGCTAAAAATTAACACAAGTAGTAGCAACAAGAGTCACAACAAAAGCAACGGTAATCATAACAAAAAAGTGGGAAAAGAGGTTTCATAAACAACGTCTTTTCCCACTTCCGATGTTGTTGGCCCACTAAGCGTGAACTCTTCTTCTGGAGCTCGGTAATTGGTAATTTTTGTTGACGACTATTCCAGAAAGTTGTTTGTGTACCCACTTAAAAGAAAATCGGGTGTATTTGATACTTTTGTGTCGTTTAAGAAAATGGCCGAAAGTCAGTGTTTGATAAAAATTCAAATTCTGAGAACCGACAATGGCGGCGAGTATGTTAATGGAAAATGTTGAAAGTTTTTGCCGGACTGCTGAGTAATTCAACAAAAAACGTGCGCCTATTCACCGAAATAAAATAGTACGGTGGAAAGAATTAATCCAACCGGGAGGGAACGTGTTCGATATTATGATTTTTACTACCCAAAACTGCTTCAATGTCATGACGGTGTTAATTCAGGAAGAGCAGAAACATGATTAAATTAACACCTGAAATTGTGTCGGACAATGATGATGCACTTCCAGACGATGAATCCGTTGAAAGTGATTATGTTAACTCTGAGTGGTCATCACTTTTGCCATCACCCATTGAAAAAGAGCATAGTGAATGGCTCCGAATCCTTACGAGGCCCAAAATATTTCTGCAGACGGAAATCAGAACTTTAGAACAATGCAGTTCGCTTGCGATGGTCATAGAAGTGTGAAGAATGCAATGTTATCAAACCACTCAACGGAGTGGAAAGCTACCATGCAAAAAAAAGATTGATTCGTTGATGACAAACAACACGTGGGTACTTCCAAATTTACTACCGGTTGAAAAAGCTGTAAAGTCAAAATGAGCGCTCAAAATTTAAAAAAGATAAACATGGTTATGCTTTACGGTGGAAATCGAGGTTAGCGTCAACGTGAAGGAATCGATTTTAATGAAACCTTTTTACCTGTTGTTCGATATGATTCTATTCGATATCTATTGGCACTGACTGTTAAACACAATATGTACGTACACCAAATGGACGTTGTTAGTACATATTTGAATGGTACACTTAACAGTTTATATCCACAACCGGAAATGTTTGATGATGGCTCAAATAAATATTTGTTGAAAAAAATCCATTTGTGGTCTCCAGCAGTAGGGGCGTGTTTGAATGAGACTATCAACAACGAGTTGCTAAAGATGGGTCTTACAAGAGGGTACGTAAATCAATGCGTCTATTATAAAATAAGTGATGACCAGATCTTGCACGTCGCTATTTATGTCGACGACGTCTTGATATTTCCCAACAGCATGACTACAATCAATGCTGTGAAATCCAAGCTAGTCAACAAATTTGAAATAAAAAACTTGGGAGAGATGTCGTCAGTGCTGGGTTTGAAGATAACAAAAAGTAAAGATACTTTTAAAATCGATCAATCGCAATGCATTTCAAATATCGTAATACCTTTCGTTATGAGTGAGTGCAACCCAACTTCAATCCCAATGGACTACAACCAGAAACTGCCTTCAAGTATGTGCTCCAAAGATGAAGATGCAAAACGGGGAATGCCACGTAATACCTATCAGCAGATAATTAGGTGCTTGTTGTTTGCAGCCCAAATTACTCGGCCCGATATTTGCTATGCAGTATATTTTTTAAGTCGTTTTGGTACCAATCCTGGTAAAGTACATTGGGAAGCACTTAAACGCGTTATGAGATACTTAGGCTGGGTTTTTAAGATCTCACTTAAACAAGGTTTAGTTAATCTGAAAACAGATTTGTGCCGCCATTACCAAGTTTATATACAAAATTTTGACGGAACTGCTTAGTTGTGATTAAAATGTTGGTCTTTCATTAAATAATAATAATCGGGCCTGTTCTGAAAATCACGTGATTTCAAATCACGTGCTTTTAAAATCACACGTGTGATTTTGTGGGGTTCTGAAAGTCATTGCGCTTTTATGATTCTCGGTATGCTATAGGCAATTTAAAATCACACCAAAGCACACAAAAAACGGAACACAAAATTATCACACGTGTGATTTTAAAAGGCACATGTGATTTGAAATCACGTGATTTGAATAAAAGTGATTTTCAGAACAGGCCTGATAAAATCACATTTCACCGGAAAAATCCGAGTTTCAGAATACGTTAAACTAAGTTTAAACAATCCACATCCCGAAAACCCGGCCTTAAAGGGTACAATCGACATGTATATAAAATGCAAGCCTATGCAGAAATGAAAGGCTTCTGCGATGGTGACTGGGCTGGAGATATTGACGACCGCCAATCCACAACAGTGTATCAACCAGGTGCAATTTCATGGTCAACGAAAAAGCAAAAGACAGTGGCATTATCTTCGACGCAAGCCAAGTTTATGTCACTAACTGCTGCAATTCAGGAATCAGTTGGGCTGAAACGCCTAGAAGCTGAACTTAGCCCCGGAAGCTGTACCAGTATGTTGACATATTGTAATAACAAGGGTGCCTAATAAGTCACCATTAGAAAATAATTATACACACAGAACCAAACATGTTGATATTAAAGCCAAATTTATTCGTCAATATTAAGGATAGACCAAAATGCATATTAAGGATTTCGTTTTGGAATACCTGTGTGCCGACGAGATGGTTGGAGATGTATTTACCAAAGCTGTTACTCCTCGGGAACTAGAATATTTTGGAAATAAATTTGAACATTACGAACCTCTATTATTTTAAATCTTTAAATTGAAATGTTAATTTTATTTTTTTTGCATGAGAAATTATTTGTTTTTCTATAGTTGTCATTCAGGGAGAGTGTTGAAAATGAACGACAGCTTAATCACTGTATTTCTTCTGCACTTTATTATTCACACTTGTTTTTAGTATGCTTAGCAGAAACTCTTATTTTTGCAAACTTACTTTATATTAAACTAACGACATTGTACATTGTATGAGCTTTAGTCTAATTCGAACGGAATGGCAAATACGGAATTTACAGCGTTCCCAACGGATTCGGCTTAAAAAATAGATGGGTGATAAAGAAGTTGCAAAATACAGGTTATACCCATTAACGCCCCCAAAAGGGCCGAATTTTAAAAAAGTACCAGACACCTGACCGCTTATTTTTCTAAATGAATTCAAATCACCAAAAATTTCAATGTTGTAGTGGGAACCCCTAATTTAGTACCAAAAATAGGTACGATGTTCACTCCTTGAACGTTCTTATTTCGAAGAACATTAAAATTTTTTAGCTAAGTTACAAATGTGATATACAGCCATTTCACAGAGTACAATTCCGTTCGCAAACGGAATTCATTCCGTATTTTAGTGCTTCAGAAAATTAATCACGAAAAATTTTTCGGAATGAAACGGAATGGGAGTTTTCTGTATCTTAAAGGGCAAATTAATTTAAAAATCTTCTCTCTGTCAATAAACCGATATGTTTTCTATTTATTTTTCAAAAGAAGTAGATTTTAAGTAATTTTTAGAGCTTTATTTTACAAATATTTAAAACTCTTACAAGTAAAACTTTTTCGTAGTGGATTTATGAAGCATTGCCATAAATTCGCCATTGCCATTTGGCGTCTATTACATCCCCGGTGAAGAGGTTGTTCACAAACCTTGATTGTGAAACTTTCAACATGAACAAAGAAAGTCTTAAAAATTGTGTGCCGACAAAATATCTGTTTTTTGTCGTATTTTGCCAAAATTTACATACCGGCAAAAAAAAGAAAACTGAAAAAAAAACAAACCTAAATTGAAAATAATTACATTTGTTAATGTTTCTTTAGCCTGCAGTTCCCGCATTTTAGTTAAAAAAAAAATTTAATTTATTTTTATCGTTTGTGCTAGGTTTTTTCGTACACAAAAAAGAAAAAAGATCTGAAGCATCCCTTACCTTTGGATGACTGAGTTTTTCTTCACTATGTTAACTTCTGTTTTCTTCAATTGCAGCACTTATTGATAATTTAACTAATTTTATAGCTTATCAGTTTTTTATACACAAATAAAAATTTAACTGTAAATCTTTTTGTACCAAAACTTTGTTAATAGCTGTTTTTTGTCTTGTTAAGTGAATTTGTTGCCATATTACACAGTGATTGTATACTGATTCTACCGAATTGGTCATATAAAAATCGATGCAGCAAAATTTTTCGGATTGATGAAAACGATTGGAATCTTAAGTACCAATAATGATTTCGAACCGAATGGCAAATACGGAATTGACAGCATTTCTAATGGATTCGGTTTAAAAAGTAGATAGGTGACAAAGAAGTTCCAAAACACAGGTTATATCCCTTGACGCCCCAAAAGGGCCGAATTGCAAACAAGTAACAGACGCCTGTCCCCTTATTTTTCTAATGAAGAACGATAAGTAATAAAGGTTTGTTGTATATATTAAAGCTTGGGAGATAAGAGGTTATCACGTTTAACCTTTTTTACCTCTCAGATTTTAATATATCATGCAGGTTTGAATATATCATATATATCATGCACTTCTTTAAGCTAAAACATCTGAAATGGTGTATTTTTTGTTTAAAGCGGCTGGAAAACAGAGAAGGAAATTGTTCTTAACTGTTTTGCCTCTGCGACATATATGTAGATATTCTCTGTTAAAGTAATCTTACCTCGAAATTGTGAGCGGAATGTATCATAACAATCAAAATCAAACCTTGATTGAGCACACAAGGTAGTAAGTAAGTACCATTGTTTCAAATTAATTTAAAGTAAAAATCCCTTTTTAAAAAACAAGCTGTTACTTAAATGCGCTAATAAGAAGAAAAAATAAACTTTAACTTTAAAACTTTTACTATATCACGTCATTGCACAATTAACATGATTAAGAGCTTGTCGCGAGATTTAAATACTCGAATTCACTTAGTTTGAAAATTGTAATCTACACAAATTAATCTCGCGATAAGCTTTTACATCATTTAAATTGTGTAATGACATTATAAGTGGATAGTAAAAGTTTTAAATGAAAGTTTATTTTGTTCTTTTTAGCGCATTTAAATAAAAGGTGGTTTCTTAAAAAGTGTTTTTTAATTTTAATTTATTTGAAACTAAGGTACTTACTTTTAATTTATTTAAAACTCGCATTCGTATTCTCAGTAGTTCCTTTCATTTGATACCCATAATGTAGGCAAGCATTTAAAACTTATTCCGCCATATTGTAGGAATGTTTTAAAAATTATTAGTCCGCCCTCTTGGGTGTTTCACCATGTTGGATTTGGAAAGACGTCACACAGCTAAACATTTATTGTATTAAGGCTTAATTTCAAACGGATTGGAGTAACGGAGCTTATGTTCGGTATCTTATTTTTTTATAACTCACATTTGTATTCTCAGCAAGCCCTTCCATTTGATACCCATTTTCTAGCAGTGCATTAAAAATAATTAGTCCGCCATCTTATGTGTTCACCATGTTGGCTTTAGAATGACGTCACACATTTTACCATGAATTGTCATCCAAACTGAACGTGTTTACAAAATTTCAGATCAATCGGTTGAATATATCTGCTTCTAAATTTAGATTCATGCTATAGAAGTCCGCCATATTGGATTTACAGTAACTTCACTTTAACTTTTGAGTTATTCTTAGCAAGCCTTTTCATTTGATAGCCACATTATAGGAGTGCATTAAAAACAGCTAGACCGCCATCCTGGGGGTTGGATTTAGAATGACGTCACACAGTTTGCCATAAATTGTCTTCCACAAAAAAAAAAATCAAACAAAACAAACAAGCAACAAAATCAAACTGAACGTGTAAACAAAATTTCAGCTCAATCGGTTGAAGATATCTGCTTCAGAATTGAGTTGCAAGATTCCACCTTACAAACATACATACATATGTAAATTGCAAGTTAAATAAAAGCTTTTAAAAAGGGCAGTATGAACAACTTAAATAAAAGTAAGGATTACATATGCAGCATGTTTACATGTTTTTATGCAACATATTCACAAAAGAAATTTAAAATTTTTCGCACAGTTGTATTTTTTGTACAAACGAACACAAAAATGTAAGGCCCTAATCATGTACAACGCAGCGCAACGCCACAGAACTAACGCAACGCCAAAGAATAACATTGAAAGCACAAACAATGTCATAAATATTTTGTAATTTTTTTGTTGCTTTCTACAGAAATTCACATTGCGTGTTAAAATTTCAAACGCTCCATTGCTTGTGTCGTTGAAAATTTTAAAACGGTACATGAATTTCTGCTGAAAGCAACAACAAAATTACAAAATATTTATGACATTGTTTGTGCTTTCAATCTTATTGTTTGGCGTTGCGCTGCGTTGTACATGATTAGGGCCGAAAACATGTAACATATAAAAGTTTGTGCAACGTATTTCTCAGAAAAGTATTTGCCGTTAGCGTTTACACACTATTGCCTGTATTCATAAAAATATTTTAAACTTAATAAAGGTTTACAAAACAAATTTTCTATGAACATTTTCCTTAATAAACGTTTGTAAAATATAATAATCGTTTAGTAAATTATCTATCTAGGTTTTTAAAACAAAAAGTATTTATATTAGACGTACATGTGTAAATAATATTTTGCATAAGCGTGAGGAATATTTTTTCTGTATTTCCTAAAGAAAATGGTTTAAAATAGTTCATATTCTAAGAATAAATAAAAAATTAGATTTTTAAGAGATCATTACAAATATTATAACTATTATATCAACTATCATTTGATTTTAATAGATCCTTAGTTTTTATCAAACTTTAAACAGCTTTTTGTATTGAAAACGTGCGTTCAACTGATGCTGAGGAAAGTGGTATCGATTCCAAAGGCAATACGTGAAATGCCAATAGTATTTAGTTTATTCATTCCATTCATTTTTTTTTGGCTATATTTTTCTAAAAAAATAAAATACTTTCAGTTGTGAAATGCTTTATTTCTGCAAGATCCATTAGTGCACGAATATGAACATTGATATTTTCTTAGTTTTCTTTCTCGTTTGGAAATAACATTAATAATAATGCTATTGGTTTTCTCGAAAAAAATTTTTTTCTGGAGTAAAGCTACTTATCATTTTTAAGGTTTTATTGTCAAAATAAAATTTAGTTCTTAGTGATTCGCAGCCCCGTAGGCTAGCTGATAGTAAGCTAGTCTACCAGGGTTGCGGGTTCGATTCCCGCGATAGACTCTGGTCTCCTGCAGACAAGCAAAAAGCTTCGCGGGATTTAGTGTAGGAAAAAAAATTGATTTTGCATTTTCTTTAAGTTTATAAACCATTTCCTTGTTAACTTTGCATGTTTCTAAAAATATGTCAATTCGAGTTCCACAAAAATTTCTTTTAAAGGTAAATTGTTTTCACTTAAATTAAAATTTTCTACTGATATATTATCCAATGCATACATTTTAATAAAATTTCTTGCCACTTGAAAGAACAAATATTCTATTCTGGATTGCAAAATATTAACGTCGTTAATTTTTTTTAATATATATCACAAAAATACGAAATACATTTTTGTTTCAGGTTTTAAAATTTCTGTTCCAATGATTTTGATTCTTTCACTTTTATGGCCACTTTTAAAATAATTTATATTTAAATAATATGTCCCACAAATCTTTTAACAACTGGCTGTCTAGAAATCCTTCTGATTTGTGAATCCTTAATAATACAAGGTGGTTGTGTTTCTATTACCAACAACATACATTTTGCAACAAACATATGATTCAAAAGTCTGCTATCGAAATGATCACATCACACAGTTTTAGTTTACCGCTGAGGTGAGAATGTTGCTGACATATTAAAAGTTAAAAAAAGCAAAGGTTAAAAAAGTACTAAAAACAACGCAGGAGTACTACGGTATTTTTGATATGAAAAAGTACTTAAAAAAGTACTAAAGTACTGGATTTTTCAACACTGGTGATAAATAATGGATAAGCAGGGCTCCCAGTTTTATTTAACACCTTATCCCCAACTTGAAATTTCTAATCTCCAAAAAAAATCCTAAAATCAAAGACATAATATAATGTCAAAGGAAAAATATGCATAGATTTATTTATTTAAATACATACATTTGTGTAATTTTATTAAAACTATTGTTATTGAGACTTTGAGTTCTACGTATCTATATACACATGTATAGTATACAACAAGGGTAACGTAAAAACGCAAACGAAAAATAATTATGCGTTAATGTTTATCATAAAAAAAACTTCAGAATCAAAATCTTCTGATTCATTGCATACAATTTTGTTTTACACGTGTATTTCAGAAGATTTTTTTTGCAGTATTTATTTATTGAATCTTCTTATATTAAATATGAACTAACACTTATTAATCAAATCTTATTCTAATATTTACTCCATGTCCTGCCAGTGCCAGACAAAAAAGACTTAGTCATCACGGCTTCTGTTAACATATGTAGGTGTTTATCGCTCATCTGATTTGGGTGAGTGATGCAGTGTCTCTTCTCCTTAAGCGAGTGTGGCCGCCATAATTAAAATATTTCGAGCTAATGGATTTGAGTGCAGTTCCAGCCTTTTTAAATATTTTACTGCATATTTCGTTATCATAGTTTTTACTACTGTCACATTGAGATCCTTTGAGTTTTGGACATACCAGGGAGCGGCTGTGGTTATTCGAAGAAGTTTATTTTGGCGCCTTTGAATTTTTTCGATATTAAAAGCTGAGGCAGTGCCCCATAACTGAATACCGTAGCACCAAATTGGCTTTAAGATAGAGTTGTAAACTAGAAGTTTGCAATCGAGACTAAAAACAGAATTTCTTCCAATAAGCCAATTAATTTGAAATTCTTTTAGTTTCATTTGAGTTAACTTGGCTTCTATATGCCATTTCCTAGTTCAACGATCTAGTGTATCCGATCTAGATGTATACCGAGGTATTTTAGATGGCAGTGTTTTGGTATTATTTGATTATTTATTTTAATATGGGGAGAATGTTTCCCGACGCAATGTGTGTGCTATATGTGCGCATTTATGCTCATTGATCTTTATCCTCCATTGTTTTAACCACATTTCCAGTGCAAATATATGATCCTGTAAGTAACGAGATGCTTCTTGACAGTTTTTATGTACGCTGAGAATAGCTGTATCATCCGCGAATCTTAGGGGAATATCTGCTCTAACATTCGCAGGTGGTAGCTCGATGCTATATCGTGAGATTTATTAAGGGTAAATACATTTTTCAGATGATTAATAAACAGATTTCCTTTTTCAACGATGGGGTGCTACAAGGCCGACGGAAATAAAGCCAACTTGGAAAATGTTCAAGTTGGTCTTATTTCCAACTCAAAAGTGAAATAAAGCCTAGTTGGCTTTATTTCCTTGTTAGCGAAATTATATGGTAGTGTTACCTGCATTTGTTATTTCAAATGGACGGGGTGCTATAAGGCCGACGGAAATAAAGCCAACTTCGGCCCTATTTCCCTTTTTAGCTGGAAATAAGACCAACTTTATCGGTTGCCCTTATTTCTAACTCGATAGGGAAACAAAGCCAACTTTCAAATACCACTAAAAGGAAATAAGGCCAACTTGGTTTCATTACCTTTTTGAGTTGGAAATAAGACCAACTCAAAAATTGCATTAATTAATTAGGAAAAATTTGTAGTCTTTTATGAGGATTTCCCCTTTTACAGAATGTTTACATGGAGTTTTATTCATTTTGTAAAAGGAAGAATTAATAGTTTTTAAAATTATAAAAAACTAAGGATTTTTCCTTTTACAACCCAAAAATTGCATTCTTTAATTGTTGGCTGGTAATGTTTGTTTATCATATATTGCATTTGAAATAACAAATGCAGGTAACACTACCATATTTGCCAATCAAACCAAATGTTGTAATAAAAATATTTGAATTTTTTGAGTTGGTTTTATTTCCAACTCAAAAGGGAAATAAAGTCAACTTTCAAATTTCGCTAACAAGGAAATAAAGCCAACTAGGCTTTATTTCACTTTTGAGTTGGAAATAAGACCAACTTGAACATTTTCCAAGTTGGCTTTATTTCCGTCGGCCTTGTAGCACCCCATCTTTCAAATGCAATATATGATAAACAAACATTACCAGCCAACAATTAAAGAATGCAATTTTTGGGTTGTAAAAGGAAAAATCCTTAGTTTTTTATAATTTTAAAAACTATTAATTCTTCCTTTTACAAAATGAATAAAACTCCATGTAAACATTCTGTAAAAGGGGAAATCCTCATAAAAGACTACAAATTTTTCCTAATTAATTAATGCAATTTTTGAGTTGGTCTTATTTCCAACTCAAAAAGGTAATGAAACCAAGTTGGCCTTATTTCCTTTTAGTGGTATTTGAAAGTTGGCTTTGTTTCCCTATCGAGTTAGAAATAAGGGCAACCGATAAAGTTGGTCTTATTTCCAGCTAAAAAGGGAAATAGGGCCAAAGTTGGCTTTATTTCCGTCGGCCTTATAGCACCCCGCCTTTTTCAACATCATTTCTTGCCCAACTTCCATTCAAGTTTCTCAATGGTGGATTAGAGATAACTGGTCTATTGAGACTTCTAGCTGCACGCCATAATAAGTAGTTTGATTGTGGAGTTGCATCAGGTCCCTTAAGATATTTTTCCAGTGAAGGCGTTTTCTAAGACTGCAGTAACTCTCTTAGCCTTTTTGTGCACTCTTATAATAAAGTTTTAAGTTGGGGGGATCTGTGCAATTGCCACTCTCTTCGAAATTTTCTTTTTTCAGTCAAAAGACGTTCGACGTCTGTAGAATTTATGTTATTGTTTTTGGTTGTTTTGAGGGTTGTGCTGGAATGTTGAACAGCTAGTTTAAGATAACTGTCAAAATTACCAATAGCGAGATCGACGTTCTCCGGTGTACTAAGCGGAATATTTTCTTTGCAATGGGCACTAAGATATTTTTTATATTTTAACCAATATATTTGTGAGGCTGATGTCGATAAGTAACCAGACGGAGATACGATTCTATTTGGAGTCATTATAGTAGCAATTTTAGGTGTGTGATCGTAAGATAATTCTATGGAGGCTTCCACATGAATCGTGTCTATGGTTATGTTATTAACCACGTCAAAATATATGACATCTGGATTTTTTTGATGATAAGTAGGGCAACAAGTTGGCTGTCCACTCGCTACCACATTTAAATTTATTTTAGAGATTGTATTAAACAAAACACGACCCTTTGGTGTTACAAGTGGCGACCCCTCGAATTTGTGTTTAGCATTATAATCGCCAGCGGCCAGGAAACAGCGTCCTAATGATTTGTAGTATTTATACTATTAGCTTTCTGATATTAAAAATCTAGGGGGAGTGTAAAGAGATGAAAGTACTAAGTTCCGACTTAGTTCTTCAACACTGTTTATACGGGTTAGACAGGGTAGGATAGCTTATTGGGGTAAATTTTATGTAGTTATATACATAGATAATTATACATAAGTACGTAAGGGTCAACAAACCTTTCTTTAGTTTATAAGGGGAAGTGCAATAAATAGATTTAAGGTAGTAAATAAGACACACTTTTTGATTTTTAGGTTAAGTTATAAAAAGGTTTTTATTCAGAACTCCAATGTATGTAAGTTTAGGTTAAGTCTTTTAACTTCAATATTTTATTTAGTTTTAAGTGTAGGTTTAACACATCTAGGTTTAAGTTTTAATTGTATTTTACATAGAAACTTTTACTAGTTCAAAAATATGTTTTTTGTTTTTATTAATATGTGGGTAAGGTTTTAGCGCACAGTTGTTTCTTTCTCAAGATTTACTTTATAATGGTAAGAACAAGAATAATAAAATAGACAGTTGATATTCGCTGCAGTTGAGATGTAGTTGGCGATTGACATCTGGGATGGGATTGTTTAATTGTTCGCTGAGGTGAACATCCGCCCGGGCCTGGCAACCTGCGAAGAAAATTGACAATTATTTTTATATGCTCAAAAGTTCGTTAGGGTAGATAAGAGTAAGAGGGTAGAGTAAAATACTTTATTAATTTTTAATTTGTTAGGGAACCCATGACTAGCCAACCAAGGTGCGAATCCTGGGCGATTAGTGATCCGCCATCAATATGGATTATGTTGGGTTGCAAGACTGTGGTATACAAGTCACCACCGATTTCCATGGAAACGGGTGAGTTAGCATAAAATTCTGGGTCGGCTAGTGAAATTCTGCAGAACTTCTTTTTGATCTCCGGGTCCATTGCATTTGGGTAAGGGTTTCTTGGCAACTCATCGGAAACCCTCATACAGACCTCATACCGAACAGAGGAGACCATATTGGGCGCGATTATGACCTTTACATAAACCTCATCATCGACTTTGAACGTGTTCAACTTTGACTCTCGCACGAATGCCACGCTTATCCTTGATGTTGTCAAGCTAGGGTTTAAAAGGGCTCTGGCAAGTTGGGTTGACTTTTGCGTTATAACCTGGACGACAACGGTGGGTACAAAGGTTTGGGTTTTAGACGTGGGTAAGCCAGTTGCTTTAATTGGCACGACAATAGTTCGTGGCGCAGGTATTGGAACGGTGGGCTTTTTAGAGACAATGGATTGAGGCCGTTCCTTTGCCAAATCTCTTATGATTCTCTCGGGACCATGTAGAGTTGTATGGTGTTTGCCTTTGCATGTCTGACACCGAGAGTTACTATGACATTTTTCAATGAGGTGGTTCCTGGCCAGACAATTGATGCAGTAGTGCAGTCTTATTGCAGTTTTATATTTTTCTGCCAAGTTTAACTTGCTGAACTTTTTACAGTTTGTTAAGCTGTGGTCTGCTTTACAAATGCCGCAACCAAAATGTCGTTTTTGTTGACGATCAGCACCATTACGTTTGGATGTGGGACGTGAGCCATTGCGCTTATTCGACCTTTCAGTGCGACTACCCGAATGACTGGAACGTCCTTTATGGTGGTTATTGTTGGGTGCCATACTCTATATGAAAAAATTATGTGTGGACTAAATTTTAAATTACTAAATGGATGGGTTAGTATATGAGAAAGTTAGGGTGAAGAGTAAGTTATGGGTTATTGTCACAAGTGGATTATTGTGTTAAATGGGTTAAAAAGGGTAAGTGAGAAACTAAGTAGAATTTGGGTTAAACTAACTAGTGGGTAAAACAACAACTTTCGTTATTGGTCGAGTCAATGTTCCAGTTGCTTTTCGTAAGTCAACTACTCTGTTTCGTCTATCAGAGCCAGTGTACGTCTTTATTACTCGACCCAGCAACCACTCATTAGGGGGTAAATTATCCTGTCTAATAACCACAATGTCGTCAACTTCAACTTGACGTTGAGGGTTTTTCCACTTGTATCTTTTATGGAGCTCTTTAAGGTATTCATCCTTCCATCTTCTACAAAAGTTATGATATTGGATCCTTAATTTTTGCCATCTATTTGCTAGGGTTATGTTATCATTGCCAACATCGGGTTCTGCAGGTGTTAGTATGGGTGAGCCAATTAAAAAGTGTCCGGGAGTTAAAGGGTTAAGATCCAGTGAGTTTTCATTTGACGGGCTTAAGGGTCTTGAGTTTAGGCATCCCTCAATTCTAGCGAGAAGTGTAGCTAGCTCTTCAAATGTGTATTTTATGGTATTCATTTTCTTTAGATGGGATTTAAAGCTTTTGACTCCGGCTTCCCATAAACCGCCCATGTGAGGTACCCCCGGAGGTATGAAATTCCACGTCAAATTTTGAAAACTGCTAGCAGATACTACCGAACTTTTTAACTGTTTAATAAATTCCTGTCGCTCTTTTTTCAATAACTGGCTAGCACCAATGAAATTAGTTCCATTATCGGAAAAATTGCGACAGGGCATCCCCGCCTCGAAAAGAATCGAGCAAAGGCTGCCATAAAGGCTTGGGTAGACAAATCAGATGTAGGCTCCAAGTGAATAGCTTTTGTTGCAAAGCAAACAAAAACACAAACGTAACCTTTTGTTATTCTACATGCTCTGGCATTATAAACCTTAATATCAAATGGCCCCGCAAAATCAACTCCAACATTTGTAAGGGGTTTACTTATTTGGGTTCTTTCTGGAGGCAACGCCGCCATAAATTGAGTTGTTTGTCTATTCCTATATCTGGTGCACGGTGAGCATTTGTTAATAACGGAACTAATAAGATTCTTAAGTTTCGGAATCCAGTATCCTGATCTTATAATTCTCAACATAAGTTGATTTCCACCATGTAGGGTTACCAGGTGTACGTGTTGGGTTAATAATTAAGCAAATGCACTACCGTAGGGTAATAAAATCGGATGTCTTTCGGAATATGACAAACCGTTGGAATTCGCTAGTCGACCATTTGCACGCATTACATTAGATGAATCTAAAAATGGCGTTAGGGTGAGCAGGCTACTTTTACTGGGTATAGGGTTTCTTTTCTTCAGACAGTTGTATTCGTATTTAAAATACTCAGTCTGACAAAGAATAATAAGTCTATCACGGGTAGATTTTATCTCGGACGCATTAAGTTCAATACTTGGGTGTGTTATCAATATATGCAGTCTTTCTTTGACTACTTTTGTGTTGTTTCGATCAAGAATAACTCTGTCATTTCGAATTGTATTGTTTCGGGTATATAATGCGCGATCACAAAATCGATAGACATATGTCATTACTCTGAGAGCATTTGACAGTTTTGAGAATCGTGATAATATATCTGGATGTACAATATTCGTTTTATCCAAGGAAGGGTGGGTATTAACGGTCGTGGAAAACGACTGACTAACTTTAGCTTCAGCCTGAGTTATAAAGTGTTTATTCGCTGTTGGCCACTGTGATACTGATTTTTTCAACCACGATGGTCCATTCCACCATAAGCAGTCGTCTTTCAACTCATCGGGATTGCATCCGCGGCTAGCAATATCGGCAGGGTTATCGTGTGATGCCACATGGTTACAATTATCAACACCGACTGTCTGAATAATTGTAGAAACTCGGTTTGCTACAAACATGTTCCATGAATTAGGTTGTTTGCTAAGCCATGCTAATAAAAACAATGAATCTGTCCAGAAATACGTCTGATGTAGGGGGAGGCTGAGTTGGGTGAGTAAATTGTGTGTCATATTTGCCAACAACACTGCACCACAAAGTTCTAGTTTTGGTAACGAGATTACTTTGATTGGCGCTACTCTCGTCTTCGCAAAAAGCAGGGTTACGGAATTAGGCCCATCAACGGGTGTAACTCGTGCATATAGAACTGCAGAGTAGGCCTTTTCAGAAGCGTCTGAAAATCCATGAAACTCAATTTTTGCTGAAGGTAAAAAGTTAATCCATCTTGGAATTCGAATATTGTTAATATTATCGTAAAACTGCTAAAACGTTTGCCATTTTATGACGGTCAGTGGGGTAAGACATTCATCCCAAGCTGTTTTATCTTGCCAAATTTGTTGCATTATAATCTTAGCAGATACAACAATCGGCGCTAACCACCCAGCTGGATCAAAAAGACGAGCGATATCTGATAACACAGTTCGCTTTGTGTACGCCGATTTTCTCTCAATTAAAGGAACAGTAAAGAAAAACGTATCTTCTGTTGCATTACACCGAATACCTAACGTTTTAGCATTATTTGACTCCGCTAGGGTAAGCAGATCAACATCGAGTTGGTGTTCCTTGGGTAAATTATATAGTAATTCCTTTGTGTTGGAAATCCACTTTCTTAAAGGAAAACCAGCAGAGTCAAGAGCTGAAATTAATTGCGTTTGTGCTTCTTTAGCCTCTTCCATAGTGTGAGCACCGGCTAAGACATCGTCTACATACATATTGTTTAACATAATTTGCGATGCGATAGGGTGGGTGCTGTGAATGTCTTTGGCTAACTCGTGTAGGGTTCTTATAGCCAAGTATGGCGCACAATTGACACCAAATGTGACTGTTTGCAGTTCATAATCTTGAATTGGCTCGTTAACGCTTTTACGGAAAAATATCCTTTGATATGGACTGTGTATTGGGTTTAAAATAATTTGGCTGTACATTTTTGTAATGTCGGCGTTATAAACTATCTTGTAAAATCGCCATTTCAAGATAAGTACAACTAAATCTTGTTGTAGGGTAGGACCAGTGTATAGGGTATCATTAAGGCTGTTGTTGTTCGAAGTTTTGCTAGATGCATTAAAAACAACCCGAACTTTTGTCGGAACACGATCAAGTTTTACAACAGGGTGATGGGGTAAGTAATACTGGGTATTTGAAGGAGTGTCAGGGTTATATTTTATGGGTTTTATATGACCCAAGTCGATATACTCCTGTAGCACGTTATCATATTCCGATTTAAGATCTGGCTTTTTCATTAGACTTTTCACATTCCTTAAGAACTGAGCCATTGCTACGTGGTGTGAGTTGCCTAACTCGACAGGAGGGTAAATAAAAGGAAGGCCTACCTGATAACGGCCATTTGGTAATCGACGGGTTGTGTTATGAAGTTACTTCACAATAAGAACTCTCCCCTGAAACTTTGGGTTGGGTGGGTATGTCTTCAATTTCCCAGAACTTGGTCAAAAATTTATCAAGCGTGACTGAACTGAAGTATGAAACTAAGGGTTGGGTGCTATGTGATTTCTGTTGAGATCCAGCCAAACTCAGTCTCCTGAGCTATAAGGGTATTGAGTAAATCGTTTCTTACTCCAGATTTTAAGATCTGGGGGTAAACATCGCTGCCAATAATGAAGTCTATAGGTCGACTTTCATAGAATTTTTGGTCAGCTAATTGAATATTTTCCAATTTTTGTATGACATGACCGATGGCTAAACAATTGTAACATATTTCATTATTTTTCACAAAGTCAATTCTCTCGTTTATTCCGAGTGAATTGAACGACGAACATTCTCTCAAGGTATGGTTTCCGTTGCAAAGTTTGCAAATGGAACCATCTTGTTTATTCTGGGATTTCGGGTAGTTTTGGGTTGTGGGTTGAGTTGGGTTTGAGAGAATCCGTTCATTATTACGTTTTTGGGTGGGTGGGTTTTGGTAATGGTTTTCCATTTTTTCCATTTGAATCATTGGTTACATTATGGAATGTTTTGCCTCTTCTGTCATACTGTGTTTTAACTTCCTGAAAATGTCTGTGTTTTGGGTGTTGGGTGGGGTTGCTACCATTATCTTGCACATCATTCACAGAGGTAAGTTCCTTGAATATGTTAGTTAAGAACAAATCCAAGTTTGTCCAAGAAGGCATTTCAGCACAATCTGAGAGGGATTTCTCAAATTCTCTTCGCGTTTCCCTGGGTAACTTCGTTAAGCAAAGATATACTAAGATAGGATCCCAGTGATCCGTATCTATATCTAAAGAATTCAGATTCGAAATACAGCAATTTATCTTTCTTTGTAATTTTCTTATAGAAACACTACACATAGTGTTAACCAGGGGTAGATTAAACCGGGTTTTTAATTGCGCGTTAATCTGCATTCTACGATTTTCATATTGAGCAGTTAACTGATTCCACGCAATACAAAATCCGTCATTTGTTAAGGATGCATTGTCTACTATTTCTTTGGCTTCGCCGCTTGTCTTCTGCTTAAGATAAAAAAGTTTTTCAACTCCACTTAAGCGAGTGTTATTGCCATAGATGGCCTTAAAAAGGTCTCTTAAGGAAGCCCAACAATTAAAATCCACGCTAAACGTTGGCATATCGCAAGGGGGTACATTGAAGGCTACCATATTATTGGGTTGTGTATTTAGGGGTTCGGGTATAGAGGATCGGGTTTCATTGAGTTGGGTAATTTCATCAATTGATTCATCAATAGCGATCATACTGTTTCTATAAAAACTCTTGGCAGATCTGACATGGTTTACAATCTCCGATAGACTTATAGTCTGAGACTTCACTGCGTCATCTAAATCAGAAGATTTCCTTATCTGCATGAACTTACGGTCAATTTTGGACCATAATTCACTTAGCTCACTTTTCTTGAATTTTAGAGCGGGTAATGACTGAAAATTTTCCGATGAAGAGCGATAATCTTCATTAAATGCTTCTAAATCTATTAAGATATATCTCATTAAATCAGCGGCCAAAGATTGTAAGGTAGACATTTTGGGTTTTATTCAAAAAATTAATAAAATATTGCAATTTACAAAGCAAGTTAGGCAATTAAGATAAGTGTTTGTTTTATCTTTTTTAATTGCAATTTTTAATTTGAATATTAAAAATTAATTAGCAAACTAAATTTCCAACTGGGTATTTTTCTTATGTTTTTGTACGCTACACAGTTTGGACGGCAATATTTGTCCTTCCACAGCAATATAAAAAATATTCTTTTTTATCCTTACGTTTGTGAGTAGGATGGGTAAGTGGGTAAATAAATATTTTTATAATATACTAGCTTAACCCGGTGCGCTTCGCTACACTGGTAAAAAAAATAAATAAGAAAAAAATTGCAGTATTTTTTTAATGTGTAATTTATTTATTTTTGCTCCCCCTGCACCTACCCCCTTTTTTTTTTTGTTTTGAAAGTTGTCCTGTAAAGGTTGATAACTTTTGTGTTCAGATATATGGTATTTAATATTTCTTTATATAAGGGGTACTGCTCCTCCTCTGTCTACCCCGCCCATTTCTATATTGAAATTAATAGTTTACCATAGTAGTAGCTGTAACCACGTTTGAAGACTCTTCCTTTAATAGTTCTTCTGTTGAGCGATACTTAATTTATGCATCCTATGGAAGGTATTTCCCCCCTTGCGCCTACCCGCTTTATATTTATTTTCAAAAGTATAGTATACCATAAGAGAGACTTCTGCAAAGTTTGAACATTCTCACTATAAAAGTTCTTAAGATATGCGATATTAACCATTGGGGTCCTATGGTGGGTACCACTTCCCCCGCTGCTATTATATTTCAATTTGGGGGCTCTGAAGATCCTACTACCAAAAGTTCAACAAAATGCGTGCAGCGGCTCTTAATTATATTTCTATCTATGAGGGGTACTGCTCCTCCCCTGTCAACCCCGCCCATTTTTATATTAAAATTTATATTTTACCATAATAGTAGCTTTAACCACGTTTAAAGACTGTCCCTTTTATAGTTCTTCAGTTGAGCGATATTTAATATATGCATCCTATGGGAGGTATTTCCCCCCCTACGCCTAGCGCTTTATTTTTATTCTCAATAGAGTAGTATACCATAAGAGTGACTTCTACAAAGTTTGAACATTCTCACTATAACAGTTCTTAAGATATGCTATATTAAACATTGGCGTCCTATGGGGGGAACCACTTCCCCCGCTACTATTTTATTTAAATTTTGGGGCTTAGAAGATCCTACTACAAAAAGTTCAGCAAAATGCGTGCAGCGGCTCTTAAGATATGCGATAATTAATATTGGCATCCTATGGGGGGTACCAATTCCCCTGCCCCTATCGAAAAAATAAGTAGCCTATTTTATTTTTAGGGCTCACGTGATGTCACTGTAAAAATTTCAGGAAAATCGGTTCAGTAGTTTCGGTGTCTATAAAGCGACAAACAAACATACAAACATACATAATTCATTTTTATATATATAGATAGATAGATTGCCTAATAATAAAAATACCACAATCTTTATATAAAAAATGGAAATTTATATGTTTATATTGTAAGTTGTAAAAATTACAGACTTACCTAGTTTGCTGAGGGTAGGGTACAAACCTTACAAGACAAAAATATCTTGTGTTTTTATTATTTTCTTTTGTGTCGTCTTCCCGCTTGATTCTTGTTGATTCTGTGTGTAGTGTTCTTGTTGTAAATTTTATGTATGTAAAAAATTGTTTAATGTTGTTTGTATAATTGCAACAAAAGTTTAGTTTGTCTGTAAATTTTTTTTGTATAGGAAATTTGTTTTTGTTAATAATTTTTGTTCACAATTTTAATTTTTATTTGGTTTTTTTCTCATACACTTTTGCCTTTTTTTAAATTGTTAAATTTAATTTGTGCAAAAATTTGATGCCTCACTGTTTTTTTCTATTTGTTTTATTTATTTTTGAAAAATTAGTTTGTTTTGTGTGACTATTGTTTTTATTTATTTGTTTTGGTTTTAAATATTTTTTCACTTTTTATTTTATTATTACTTTAATGTTTTGAGTGATTATTGTTTTTTTTAGTTTGTAGGGTATTATTTTTGTATTTATGTGTGTTGTGAACTTTTAACTTATTTATTTTCTTTAATTCTTTTTTATTAATTTGTGGACTGTATTCACTGTTTCACTTTTTTACTTTGACGGTTCGTGAGGACCAATGTTTATACGGGTTAGACAGGGTAGGATAGCTTATTGGGGTAAATTTTCTGTAGTTATATACATAGATAATTATATAAATGTACGAAAGGGTCAACAAACCTTTCTTTAGTTTATAAGGGGAAGTGCAATAAATAGATTTAAGGTAGTAAATAAGACACACTTTTTGATTTTTAGGTTAAGTTATATATATGTATTTATTCAGAACTCCAATGTATGTAAGTTTAGGTTAAGTCTTTTAACTTCACAATTTTATTTAGTTTTAAGTGTAGGTTTAACACATATAGGTTTAAGTTTTAATTGTATTGTACATAGAAACTTTTACTAATTCAAAAATATGTTTTTTGTTTTTATTAATATGTGAGTAAGGTTTTAGCGCACAGTTGTTTCTTTCTCAAGATTTACTTTATAATGGTAAGAACAAGAATAATAAAAAAGACAGTTGATATTCGCTGCAGTTGAGATGCAGTTGGCGATTGAGATCTGGGAGGGGATTGTTCAATTGTTCGCTGAGGTGAACAAACACAAATGTTCGTTGCTTTCAGATAATCTTCACGATGATCACACATTAAGTAGTGTTTGATTCGGGATTTTATCAAAATAGCAGAACCTCCACAAGCTCTTTTCCGAGGGCCCTTGGTATCATATGATATATAACCATTGTGCTATAACATATTTCTTGAGGTCAAATGAGTTTCAGAAACCATCATTACAGCAATTTGTTTGCTTTTAAGAAAATATTCTAGTTCATTTGTATGTTGCCGAATGCGGTTTGCGTTCCAAAAACAAATTTTTAAACAGTTCATGGCTTGTTAAGTACAGCTTGCAATAACATCGATTGCATTTTTAACATTTCCTACATGATATTACCCATTGTGTTCGTAAAGTTATTTACTGTTTGCACTAATGTTTCCATGGTTTTTTCTAGACGACTTTAATTAGAAACAGGAGTTTCATCATTATTTGGCAACTCACCTTGCATTGGCATATGGTTTGATTTTAGGACGTAAGCGTAGGATATTGTGTTATTATTAGGCTGCGGTACCTGAATGTCATTAGTGTTAACTTGATTTGTTGCCTGCATTTGAGGGGGATTAGGTTTCGGTCCAACCGAACGCTTGACGGTAGAGTATACAGGGCATCCTCTGTATGTAGCACCACAGTTGCTACATTTTTTACATTGGGGTCGGTTTTAGACTGATCGCAGACAGCTGTACCATGTAATTCTCCACATACGACGCAAACAGGGGTTTAATGACAGTATGCCTTAGTGTGACCAAGTTCTTGGCAGTTTAAACATTGCACGGGACCATTCCTTTTGTGCGGCTCCTCTATCGTTATTTTCCTATACAGGATATATTAGAGACTGTAAATGGGATGCATTTCGTTTTTTTTAAGCTTAACGTCGCCGGGTTCTAACTCCACTCGAAATAGTTGCTGGGGATTTTTTTTCTCTATATTTAATATTTATTACATTTTTTTATTTTGAGGCCCTTCTCTTTTTATCTCACCTGGGTCGACGCATGAGTCAATGCCCTCAATCACTACATGAAGACCTTGTAACGTGGAAATATAATTTATATTCTCGTACATAACTAGTTTAGTTTATTTTTCATTTTACTAAAGCAGTTTTTTGTCGTGCCAATTCCCCCAACTGTAACACCAACATACACACAAACACACACCGTATTGTCGGTTCATGTAATTTCATACACACAAACCAACATCGCTGCATTGACGGTTTATTTATTTAGCCTAAAGCTACGGTCACACTTATTAAATATTTGACCAAATACGCATAACCACTACTTTTGTTACTAGTTAGTAAGATTTAATTAACATGGTCTTAATATTAAAAACTAAATCTAATTATACTTTTAGACATAGCAAAAAACTTTTTTTTAGATGTGGTATTATAATCAAAATAAACATTGGAATTCAAGAATATTACATTTTAGTTTTCCTGTTGGTCCCGCGTTTTTCGTCAAATATTTGACAAGTGTGACCGTAGCTTAAGAATTACATACACAAATACACATCGCTGCATTGGCAATTCATTTGTTGAGCCAGTGTTATTTGTTAAACAGCTTGCCTAATAATTCTCATTTGGTTCATCGGTGTATTTACACAAGTATAAAAGGTTTTGTTACGGTCGGGGCGATTCTCACAAGACAAGAAACCGCCCTACAAGTCTCGCAAATTGGAAGAACAAAGAAAAATCTCATCGCAGCTTCGGCTGGCGTTTCTCACAAATGGCTTCGTATGGCCTGTTCTCACAAGTCAGCCGATGAATAAAACCACGTTACAATCTTTACTGCTCTATAGTTGGTATCTATAAAAGTTTCTTTTTAGTACTTCTAATTTAGTTATTACTTTACGAAAATCATCTTCACGACTAACATGTATTTTTGTCTCATTTATACTACCCCGCTTTATTGCAGCTACATAAAAAGAATTTTCACCTATTAACGAGATCAAATTCTTTATTAATTAATTTGTGTTTTGCTCTCTAGGATATATCGGGGTGGCTTAGAAGATTTGATAATGTTTCGTGCTTCCGAGGATTCCTCATCCAGAATTGCAAAACGATTTTGTGAACTAATTCTATCAGCTGTACCATCTTTTAAGACTTTTGGGACCGAAGCAACTGCTGATGAGGTTGGTACCTATCAGTACCAACTTGTACTGGAGGCTTTTGACCACTTTTTATTTGTGACGCTGAGTCTTCCATTATGATTGATTTGGGGTTAATATTTTCATCACTTATTAAAATTGTTTTTGCCGCTGAGGCAACGCTTGCAGGTTTTATATTATTTGTTAGTGAATCAACCGTATTATTAAATACAGAGGGAGAGAGATCGCGTACGAATAATGGGTTTAGCCTTTAGGAATATGCTATCAGCGATCCTTTTTTTCTTTCTTCATTTGTTTCCTTAACACTGACTTTGATATGTATATGCGTTTTATACCCTCCACTACCACTGTGGTGAATCAGGGTATACTAAGTTTGTCATTCCGTGTGAAACTTTTTTATAATACATCTAAGACCCCATAAAGTATATATATTCTGGCTCCTTAAGTAATTATAAGTCGATTTAGCCATGTCCGTCTGTCTGTCCGTCTGTTTAAAACACGCTCACTTTCGAAAAAAGCAAAAGAAAAGAACAAACTTGGCCTCAAATTGCTTGTAGTTATCCTAAGCAGTTTGGGATTGAAATCCAGCAGCATCAACTTAGTAGGATCAGAACTGTTAATCAAAATGTGGAACCACTACACAAAAAAATTGATAATTTTGATACAAAAACTAACATAAATTTTGCACGAATTCGCTTTATACGACTGCAAATCATATTATTAAATTTCGTGAAGATCGGTCCATAATTGACCATAGGCCCCATATAAACCCTTCTCGCGGAAAACAGTTTAGTTCGCCTAAAACCGCAATAAATAACGCTAGCATACTTTAATTTGGTACGTCACAGTTTTATAATACCGCAAATCACACTGTAAAATTCTTTGAAGATCGGTCCATAATTTACACTAGGTCCCATATAAACCCTACTCCCGGAAAACAGTACAGTACGCATAAAACCGTAATAAAAAACGCTAACATATTAAAATTTGGTACATCACAGTTTTATAGGACCAGAAATCACACTGTAAAATTGTTTGAAGATCGGTCCATAATTTACACTATGCCCCATATAAACCCTACTCCCAGAAAACAGTTTAGTACGCCTAAAACCGCAATAAATAATGCTAGCAAACTAAAATTTGGTACGTCACAGTTTAACAGGACCAGAAATCACACTGTAAAATTTTTTGAAGATCGGTCCATAATTTACACTAGGCCCCATATAAACCCTACTCCCGGAAAACAGCTTATTGCGCCTAAAACCGTAATATATAACGCTATCATACTAAAATTTGGTACGTCACAGTTTTGTAGAACCAGAAATCACACTGTAAAATTTTTTGAAGATTGGTCCATAATTTACACTTGGCCCCATTGAAACCTTACTCCCGGAAAACAGTTTAGTATGCCTAAAACCGTAATAAATAACGCTATCATATTAAAATTTGGTACGTCACAGTTTTATAGGACCAGAAATCACACTGTTAGATTTGTGAAATTTAAATAGTTAGTCTAGCAGGGTGTAAGAGTTACTTTATTACGTAGGGTAGACTTATTATCATAGGAGAGCCTTTGGAATGCAGAATAACGGATTCTATATATTGTATTTTGTTTACTACATTATTTAATGTAACTGCTTTTGTCTCTTTTCGAGAAATTGTGAGACCTGTAAAAACAAAACACTTTGCTAAAAAGAATTTTATAATTCCCTTTCCCTACTCTATCGAAAGTGGCAATCTGTAACTCAAGACTATGTCAATGGTAAAACTAACATGACGCGGAAAATTGCAAAGTGCGTAAAAAGCACAATACAAATATACCCCCGAGATTTAATTTTACAGTTGGAAAGTAACACCGACATATTTCTTCGACACGAGTTCAATATTGTGCATCAATATACGGCAATGAAATCAATACAGGAAGCATTGACAGAGCGAGATGCTATTATTCATGTTGACTTTAGTGAAAATTATCAAACCAAATACGCCGAAGAAGTGCAATCGTTCCATTTCGGAGGGTCGAGAGAGCAGCTTAGCATGCATACGGTCGTGGTTTACACCAAAGCAAATAATAGAGAGTTACAATGCTCCTATTACTGCACGTTATCAAAAAATTTGTCCCATTTACCACCAGCAATTTGGGCACATTTACAGCCTATACTCGACAGTTTTCCCGCACAAATCGAAAACTTGCACTTCCTAAGTGATGGACCGGTCACACAGTACCGTAATAAACTAATGCTTTATGCACTGTCATCAAAATTGCAAGAATTTTACCTAAATTGAGCAAAAATTCTCGCGGAAT
Source organism: Pollenia amentaria (assembly GCA_943735925.1). Lineage (NCBI taxonomy): Eukaryota > Metazoa > Arthropoda > Insecta > Diptera > Polleniidae > Pollenia > Pollenia amentaria. The sequence goes on from OX031011.1 coordinate 21,759,870, forward strand.
TACCACGAAGCCGTTCACGGCAAGGGCGCGCCTGATGGAGTAGGTGCGACGTGCAAAAGGACGGCAGATAGATTTATTGGAGCTGGGAATGACATTTCGTCGCTGGAAGATTTAATTAACGCCCTCCAGAAAAATTGTCCTAATGTAAAAGTGTTCACCATTGATGACGAAGACATTTTAAAGAAAGAAGAGGAACTTAATGAAAAAATTTAAAAAGTTTCTCAGGCACTATGAAGGTCAATCAAATTACTGGAAGTATATTTGCCCCAATAAATTGACAATGAAGAGCTTAAGCTGTTTCTGTGATCTTGAAGTATGCAATCATTTTGTGGTCGGCACTTTGGATTTTGCTTCCATGAATACCAAACCGCGCCTTAATGATGATAATGTATATGGGCCTGAAAGTGAATCTGACGACGAACCACTAATAAATTATATAAAGTCAAAGTCTGTCGCGCTCGTTGAAGATAGACGTATTTTCTAAGCTCGGCATACGGTTTATTTTTTTTATAAAACGTGAACAAATAAAGTATTAAACAAGTAAGAGTGCTATATTCGGCTATGCCGAATCTTATATACCCTTCACCATGGTGCGATAAGAATAATCTACATATATAATATATCTGTGGCATTAAATAATAATGGCTTAAGTTTTGAGATATTAAGGGTATTACCAAAAATAAATTGTTTGGTTTTTATATAAAATTATTAGCCACATAAAAAAATGCGCATTTAATTAGAACAAAAGTCTAAATTTTATAAAAAAAAGTGTTTTTTTTTAAGTATATAAAAGTAAAAATAGCAAAAACTGATATATTTTTTATTTAATTAAAAATAATTTATAAATACCAAGAGAAAAAAAAATTATCGAATGGGATTTGAACCCGTCAACACTCAGACGATTACTTGTGACATAACGGCTAGACCACTCGACCACTGGTACGCATGCGAACTTAACTTTAATATAAGTAAATAGGCAGTGGAATATTTTTTTCATATAAGCAAATATCTTTGTGTGAGTTTGTTGTTTGGGTATGAAAGGTGAATATGCGAAAAAGGGAAACACACCACCACCACTGGCGTGTTGCCATACAATAGATTTATCTGTTTTTGAGAGTTTTTAAGATGCAAAAATTCCCAATCTCTATTTGTAGAAATTATTTCGTTAAATAGATCACAGTTTAAAAGCAGAGTGATAACGGAAGTCATATTGGACATGATGATAGTGCCTGTAAACAAATGGAAAAGGAAGGGATAGGGAGGGGGGGGGGGGGACGTAAATAAAACAACTTAATTATATAAAAAAAAAAGTAAATATTGTTATTTCAGTAATTTGGTCATAACTCGGGCATTTTCCAATCGATTTGATAGATTTAGGAAGAAATTTACCATTTACTTCGGTAATAAAACTTGGACTCGGAAAGATCTACGGTTCCCGAAAATAGGTATTTTTATTAAAAAAAAATTTATTTTGGTAATAACTTTTTTGTATCTGAACCGATTTTTCCGAGTTTTTCAGCAAATATGTTCTACTAATCTTTTGATATATAAGACGTATCCATAGGTCATGTAACAGCTCTAAAAATTTAGTTTTTATAAAAATGTTGATGCTTTTTAGCCCATTTTTGGAGTATTTTGCTAATTACTTAACCATTTCTTAACCGATTTGGCAGATTTATATACCCACGTTTTAAGGAAGAAAAACCATTTACTTAGATTATAAAACTTGGACTCGGGAAGATCTATTGTTCCCGAAAATGGGTATGTTTTTTATTTTGGGCATTACTCTTCCATTTTTGGAGAAAGGTTTCAGGGTTTTCGAGAAATATATGCTGCTAATTTCTGACATTTTGGTATATAAAGCGTGTTCATATGTCATACTAGAGCCTTAAAATTTAAAATTTTGAGTATTTTTAATAATGTCTTTGCACGGGAGGTACCACGCCCACTTTTCCAATCGCGCCCATATTTTGTGGGATACTGTGTACTGATAGCCGATATGTTTGTACCCCATTTGGGAACTTTAGCTCGTTTCGTTCTCCAGATATACAGAAATGTATAACGTCTTTGTATGGGAAGTGCCACACCCACTTCTCCAATCCCGCCCATTTTTTTAGAGAGTTTGTGTATTGGCAAGCAACATGTGTGTACTAAATTTGAAAGCTGTAGCTCTTGCCGCTCTCTAGATATGCAGAAAAAAAGAATTTAAAAAACAACAACAACATGGGGTTTATGGAAAAAATTAGAGGTAGTTTTTTACTCATATCTCAGCCATTTATGGACCGATCTTCCTGAATTTTAATAGCAAACAATTCCGGACTATATGTGACATAAATGTATAAAAACCTAGCCTCCATCATATCTGGGGTCTTCGGAAAACCCATTTCAACGGACGGACAGACGGACAACCGGATTTGAACTTCCCTTCTCATAAGAAGCCAGAATATATATACTTTACTAGCTTAACCCGGTGCGCTTCGCTACACTGGCACCCACCCCATTTATTTTTGTTTTAAAATTTGTCCTGTAAAGGTTGATAGCTCTATATGGTATTTAATATGTCTTCTTTGAGGGGTACTCCTCCTAGTCTGTCTACCCCGCACATTTTTATATTGAAATTTATAGTTTACTATAATAGTAGCTTTAACCACGTTTGAAGACTCTCCCTTTAATAGTTCTTCAGTTGAGCGATATTTAATGTATGCATCCTATGGGAGGTATTTCCGCCCCCTGCGCCTACCCGCTTTATTTTTATTTTCAAAAGTGTAGTATACCATAAGAGTGACTTTTAGAAAGTTTGAACATTCTCACTATTACAGTTCTTAAGATATGCGATGTTAAACATTGGCGTCCTATGGGGTATTCCTATACCCCCGCTGCTATTTTATTTCAATTCCGGGGCTTAGAAGATCCTACTACAAAAAGTTCAGCAAAATGCGTGCAGCGGCTCTTAAGATATGCGATAATTAATATTGGCATCCTATGGGGGGTACCAATTCCCCTGCCCCTATCGAAAAAATAAGTAGCCTATTTTATTTTTAGGGCTCACGTGATGTTACTGTAAAAATTTCAGGAAAATCGGTTCAGTATAATATTGGCATCCTATGGGGGGTACCAACTCCCCTGCCCCTATCGAAAAAATAAGTAGCCTATTTTATTTTTAGGGCTCACGTGATGTTACTGTAAAAATTTCAGGAAAATCGGTTCAGTATAATATTGGCATCCTATGGGGGGTACCAATTCCCCTGCCCCTATCGAAAAAATAAGTAGCCTATTTTATTTTTAGGGCTCGCGTGATGTTACTGTAAAAATTTCAGGAAAATCGCTTCAGTATAATATTGGCATCCTATGGGGGGTACCAATTCCCCTGCCCCTATCGAAAAAATAAGTAGCCTTTTTTTATTTTTAGGGCTCACGTGATGTTACTGTAAAAATTTCAGGAAAATCGGTTCAGTAGTTTCGGAGTCTATAAAGCGACAAACATACAAACACACATAATTTAATTTTTATATATATAGAAGATAGAAGAAGAAGATAGATAGATAGATAGATATAGATAGAAGATATATGGTCTTAGATCAATATTGTAGAAATTACAAACGGAATGACAAAGTTATATATACCCTTTTACCTTCGGTGAAGGGTATAAAAAAAGTAAATAAAAGAAAAAAAAAATACATGTATGTACATACATACATAAACATACACATTTGTTATTCTCGGTGTTGATAAACAATAACAAATAAGAAGAGCACAACTGTAAACAGTAAAAAAAAAACTCTTATGAGTGCAAACAGTGCAAAAACAATTAAACATAATGATAAAAATGCATATATCACAGTGAGTGTTAACGAAACAAATGCAGAAATAAAAAAAAGAATTAAAGATAGAAAATACCTAACGGCTAAACCTATTACTCGCACGCGATCCCTCTCACCCACTGTATTTAATAATAATGTTGATATACTAACAAATATAAAACCTGCAATCGTTGCCTCAACGGCAAAAGCAATTTTAATAAGTGATGAAAATATTAACCCCAAATCAAGCATAATAGAAAACTCAGTATCACCTTCTGTGTCAAATAATACGGTTAATTTGAATACAATAAAAAATATTAAACCTGCAAGCGATGCCTCAGCAGCAAAAACAATTTTAATAAGTGATAAAAATATTAATCCCAAATCAGGCATAATAGAAAACTCAGTATCATCTTCTGTGTCTAATAATACGGTTGATTTTAATACATTAAAAAATATAAAACCTGCAAGTGGTGCTTCAGTGGCAGAAACGATTTTAACAAGTGATGTAAAGATTACCCCCAAATCAGGCATGATGGAAAACTCAGTATGGCAGGTAAGAGTGGTCAAAAGCCTCAAGTACAAGTTGGAATGGATAGGTACATAACAGTTCTAAAACGGGGTCGCAGCCCAACCTCTTCTGCAGTTGCTTCGGTCCCAAAAGTTTTAAAAGAGGGTACATCTGATAGAATAAGTTCTCAAAATCGTTTTGCAATTTTGGAAGAGGAATCCGCGGAAGCACAAAACGTTACCAAATCTTCTAAGCCACCCCCGATATATCTTAGAGAGTAAAACTCAAGTGATGTAATAAAGAATTTGATCTCGGTAATAGGTGAAAATTCTTTGTATGTAGCTGCAATAAAACGTGGTAGTATTAATGAAACGAAAATACAAGTTAATCGTGAAGATGATTTTCGTAAAGTAATAACTTAATTAGAAGCAAAAAAAAACTTTTATACATACCAACTGAAGAGCAGTAAAGGTCTTCAGGTAGTGATAAAGGGCATTGATTCATGCGTAACCCAGGTGAGATAAAAACGTTTTTAGAAGAGAAGGGCTTTAAAATAAAAAACGTAATAAATATTAAAAATCGAGAAAAAAATCACCAGCCACTATTTCGAGTGGAGTTAGAACCCGGCGACGTTAAGCTTAAAAAAACGAAACTTTTCTCATTTAGAGTCTGAAATATATCCTGTACAGGAAAATAACGATAGAGGAGCCGCACAAAAGGAACGGTCCCGTGCAATGTTTAAACTGCCAAGAATTTGGTCACACTAAGGCATACTGCCATTTAACCCCTGTTTGCGTTGTATGTGGAGAATTGCATGGTACAGCTCTCTGCGATAAGTCTAAAAACGACCCTAATGTAAAAAAATTTAGCAACTGTGGTGGTAATCACACTGCCAACTATAAAGGATGCCCTGTATACTCTATCGTCAAGCGCTCGGTTGGGCCGAAACGTTAACACTAATTGCATTCAGGTACCGCAGCCTAGTAATAACAGAACATCCTACGCTAACGTCCTAAAATCAAACCATATGCCAATGCAAGGTCATTTGCCAAATAATGATGAGACTCCAGTCTCTAATTTAAGTCGTCTAGAAAAGACCATGGAATCACTAGTGCAAACAGTAAGTAACTTTACGAACACAATGGGTAATATGATGCAGGAAATGTTAAGAATGCAAACGATGTTATTGCAAGCTGTACTTAACAAGCCATGAATTGCTTAAAAATTTGTTTTTGGAACGCAAACGGCATTCGCCAACATAAAAATGAACTAGAATACTTTCTTAAAAGTAAACAAATTGATGTAATGATGGTTTCTGAAACTCATTTGACCTCAAGAAATACTTTTAACATTAATGGTTATATATTATATGATACCAAGGACCCTCGAGATAGAGCTTGTGGAGGTTCTGCTATTTTGATAAAAGCCCGAATCAAACACTACTTAATGTGTGATCATCGTGACGATTATCTGCAAGCAACGAACATATGTGTTGAAGAGCTAAATCGCAACTTAGTACTTTCATCTTTATACTCTCCACCTAGATTTTCAATATCAGAAAGCCAATATTATAAATATTTTAAATCATTAAGACCCTGATTCCTAGCCGCTGGCGATTACAACGCTAAACATACCTTCTGGGGGTCACGGCTCATTACACCAAAGGGTCGTGTTTTGTATAATACAATGTCTAAAATGGATTTAAATGTGATCGCGAGTGGACAACCAAATTATTGGCCTACTAATAGGCAAAAAATTCCAGATGTCATCGATTTTGACGTGGTTAAAAACATCCCCGCAGAAACGATTCATGTTGAAGCTTCTTTAGAATTATCTTCTGATCACACACCTACAGTTCTCACCATATTAAACCCTAATAGAATTGTATCTCCGTCTGGTTACTTAGTGACGTCAGCCACACAAATAAATTGGTTAAAATATAAAAAATATCTCAGTACCCACTACACTGAAAATATTCCGCTTAGAACACCGGAGAATGTGAATCTTTCTATTGTAAATGTTGACAATTATTTCAAACTAGCTGTTCACCATTCTAGCATAGCCCGCGAAAATATCAAAAATAGTAAAATATATTCTACAGATGTCGAGCGTCTCTTGACTGAAAAAAGGAGAGTTCGAAGAGAGTGGCAATTGCACAGATCCCCTCAACTTAAAAGTTTACTAAAAGAGTGCACAAAAAGGCTTAGAAACTTACTGTAGTCTCAAAAAACGGCTTCTCTCGAAAAATATCTTAAGGAACTTGATGCAACTCCTCAATCTGACTACTTATTATGGCGTGCAGCTAGAAATCTTAAAAGACCAGTTATCACTAAACCGCCATTAAGAAACTTAAATGGAAGTTGGGCACGAAATGACATAGAAAAAGGAAATATTTTTGTTAATCATTTGAAAACCGTATTTACCCCTCATACATCTTCCGATACTGCGGTCGAGTTACCACCTGTTGCTGTTGGATCAGCTGTTCCACTAATATTTAAGATAAGAGAAATCGAGAAAGCTATTCATGATTTAAACCCCAAGAAAGCCCCTGGGTTTGATAAGATCAGTAACAAAATGCTTTTGGAGCTACCCAGCATAGCAAAGAAAACTATTCTTTTAATTTTTAATGCTATTTTACGCCTTGAATACTACCCACAAGAGTGGAAAGTATCCTTAGTTACCATGATATCTAAACCACGAAAGGATCCCACAAAAGTTGAGTCATATAGACCTATTAGTTTATATATTAGTCTAATATATCAAAGCTATTTGAGAAACTACTAGTGTCAAAATTAACGCCGATTTTAAATGAAAACAGATGTATTCCCAATCATCAATTCGGTTTTAGAAGAAAACGCAGCACAATTGAACAAACTCATCGAATAGTAAACGTCATAAGAAAAGCCTTTGAAGAAAAAAAATATAGTTGAGCTCTCTTCATCGATGTGTCTCAAGCTTTTGATAAAGTCTGGCATGAAGGTTTACTACTGAAAGTGCAGCAAAACTTACCAGCAAACATACACAAGCTGTTAGAAAGCTACTTAGTCGGTCGTCAATTTATTATTAAAGAAGGCGATTTTTTCAGTTCTCCTCAGCCAATTTACGCTGGAGTCCCACAAGGCAGCATCCTGGGCCCTCTATTATACTTAATTTATACTTCGGACTTGCCTACAAACAGATACACCCATACCTCAACATACAGGACGATACAGCTTTTCTAAGCATACACGCAAGCTGTCAAGAAGCATCTCGTTACTCATATATTTGAACTGGAAAGGTGGTTAAAAAAATGGAGGATAAAGATCAATGAGCAAAAATGCTCACATATAACATTCACATTGCGTCGGGAAACATGCCCCCTATTAAAATCCATAATCAAATAATACCCCAACACTCGCATGTAAAATACCTCGGTATACATCTAGATCGGCGTTTAACGTGGAAATGGCATATAGAAGCTAAATTAACTCAAATTAAACTAAAAGCAATCCAAATTAATTGAATTATTGGAAGAAATTCTGTTCTTAGTCTCGATTGCAAACTTCTACTCTACAACTCTATCCTAAAGCCAATTTGGTGCTACGGTATTCAGTTATGGGGCACTGCCTCGGCTTCTAACATCGAAAAAATTCAAAGGCGCCAAAATAAACTTCTTCGAATAATCACAGCCGCCCCCTGGTATGTCAAAAACTCAAATATCCACAAGGATCTCAATGTGCCATTAGTAAAAACTATGATAACGAAATATGCAGTAAAATATTTAAAAAGGCTGGAACTGCACCCAAATCCATTAGCTAGAAATATTTTAAATTATGGCGGCCACACTCGCTTAAGAAGAAGAGACACTGCAGCACTCACCCAATCAGATGAGCGATAAACACCTACACATGTGAACAGAAACCGTGATGACTAAATCTTTTTTGTCTAGCACTGGCAGGACATAAAGTAAATATTAGGATAAGATTTGATAAATTATTGTTAGTTCATATTTAATATATGAAGATTCAATAAACAAATACTGAAGAAAAAAAATTAAAGTAGCTTAAAGTGTCTTCTCAGTCTTATTCTCAAGCAGTTTCCGAGAAGGCATGCCAACTTGTAAATAAACAACATAACAGCCCCCAATTTAAAATTAAAGGACAAAGGATTTTTTATGCTTTTGACGAAAGTGTTAACATCTTTGAACAGGCGTGTTCTCAATCGTTATATTTTTATGTTTGTTTTTATAAGTAGAAGTTCTTATTTAAGTTTAAAGTTTTTATTGGAGCATTGATGCTCTATATGTTTTTGTCACCTTATATTGCAAAATATGTGCAATTAAATAATTTACTTTTTTTTGATTCTTACGAAAATAAGGTTTGTTTTCATTAATAATTCATTTAATTAATGATGTGCTAATAACCCCAATTTTTGAATGAAAACACTGAAATTTATTGTTGTGGGAAAGCTAGTTTCTATGCGCATTTCGCTGGTTGCTTAGGCCAGCTCGTCAGGAAACTTTTTCCAAATACTTAGAAAAGCTAAAAATATTATACAAGTAAGACCATAAAGTGAATAAGAATTTTAAAACACTCAGGTCTTAAATGTAACAATATCAAAGCTTCAACAAAGACACAACAATATACCGTCAATTTTTTCTTTCTTACATTCCCCTAAAATTGGCTAGTTTTTTTCCAACACGAATTGTAGTTGTAAGAGGATAGAAAGAAAAAACAAAATTAAAAAAACAAGTTGCTTAAATAAAGCAGCTTGCCATTTCAGTTTTTTTATTAGCCGGGCACATGCAAATTTATTATCAAAAATTATTTTCGGGAATGAAATATTTTATTAATAATTCATTTAATTAATGATGTGCTAATAATCCCAATTTTTGAATGAAAACACTGAAATTTATTGTTGTGGGAAAGCTAGTTTCTATGCGCATTTCGCTGGTTGCTTAGGCCAGCTCGTCAGGAAACTTTTTCCAAATACTTAGAAAAGCTAAAAATATTATACAAGTAAGACCATAAAGTGAATAAGAATTTTAATACACTCAGGTCTAAAATGTAACAATATCAAAGCTTCAACAAAGACACAACAATAAATCGTCAATGTTTTCTTTCTTACATTCCCATACAATTGGCTAGTTTTTTTTCAAACACGAATTGTAGTTGTAAGAGTTTTCAATTTTTCTTTCCCCTGTAAAGTAAAGTATCCTGCCCTGGCCTTCATGTCTTTACACTGTGTAGAGTATCTCCCCTGGTCGCTTAAAAAAGCGGTAAAAGTAGATAACTTGACTGGCCATTATTAAACATGCATTGAAACTACCTGATTAAATACGATTATATTGAAAAAACTTATTATTTAAAATAGTTTTATCACGCCGCCATTCCTAATATCAGATAACCTCTTAACGTAGAATGACCCGTATATAAAACTATGTCAGCAAGCTCTTCCCCCAACAAATTCCCAAAACTGAGATCGCTGTGTATAAGGCCTGGAATAGAATAAAGAAGTTGTAGAAATAGCTAAAGCTGGTGACGTAATGAGTACCGTAGCATGAAAAAATGCGACGAGAATACTAAAGGTTTCTATATGGTTGCCAAGCAACCTCATGAATAATTTACAGCCATATTCATAAAAAATATTTTGGGCTTATAGCAGGTTTATGAAACGAATTTTCATATAAAACTTTTATTAAACGAAAATATTTTTTAAGAATATGGGGGTTAGAGAATTATGCAAGAACATTATGCGAATTTTTGAACAAAAAACGTATCAAATTGTATAACAAATGCATATCCAACTACATATTTCTCTTCTGCCAAATTAAATTTGATGTTTCAAATTCGGGTATTGTAGAATAGGCGGATAATGTGGAACCGCCTTTATTTCCCAAACTAATTTAGAAACGCTCCCTGTATATTAACATAGCATACTGAAAAATATTAGCATTGCGGCTTTGTGTATGCAAATGGTCGCACTGCTAGTTTTCTGTCGGTCTGTAAGTGTAAACAGCTGTTGTTTATTTGTGGTTTTTTAGAAAGTTTACAATTTGTTAACTAAATAATACTTTTAATTGGTAAGTGTGGCAATTTAATAAATTTTGTAATATTTATAAGAATTGTTTGAAAAAATTTGCAATTTGGCTTATGTGGAATAACTGAAGGCGGTTATTGTGGAACCCTTCTCCACCAAAAGCCATGAAGGCTGAGATATAATTTTTAATTGATTTTTATTTGTAAACAACATGTTATGCCAAAAAAGGAAGCCTTATCTGTTTAATTAATTAAAATAAAAAAATTATATGCTAAATTGAATTAGTTTTTTATTACAATTTTGTTTCTGGTAATATGTAAAAGTATTCCACATTACCCACCAGGGAGGTTCCACGTTACTCTCCAAGTTTAAGAATTACTGTTTTTGTGGTACATCAGATTTTTCACTAATAACTTTTATTATTAATAAGAAAATACGATTTTTTGATAAACTTAGTTATTCAATCGATTTAGAAACACATTCCGACTAGTCCGATGAAGAGTATGCTTGTACTTTATAGAAGATTGCCAAAACAAAAATAGGGGCTCCACAATACCCGAAGTTACTCTAAGGTAACACTATATATAAAAGCACCCTAGTTGACATACATAAGTACGTAAGCATTTGTTTTGTGTTTTGTTTCAAAATGGATAGACAGAAAAAGATTTTTTATTATATCAACATTTTGATATAAATTTATATATGAATTGTCGCGCAATAATGTTCAAGACTTCGAATTTAGCGCTTCAACTTCTACTGTGGCGACTACCACAACTACGTATTCTTTTGACTCTACTTTGACGCTGCAGTTTTAATCTTTTGACAGCTTAAAGCGCTTAATGCAGCAACAATTACGATACGATTGGTAATAATATAACAACTTCAATTATGTTTAAAGTATTTAGAAAAATCATAAAGACAATTTTAAATATTAAGGACATGTAAACGACTAGAAGATAAAAAAAAACAAATCGGATTCCTTCTATTGTAGTAAAGTTTTAATAATTTTATTGTTGTAAAACACGTGTACATTTTAGATCCGTACGTGAAGGTGTGGCTGCAATTTGGAGATAAACGTGTTGAAAAACGAAAAACAGCCATTTTCAATTGCACTCTGAATCCGGTTTTTAATGAATCCTTTTGTTTTGATGTACCGTGGGAGAAGATACGAGAATGTTCGTTAGATGTAATGGTTATGGATTTTGATAATATTGGACGAAATGAGTTGATTGGAAGAATTTTATTGGCTGGTGAGTAAAAAACTAGCGTAAATATTAAATAAACACCAAATCCAATTGAACAAATTGCAAATATGTAGATCATTTATTATATGTTTATTTATGTGTATATATATTGTTATATATATTACGACAGTTGCTTTCGAGATGAAAAGAGGTAAAAAATTCGAATGCATTGAACTGTTTCTGCATTTTCTATTTAAGCAAAAACGAGAGAATATGCTTTGTTTGGCTAGGTGATTTGAAATACATATTTTCAATACGAAACAAATATTATATTCAAGGATCGAGTGCATAACATAAATTTCAGGGAATTTATATCAAGTAATAATGGAATCATTTTTTTTTTTTTTTTTTTTTTTTTTTTTTTGGTTTGGACCAGCCATTAGTAGGATTACCCCTACTAATACATTGCATTGTAATGGAACTAGGAAAATAAGTTGTTGGAAGAAGGAAAGAGGGAGTAGTGCTTGTGAAGATTCGACTGGAATTTATTCATGTTGAAAGTGAAAGGGAAGACTTCAGCAGGAAGGTTATTCCACATACGAACAGTCCGGCCAAAAAACGAATTTTCCCTGTAATGCGTTGTACGATTCACCGGCCAATCGACCACAAGAGGATAGGCTTTTGAGGAAAAACGTGTATTACGAACAATCGTATGTGTTTCGGGAACCAAATCCCTAATTTCATTAGAACACATCCCGTTGTAGTAACGATAAAACAGGCAAATACAACCCACATTACGAAGGTGCTCAAGGAAGTCAATAGAATTGGATCCCCTACTGTCCCCAATGAGAACCTTCGCCCTCTCCTGCACACGGTCGGGATGCTCCAAAATAGACTTTGAAGCACCGGCCTACAGAGAGTTGTATTCCATTCGAGGTCGGATATAGGTGGTATAAATAGTAAGGAGATCAGATGGAGTGAAGTGTCTCTTACACCGTTTCAAAAAACCGAGGCACTTGAATGCTTCTTTCGACACCTTGAATATATGTTAATTCAATATGAACACATTCATTGAAATAAATTTGTAGTATAAGTGACAGTGTGACCAGATCTAAAGAGCTTTTATAGCTAAATCTGGCATTAGGCAAAATAATGCTAAAAATGATTTTAAAAAATGCTAAGTTTTTTAAAGATTTTTGTCAAAAAATTATTACCAGTATGAAATTTTATTCGAGGCAAAATACATTTTAGGGACTTATTGTGTAAAGAAATTGAAATAAATGTTAATATTTAAACAAGTGGATAGATTTTGGCAAAGCATCTGATACACATAAATATGAAGCACTGGTACATAGTTAAGATTAAATTAAAAATTTATGGGCCCGACAACCTCTGATACATGCTAAATTTAAAAGGTTTATTTCTATAATATACATTTTTTTTAGAATTATTATTTTTTCAGCAGCTTAGAGCAAACAATTTCTTCACACATTTACACTATTGAATTTTTACCTTAGAACAAAGCGAAATTTCTTTGTAATTTTATATCGTAATTTCAAATGGCAAATAATATTTAAAATTAACATGACAAGTGCATTTCTAATATGCCCTGAGTATTCTATTTTTTAACAAGACAGGTAAGACGTTTCTTAACTATTTAGTTACAACTATTTTAAGTCAAAATGTATTACTATTAATAAAAAAAATTTAATTAAAATCAAACAAACTATTCATTCAAATTTTTAAAATAAATAATGCTAAGATCAGCTTAAAACATTTTCTAAGAATGCCAAATAAAATGCCAAGTGCTAAATAAAAATTTTTAATGCTAAATTTAGCTGCAAAAATGGCCACACTAATAAGTGAGAATAGGGATCAATCTAAAATTTAGGTAGGGAAACTTAATAGTGTTGCGAAAAGACTTTTAATGTTCTACTGAATTAGTACACAATTCTTCAAACATAGGTTAAAAATAAAATAAAATCGTTTAACCAACGGTTCCCAATAGGGGGTCTACAGACCTTTTGAGGTCCATGATAGATTTCGTCTTTTCATAAAAAAAATATATACATCACAGAATGGCAACATTAAATGCAATCAACAAACGGTAACCCAATATTTCTGTGTGAAAGCTCAAGCGAGAAAACAGAGTAATATACGGAGCTGTCAAGAGGTATTGTGTTTTTATGTCTCTTTCTTCGAAAGCTGTCCTTTTTGCATTTCGCACCATCTTTTATGTCGTACTACAATGAACATAAATTTATTTGGTTAAGATTTTAAGATAACTTTTTTAAGTTTATCACAACAGGAGTAAATAATATTTAAGTAAGTTAATAACATGATAAAATAAAACAATATTACTACGTACATTTTTTGCACAAAAAAAAACTTTTGTTGAACTAATGCTTTTGTTTAACGTGGTTTGTACTTGTTATTTTTGTTTTTATCACGCCATTGTTGTTGATTGTAGCAGCCTGTTTTTACCAGGGACGCTAAGAGTTATAAGATAAACGAAAAAAATCACATTTAACAATTAATATTGATGAATTATAGATAAAAGTTTTAATTAACAATTATTATTTAATTTATTTTATTTTGATTACGTAACCATTTTTTTTCATTATTTATTTATTGAACCTTCATATATTAAATATGAACTAACAATAATTATTCAAATCTTATACTAATACTTTATTTTTGTCATGCCAATGCCAGACCAAAATTTTTATCCTCACGGTTTCTGTTCACATACATATGTAGAGGTTTAGCGCTCTTCTCGTATGAGTCCTGCTTTATCTTTTCTCCTTAATCAAGGGTGGCCGCTGTCATTTAAAATATTTCGAGCTAGTGGATTTGGGTGCGATTTAACCCTTTTTAAATATTTTAATGCATACAACGTAATAATAGTTCTTACTAATGGCACATTGAGATCCTTGTGAATATTTGAGTTTTTAACATACAAGGGAGCGAATGTAATTATTCAAAGAAGTTACTTTTGGCGCCTTTGAATTTTTTCGATGTTTGAGGCCGAGGCAGTGCTCCATAGCTGAATACCGTAGCACCAGATTGGCTTCAGTATAGAGTTGTAAAGTAGAAGTTTGTAATCGAGGCTAAAAACAGAATTTCTTCCAATATGCCAACAAATTTGAATTGCTTTTAGTTTCATTTGTGTAAGTCTGGCTTCTATATGGCATTTCCATGTTTAAGGCCGATCTACATGCGAGTGTTGGGGTATTATTTGATTATTGATTTTAACAAGGGGGCATGTTTCCCGACGAAATGTGAATCTAGATGAGTACCGTGATATTAACATGCGAATTAGAGATGAGCGATCCCGTGATTTTTAAAGAACATCGTGATTAGTGAACGTGATTTAAAAATCACTGCTCCTTAAAACTGTGATTGTGATCACGGTTTGTCAACTTTAAGTTCTTTTATAGCAAGTCGTCCAAGCTATATGTACAGTGCGTGAGCTTTCGCGTGAGCTTTTCTAAGTACTTTGCGAATAAACAACAACAAATTGTAAGAGCTTTCAAAGCTGTTTACTTGCATATACATACTTGAACAAATAAGCTTTGTCTTAAAAAAAATACTAATAAGATAGAAGAGAGAATGAAAGGAACAACAACATTATTCGCCATTGCAAACAGTGAAATATCATAAATGTGTGTATGTAACAAAAAACAAAAAGAACGACTTAGCAAGTACCTGTTACTTGACAAATTTGGTCACAACTGTGATTCGTGATTTTTCAGTAACAGTGATTAAATCACAGGTACAGAAATATCGCTCATCTCTAATGCGAATGTTGGGGCACTTATTGATTATTGATTTTAATAGGGGTACGTTACTCCCGATGCAAGGTAAATATATTATGTACGCATTTTTGCTCATTGACCTTTATCGTCCATTGTTTTAACCACTAACGAGATGCTTCATGATAGTTCTCGTGTACGCTTAAAAAAGCTGTATCATCAGCAAATGTTGAAGTTTGGGTGTGGTTGTTTGTTGGCATGTCTGAGGTATATATTAACAGTAGGCCCATAATGCTTCCCTGAGGGACACAAGCGTCAATTGGCTGAGGGGAACTTAAAAAAGCACCTTATTTATTAATAAACTTTCGACCGACTAAGTAGCTTTCTAACAGCTTGTGTGTGTTTACTGGTAAGTTTAGCTTTAATTTATGTAATAAGCCTTCATGCCAGACTTTCTCAAAACCTTGAGAAACATCGATGAAGAGAGCGGAGCAATATTTTCTTTCTTTAAAGGCTTTTCTTATGGCGTTTACTATACGGTGGGTTTGTTCAATGGTTAGGAAAACATCTATTTTAATTTAAAATTGGGGCTAGGCTTGACAACAACAGCTTCTCAAACAGCTTTGATATATTGGACAATAAGCTTATAAGTCTATATGACTCAAATTTTGTGGGACCCTTTCCTGGTTTATGTATCATGGTAACTAAGGATACTTTCAGTTAAGTTTCTTAATGGTGGTTTAGTGATAACTGGTTTTTTAAGATTCTAGCTGCACGCCATAATGAGTAGTTAGATTGAGGAGTTGCATCAAGTTCCTTAAGATATTTTTCCAGGAAAGCCGTTTTCTGGGACTGCAGTAACTTCCTTAGCCTTTTTGTGCACTCTTTTAGTAAGTTCTTAAGTTGAGGGGATTTGTGCAATTGCCACTCTCTTCGAGCTCTCCTTTTTTCAGTCAAGAGACGCTCGACATCTATAGAATTTATTTTACTATTTTTGATATTTTTGAGGGGTATGCTAGAATGTTGAACAGCTAGTTTAAGATAATTTTCAGTGCATTGGGTACTGAGATATACACAAAAATTACGCACTGGATATGCAAAGCCATACCACACTGGAGCATTTGACTATTCCAATTTATTTGTGACTATAACCAATTTATTTGTGTAGATGACGTCACTAAGTAACCGGACGGAGATACAATTATTTTAGGGTTTGTTATAGTAAGAATTGTAGGTGTGTGATCAGAAGATAATTCTAAGGTGGCTTCAACATATATCGTTTCTGCGGGGTTGTTTTTAATCACTCCAAAATCTATGACATCTGGAACTTGTTGCTGATCAGTAGGCCAATATGTTGGTTGTCCGCTCGCGACCACATTTAGATCCATTTTACAAATTGTGTTAAAGAAAACGCGACCCTTTGGTGTTATAAGTCGTGACCCTCAGAAAGTGTGTTTAGCGCTATATTCACCAGCAGCTAGAAAGCAGGGTCCTAATGATTTTAAATATTTATTATATTGGCTTTCTGATATTGAAAATCTAGGTGGGGAGTATAATGATGAAATTACTAGGTTTTGATTTAATTCCTCAACGCAAATGTTCGTTGCTTGGAGATAATCTTCACGATGATCACACATAATGTAGTGTTTTGCTCGGTATTTTATCAAAATGGCAGAACCTCCACCAGCTCTACCTCGAGGGACCTTGGTATCATTTTATATATAACCATTGATTTTAAACGTATTTCTTAAGGTCCGATGAGTTTCAGAAACCATCATAACATGTTGCGTGCAATGTGAGGTACCCTATTGGTAACGACGCCATTGAGCTCCCCGGTACACACCCCTGGCTGTCGAAAAAAATTTTTGGTGGGTAAGGAAAATTTAGTAATGCAAGTTAAGTAATATAGTTTACAGAAAGGGGCCATTTAAAAAAGGGAGACACCAGCTCCAGCCCATGTCTCGGTGCATTCATTTTGTTTAATCGAAAGGAAGGGCTGTACGTATGGAGTCTACTATCTCCAGCCCATTTCCCAGTATTTTTTGTGTCGTTTTTTTTAGTTTTAAAGCTGAAAAGAAAGAAAAAATTGATTAGTATTATGATAAGGACAACTGGAACGACACATACAACATTAAATCTAAAGTGGTGTCCAAATCCCCTGAAAATAGAAAAAAGGAAAAATATCATAAAACATGAGTAATTTATACTTACAGCCCAATTGTGATGTGATACATGTGGGAAAAATGACAGCTGTTCGCATATAAGCTGTGAAAGTGTGTTGTTAAGTAGGTATAAGTGGCAACGCACTATCATAGTAAAAAAGGCAGGGATGCAGGTTTCATTCAAAACTAACAAATTGTGAAAATTGAATTTTGAAAATTTGTTAAATGATGAATGAAAAATTATAGGCTGCTAAAATTACTGATCGCCTGGTATGGATGGGGAGGATTATAGGGCAAGGACCATATTTATTTATATTTTTTTGTATTGAAATAAATTAAATTTTTAATTATATATATTTTTTGTAGAGGCGGGAAAAACACCAAGAAAACTGATTAGTAATTAATAATGTATGTATGTATATTTAATTTATTTATAAGAAAAGTAGTTGAGGGCTTTCTACAATCTGACAAACGTAGGGAAGGAATATAAGTTAGGAAAAAAAATTTAAATGTTATGCGGGAAAATATACATAAATATATGTATAAAAAGCTAACAGGAAAATTTACTATTATGGGCATGAACTGATTAAATAAGGATTAGCGCGAAATAAGCCCGGCAGAAATAATTGAAGTACATACGCTGTAGGTAGTATAAAAGAGTAAAAAAGTAGGAGAGTAGTATTAGAAAGTGATGATAAGTGCTCTAGTGAAATCATAGGTTTTCAAAGTTTAGTAAAATAATTAAAACGAAGACCAACAAATAAAGTCCAAGGTGAAGTGCTTAAGGCTTTAATCTAAATTCGAAAGTGGAGGAATTTTTTTTGTGTTTTTTTTTTTGACAAAAAAGAAGAGTAAAACGTAAGTTTGTTGCATAGATAGAATAAAAGAAAACCAAAAGAAACTTTATATTCACAAACAAGGTGCACAGAAGTGTTCTTAAATTTGTAAAAATTTAATTATTTAAATTATGTGAAAAATTCGTTTGGGAAAAGTGTAACAAATTTAAGATAAAAGTGCTTGTTTTAATTCGTCTTGGCGTTGAGAAATACTGTTTGTGAATATATATATATATGTATAGATGAGAAAAAAGAAAACAAAAAAAAAATAAAAATTTTTGTGTTTCCCATATAGCTGGCTATTTTCTTGGAACTGCTGATGGATGAGTGAATCACAGTAGAAATAGCCAGGTAAGTCTTTTTGTTTATATTTTATAATTTGAAAAGCCATATAATTGAAAAAACATAAGAATTGCGTGTTTAGTCCTGAGGAACTTGTTATTTCCAAGTGTTCTAAAAATCTGTGAAATCAAGACAGAAAAAAGGCAAGAAGTAGAAAATCTGATTATTTAGTAAATTTTTATTAAATATAAAGAATACTAGGCACTTACAAAGAAAAGTTATATACAAAAACAACAAATTTTAATAATTATACACAAAAATAAAAAAATTAGTATACGTATAGAATCAATATTTAACAACAAAATAAATAAATATAAAAAAAAGAATATACCGGGCATCCTCTATAGTTGGCTTTGTGATTACCACCACAGTTGCTACATTTTTTTTACATTGGGGTCTTTTTTGACTTATCGCACAGAACGTTACCATGTAATTCTCCACATACGACGCAAACAGGGGGTAAATAGCAGTATGCCTTAGTATTACCAAATTCTTGGCAGTTTAAACACTGAACGGGCCCATTTCTTTTGTGCGGCTCTTCTATCGTGATTTTTCTGTACAGGATGTATTTCAAACTGTAAATGGGATGCGTTTCATCTTTTTTTTAGCTTAACGTCGCCTGGCTCTAACTCCACTCGAAAAAGTGGTTGGGGATTTTTGCCTTACTTTTAATTTTTGTTACATTATTTTATTTTAAAGTTCTTTTTACTAAAAATGATTTATTTCGTCTGGGTCCACACATGAGTCAATGCCCTTTATTACAACCTGAAGATCTTTAATGCTTTTCAGTTGGTATGTATAGAAGCTTTTTTAAGTGCTTCAAACTTATTAATTATTTTACGAAAATCATTCTCATGATTAACCTGTATTTTTGTCTCGTTTTTATTACCACGCTTGATTGCAGCTGCGTTAAGCGAATTTTCACCTATCACCGCGATAGAACTTTTTATTAGCTTACTTGAGTTGTGCTTCCTAAGACATATCGGAGGTGGCTTGGACGATTTTATGACGTTAGGTGCATCAGAGGATTCATCCTCCAGAATTGCAAAACGAGTTTGTGATTTTATTCTATCAAAAGATGGAACTTTCGTGGCCGAAGCAAAGGCTGAAGAGGTAGGGCTGCGACCCCGTTTAAGGACTGTTATATACCTGTCCATACCAACTTGTACTTCTGGTTTTTAACAACTTTTTACTCGTGTGTTTTCGCTTGTATCTGTGTTTGAGTTCATGGTATCATTTCCTACTAAGATTGTCTTTGCATCAGTGGTAACGCTTGCAGGCGTTGTTTTTGCCGTTAGGAATTTACTATTGTTTTCTGTTGTTATTGTTTTATTGTTATTTCTCATACAGAGAGTTGTTTTTGATTTTCACAGTTTTTTGTGTGTTTTTTTTTTTTTTTTTGTTGAATGTACTCTTCTTATAATTTATTATGTTGTTGTAACACCCAAACAAGATAAAAAAGAATAAAAAATTTTTTGCACAGATTATATGTAACTATGTATGTATGTGCGTACATACATATATTTTTTCTTTTTCTTGCATATTTTCTTAATTTTTTTTTTAGTAATTCTATTGTTTACTTTTATTTTTTTTTTTTTTAAATTTTAATTAAAAATCATTCTATTTGAGCGTCCAAATTCGCTTATTAAATGATATAACTAACAAATTTATGATAAAAAAAGAATCGTATGCGGAGTTAAAAAAAACACGTCTGTTCTCAACGAGCATGACCGACCGAATCGTAACCAATTAAAGTGAAAAATATGGTTTTTTTTTTTATAAATAACAATTATTTCTACCAACATATGTAGTTGTCATACAAATACCATTCCCGAAAATAGGTAAAAGGTTTGGTATTGACATAAAAATTGGTAACAATAGCATTAACGATAGATACTATGTCATAGAACTGGTACCAGTAGGTCCAAAACTGACGATATGTACCATATAACCCCTATCTTTAATCACTTAAAGACAACAAATTTCATAAAGCTGAAGATATCTACATACGATTCGGCATAATGAAATTTAAAATGAATGCTAACCTCATAACATATTTTTGTTCTGCCGGATAAATGATTGCCCATGTGCCCTAAATAGTAGCCAACTATACTTTCTTACTTATTTATAATGGATATTTGTAACCAAAAAAATAAATTCTTTCTTATAATGATTATTTGTAACCAAAAATAATAATTATTTGTTAAAATGGTTATTTTTAACCAAAAAAATTTATTATTTTTTAAAGTTGATACTTGTAACCAAAAATTTTTTGTTGTTGATGTAATGGTTAATTATAACCAGGAAAATGCTCTAATAAACGTGTTTTATGCGCATAAAATGTGCAATAAAAACTCGAAAATATCCCTAAAAAATTGTTAAAACTATGCCCCACAAAATCAAGAATTACTTATTTGAAAACAAAATATTGAACAATTTAAAAACATTTGCATTTTTATCAATTTTTAATTATTTTTCGTCATAAGTGTTAGAAATAAGCTTTAAAATGATATATCATTCATTAAATTTGATGCGGTGGTATGGGAGATATTTGCAACCGACAAAAAAAGTGCTTTAGAAATAAAATATATGATTATTAACTAAGCTTCACAAAAACGAAAGTCAGCATTAAAATTGGTTGCGTTGTAGACCTATATTAAATTATTGACCGACAATAAGAAAGTTTTATGCGTTTATCATGATTTATAACATTTTTAGCCGAACTAAAATGATTTTTAGGAGGGTAATTTCTATTGGACCTATGGTAAATTATTGACTAATCATCACAGAATTCTGAAGACAGATTTTTGGTATTACAAAAAATTAATTAGAATAAATTTCAGTACAGCAGTTTAATTAGTTTAAGCGTTAACAGTGAATTTCACAAAATTGCATGATATTTTTACCGCAATATCTGTTATAGTTTAAGGCGAATTTAATTATTTTCCCAAAGTGGGCTTTATTTGGTTTTAGGCGCAATAAACTGTTATCTGAGTAATGATCAAAGTTGATTCATCCTTTATTAATAAATTTGTTTGACTTAAATACTACTAATGAAAATAAAGTTTAACCTAAAATTTAGTGACTTTACAAAAGTACACTCCATCACATATTTTTTACTTAGAATTAACTTACATTGTATCAGGCAGAACAATTTGAGTCATTTCGAATTATTAATGTGTATTGGGCTTGGTGGTGTATTTTGAAGAAAAGAATTTGCTAGTTCAGCATAACTGTAAAAATGTACTTTTAATTATTGTCGTCAACATTAGTAAGCGAACGTTGACCGTTGTTTATTTTAAATATCAAAAGAATTTATGATTGTGACAACGTACACTAATTTAATTTTGTTACTGAACTGTCTTAATAATTTTGTTTACAAATAACACAAATGTATTATTTAATGAAATGTATGGATGCACTACACCCCCAATCTTCCAGTTAAAATTTTACAATTTTGTTTTAAAATTTTTAAATTTTAATTCAATATGTGCTGTCTGGTGGTACAATACTCATATGTTTTATAAAGATAAAATAATATGGTTCTTATATGTATGTATATATTTTTGTTTGTTTAGTATTAAAAAAATTTGGTTGTTTTATTTTATTTTGTGTTACAATAGAAGGTATTTTTCATATTCTGTATTTCTTAAATACATTTTTATTTACAGTTTTGGTTTTTCCATTGATTTTTACTTCTACATTTACATTATCTATATTTACTACTTCATAAGGTACATTTTTCTTTCTATTTTCTAACTGAATTAAAACTAAATCTCCTATGTTAACATCTATACTAGTAGTATAAATATGGGGATTCTGTATATGATTTTTGCTCCCTACGTGATTCCCATAAGGAGGAATTTTTAAATTTCAAATTGCTCCCAACGTGTTTTCCCATAAGGAGGATTTTTTTTCTCCCATAGGGAGGAATTTTTAAATTGAAATGTTACTTTAAAGTTGGTTTTAGTTAATTTTAAATTTTTTGCTCCCAATGTATTTTTCCATAAGGAGGAATTTTGAATATAAACAAAATAAAAAAATTTTTGAGTAATTTTAAATAAAAAAAGAGAATTATATAAAGTTGATTGTATTTTCTTCAATGAATAGAAATTTAAAAATGTGTACAAAAAAATTGTTTGAGTATTTTAAAATAAGATAGAGTAATGTATAATATATTTAGAATATGCAGAACATGTTAGTATAGAGATAAACTCAATTTGAAAGTTTGCCATTAATATAAAAAGGCTTAGGGAGTATATTCCACATCATTATTCTAATTGCCACTTTAAAGGAAACTTAATAAAAATGGTAAGCATTTCGTACATAATAAAGGTATATTTAATTATTTATTATTTTTTTCTTGTTTGTTTTCAGATGAATAAAAAAATTGTGAATATTGCCCAAGGTATTAAGCCTGAGTATATTAGAATAGATGATATACCGTTAAACCAATCTATGAAAATTGTGAATTTTGAATGGAAAGAAACACAATATGGTCTTAAACTCATTGCCAATTTAGATGACAATAAATGGTTTTATCTACCCAATAGAATGATGAAATTTTTAAACAAGGACGATCCATACTTAACTCAAATGAATGATAAAGTTTGGACAATTATTTACAAGGGGCGTCAATTACCAAATGGACCTGCAATATTCGATTTAAATTATATCTAAACTCTGAAAAAGAAATCCTTACAATAAAGATAATTATAATAAAACAAAAACAAGATATTTTTTAAAATTTTTTATTAATTTTTATTTAAAAATAATTTTAGTTTTTTTTACATTCTTTTATTAAAATTGTATATTCAATAACCACGAATCATCCTCCTCCATAAATTGTTTTACAATCAATTCAACCGCAGGAATCTCCTTGATAATATCTGCGGGATGTTGTTGCTCCCGCTTTTCCTTGATCGCCGGGGGAATTTTATAAAATTTAGATTTCTTTGCACTAAAATTATGCACCCGCATAAAGTGCCTTTTTTTTATTAAATTTGTTGGCAAAAGTTATATCTTTACAAAATTCGCAACTGAGTTTAACACGTTCCATTTTTTAATTAAATAAAATAATTAAAAAATCTTTTAAAAATACCTCGTAAAACATATATTTATTTACTTTGCACTTATTTTTTATTTTGGTATATATATTTAATATGAATTTTAATATGAAAGCATATTTTGAAAACTGATCTATGATTTAAAAAATAAATATAAATTTATTATTGTGGAAATTAAAAGTCAATAAACTTTTCGTTATGCTAAAAAGTGCAATTGTATGCATTTTTAAAGTTTAAACATTAACCTTGAATGTTGGCTTCAAATTAAACTATGAATTAATGAACTTTTCAAACGTATTTTATTTAATTATTTATAATAATTATAACATATTTTATTAAACAGTTGTCAAGTATTTTTGAAACTATAAACATGGCCGGTATAATTAAATGTAGTGAGTGCAAAAAAGTTTTTGAAAAAGAAATGGACTTAAAATTGCATGAAAAAACGCATGCATCTTCATCTTCAAAAAATCAAATAGGAAAAGTTAAACAAGTGACAAATGCCTTTAAAAATAGAATAATAATTCTTTCATATGAAAATATGAATAAAAAAAATATTATTCCGGAAATATTTTTAAAAGAAGCTGCCGCGGAAATAAAGTCGGAAGTGGAGAAGTTTCTAAGACTCCATGTCATTTTGAAACTCAATATGGAACTTTCGGGGTTTTCTATAAAACCAAACATGAAAACTGAAGAAAATATATCAAAAGAAATTAAAACCTTCCAAACAAAAATGGAAGAAATATATTTTATTGAGGATTTTGATGTCATTTGCAAAAAAAAAATTGAAAAAGTGTTACAAAAAATGGAGGAGTTTCAAGAAAGGGATAGTGGTTGGACCCTCATTGAAATAATAAAAGTGGATATAAATATAAATAAGTATCAACCAATGAAGGGGTCAACGTTCATACCACTTCCTAGAAAACTAATGATAAAAAAAGCCTGCATCAATATTAAAAACAGAGATGAGTTTTGTTTTAAATGGGCTGTTATATCAGCAATAGCTGACTTAAAACAAAATAACGCCAATCTCACATTTATGTACAATGTTAAGATTGAGGAAAAAATAATTGCCATAAATGGTTATACCTTAAATTTTAAGGGATTAAGCTTCCCTGTAAAAATAAAAGACATAGCCATTTTTGAAGAAAACAACCCTCTGATCAGTATCAATGTTTTTGGATATGATGACGAAAAAGATTTAGTTGTTGGACCCTATTACAAAACTAAAGGGAAAAAATCCAAACACATTTCCCTTTTGTTTCTACAGGAGAAAAACGGACATAATTCCCACTTTATGTGGATAAAAAATATTTCAAGGTAAGTTTATAATTGACAACCGTTATAATTTTGTGTTATTAAAAGGTTATCTTTATTTTTTCTTCTTGCAGATTAATCAGATTGCAAACAACGAAGCATAAAGGCAAAATTTTTGTATGCGATGACTGCCTGCAGCATTTTTACCAAAATGATAAATTAAATATTCACCGAAAACACTGCAACTGAAAGATCGTCTATGCTCCAAAGGAAAGTGAGTCAGTATTAGAATTTAAGAATTTCAATAACTCCATTGAAGTTCCATTTGTGATATATGCTGATTCGGAATGCATTTTTGAAAACATTCAAACGTGCATTCCGAAAGGGGATACTTCATCAACAACTTTGATTGATAAGCATATCCCCTATGCATTTTCATATTTCATTAAGTGTAATTTCAATGATAATTTAAATAGATTAAGAATATTTAAGGGGCTTGATTCCGCAAAGCTCTTTATAGAAAATTTAGTACTAGATATAAAATATTTAAATGATAATTTTCTCACTAAAATTGTTCCAATGACACCCTTAACCGAACAGGAAAATTTATATTTTGAAAACAATAATGTTTGTCATATTTGCTCTCAAGCTATTACAAATGACATAAAAGTAAAAGATCATTGTCATTTAAGTGGAAAGTATAGAGGACCAGCTCATAACTATTGCAATATCAATTATAAAATACCAAAATTTTTCCCTGTTATTTTTCATAATTTTTCGGCCTATGACTGTCATTTATTTATTAAAGAGCTAAACAATATTGATGATGGTCCTATAAATATAATTCCACTTAATAAGGAGCTATATATATCACTGTCTAAGTCTATAAGAGGCGATTGCACTGATTATATTGAAATACGATTTTTAGACTCCTATAGATTTATGCCCTCAAGCTTAGACAATCTCGTTAAGAATTTAACTAAACATGAATTGAAAATAGTGAAATCATTTTGTGTAGATGATGAAACTAAGTTCAATTTACTTGTAAGAAAAGGAGTTTTTCCGTATAATTATTTGAATTCTGTTGCGAAACTTACAGAAAAACATTTGCCAAGCAAAGAAGATTTCTTTAATAAGTTAAATAATACACATTGTTTTGAAGAAGACTACATTCATGCTAAAATGGTTTGGAGTACATTTCAATGTGAAACTTTGGAAGACTATTTAATGTTATACCTTAAAACTGATGTTTTATTGTTAGCAGATGTATTTGAGAATTTTAGAATTGTTTGTAAAGATATTTATAATTTAGACCCATATCATTATTTCACAGCTCCAGGATTGTCATGGGATGCTATGCTTAAATTAACAAATATTAAATAAGATTTACTTACTGATCTAGAAATGATTTCCTTTCGAGAGGAGGAATAGTTCAATGCTCTCAAAGGCATTCTATTGCTAACAATAAATATTTGCCAGATTATGATCAAAGCCTACCTTCGAAATACTTAATGTATTTAGACGCAAATAATTTCTATGGTTGGGCAATGTCTGAAGCTCTACCAGAAGGTAATTTTGAGTGGGTAAGAAACATTGATAATTTTTCTTTAGACTCAGTACCAAATGATTCAGATATTGGATATATTTTAGAAGTTGATTTGGTATACCCAACAGAAATCCATGATACTCACAATAATTTACCTTTTTGTAGTGAAAACAAAACTCCACCAGACTCCAAAGAAAAAAAGTTACTTGTTGATTTAAATAACAAATCGGAGTATGTAATTTATTATAAAAATTTACAGCAATGTTTAAAACATGGTTTGAAGCTAACTAAAATTCATAGAATTTTAAAATTTAAACAGTCTTATTGGTTAAAAAAATATATTTCACTAAATAATTTTCATAGAACTAACGCAAAAAATACTTTTGAGAAAAATTTCTTCAAATTATTAAACAATGCAGTTTATGGAAAAACAATGGAAAACGTTGATAAACGTAAAAATATTAAAATAGTTAATAATTGGGAAAATGTTGGTAAGAGACTTGGAGATCGTTCTCTTATTGCTAAACCAGAATTTCATTCTTTAAGTATATTTGAAGAAAACATGGTAGCAGTTGAACTAAATAAATCTTTTTCATTTTACAATAAGCCTATTTACTTAGGTTTTACAATCTTAGAACTTTCGAAATGGAAAATGTATGATTTTCATTACGATTACATATTACCAAAATATAAAACTAAAGTAGAATTAAATTATATGGACACAGATTCATTTATTTATACATTTGAAACGGATGACTTCTATAAAGATCTAATTAACGACATTGATTTAAAGTTTGATACATCAGAGTGTGAAACAAATAATAAATTTGGAATACCAAAAAAAAAATAAAAAAGTCTTAGGGATGATGAAAGACGAAAATAATGGAATTATTATGAAAGAATTTGTAGGTTTGAGAGCAAAAATATATGCTTTTAAAACAGCAGATATGCAGGAAATTAAAAAGGCTAAGGGTGTCAAGAGTAGCATATGTAACAGTTTAAGTCTATCTGATTATAAAAATGGTTTATTTAACAAACAAATTTATTATGGAAATATGTTTATTTTTAAGTCAAAACTACATGTGTTATATACTTCCCTAATTAATAAAATATCATTAAGTTATTTAGATAATAAGAGATATATTTGTGATAATAATGTTAATACTCTTGCTTGGGGTCACTACAAGCAACAATTTTTAAAATTTGATGAAGATGATGACTACTTAATGAAAGTAAACGTAGATTTAATTAATTATAAAGATCAGTTTCAAAAAGATAATGATGATGATGAATATTTAATGGAAATTGAATACTAATGAAACATTTTTACATGTAAATATTATTTTTAATTAATAATAAAACATTTTTATATACATATTTTATAAACAAAAAAAGAGTTTTATTTTTTTAAATAATTTGCCATAATACATTTTCAGTATCGTAATCTAATTTCTTTCGATTTCTTGTAACACGAGGAGAAAATTGATAAGGTAAAGTTGATTGTTTCATATTTGAATAATGATCAGTTTTCGATAATATTCAAATTTTTGGAGTTCCTTTTTCCGAAAAGCTTTTAAGACGCTTAGCTACGGAAGATGCAGAAGAAGGATTAAATTTTTGTATTGTTGTATCCATATCGTTCTGGTCATCATTATTTGTGTAAATATCTTCAGCAAATTCAAATCCGTTTGCAGTGCTATACTACTCGACTGAGGTGTAATTGTTTGCGTTTCAATATGCTTTTTATAGACCTTTTTTGTTTGAGTTTCATTATCGCGCAAATTATGCATTGTTGATATTTTATTCTGATTAGATGATCGTTGGGATCCAATTAAGTATTTAGCAAGTTCTTGTTTAATATAATACCATTTGTTTATATCCTTCAGTGTATGTGAACCATATATTGGCAAGAGTTTCCGATGTAAAAAATCTGAATCAGAATGTTTAACTTTAAATTTTTCGTAAGTTGATGGATGAAGAACTATAAGTTTTGATAATTTATTTAACATTTTCTAAAATTTTTCCACTGACTCCACTTAATATTGATGTAATAATAATGGGTAAAAATCCTCCCTTTTGTATAAGATGTTTCCTCTTTTGACGCATAGAGGTTTGTGATGAGCAAACTTTCCTCAAAGTATTTTTAGTTTTAGTTTTTCAAACACATTTTTGTTTATTTTATGATTTCTGTTTATAATATTCAAAATAATTTCATTTAAAGTTTTGATAACAACATTGTCAACATTTTTCAAAATTGCATTTCGTAGTTTGTGATCCGCTTTTTTAAGAACATAAAGAATATGTTTGTTCTCCTTCAGTAACTTTAGATTTGAAGTCATTGTTTATATTTACATATATATAGTAATCTGTATTAAAAATAATTGATCTAAATCTTAAAGCGTTTGGTATTTCTTGAGTAAGATCAACTATTAAATAACCATGAGCCTGTTCTGTACAATGATTATATACATCGACTAAAGATTTTGAGTTATCTGGATATACTTGACGAGCTAAATGTTGGAATTGTGTCTTATCTCTTGGATTTTTAAACATAACTATATATTTGGAGTTTAATGATATATCTCGCGAATAAGTCCCTTTATGAAAAATATTTTGTGTAACTAAAATTACGCTTAAGTTTCTATGATGAGATCCTTTTGTGAATAGTTCACAAACTTTCTTATTTGATGATTCAAGCATTAAATCATCCAATATTATTAAAGTAGATTCTTCGTCATTCGTATTAAAAGACTCTGGAATTCCTTTAACAATGCATTTATTTCAGAATAACACCATATGATTCGGTCTATATCTTTAGATATTAAGTTTTGATTTTTAATTAAATTTTTAATAAAAGTAGATTTTCCACAGCCTGAGGGACCACAAACCATCATTGTAAATGGGTATATAAACTGATGAAACATGTTTGCGCTCTTAAAACCCATTTGTTAAT
The DNA here is from genome assembly GCA_943735925.1 of Pollenia amentaria. Lineage (NCBI taxonomy): Eukaryota > Metazoa > Arthropoda > Insecta > Diptera > Polleniidae > Pollenia > Pollenia amentaria. The sequence goes on from OX031011.1 coordinate 21,789,300, forward strand.
GAATAAAAAAGGAAGAATATTTTAATTAAAAAAATCTTATTGACGAAATTCATAGTCAAGCTAGAAAAAACTTTAAGCGACGTAGGTTTCTTCAAAAGGGAATATTAGATACTTGGCAAATAGACTTGGTGGAGATGATACCATATGCAAAATTTAATAAAGGTTTCAAGTATATGCTTACTGTAATAGATGTTTTCTCAAAATATGCCTACGCTCTGCCATTAAAAACTAAAACAGGATTTGAGGTTTCAAAATCATTTAAAAGCATTATAAAGTTAAACAGTAATAAAGCTCCTAAAAACCTACATTCAGATCAAGGAAAAGAATTTTACAACACATATTTCAAAACTCTTATGAAAGAGCTAAATATTAATCATTATCATACATATTCAAACTTAAAAGCGTCAATAGTTGAACGATTTAATAGAACCTTAAAAAATAAAATGTGGAAACAATTTAGTATGCAAGGAAATTATAACTGGATAGATGTATTAGAAAAGCTGTTGATAGAATATAATTCATCTTATCATCGAAGTATAAAGATGAAACCTAATTTAGTTAACAAGCGCATCAAGCACAGAGGATAATAGTATTTATGTTACTTTATTAAGTAACGATTCAGTAAATTTATATAAAAACACTTGAAGTACTTTCACAAATTTATTAAAGCAATCTCTTACCATGAGTGACCAGTGGGAAGTCGGATTATCAGATATAACCTTTTCGATAACGAATAAACAACTAAGTATGAATCAAAATATAAAAAATGCTACGATTGCATTTTTTCACTTATGAAAAAGTTTATTAACTCATAATTTAATATGAAGCAAACATTCAAGGTTAATGTTTAAACTTTAAAAATGCATACAATTGCACTTTTTAGCATAACGAAAAGTTTATTGACTTTTAATTTCCACAATAATAAATTTATATTTATTTTTTAAATCATAGATCAGTTTTCAAAATATGCTTTCATATTAAAACTCATATTAAATATATATACCAAAATAAAAAATAAGTGCAAAGTAAATAAATATATGTTTTACGAGGTATTTTCAAAAGATTTTTTAATTATTTTATTTAATTAAAAAATGGAACGTGTTAAACTCAGTTGCGAATTTTGTAAAGATATAACTTTTGCCAACAAATTTAATAAAAAAAGGCACTTTATGCGTGTGCATAATTTTAGTGCAAAGAAATCTAAATTTTTAAAAGCCCCCAGCGATCAAGGAAAAGCGGGAGCAACAACATCCCGCAGATATTATCAAGAAGATTCCTGCGGTTGAATTGATTGTAAAACAATTTATGGAGGAGGATGATTCGTGGTTATTGAATATACAATTTTAATAAAAGAATGTAAAAAAAACTAAAATTATTTTGTAATAAAAATTAATAAAAAATTTTAAAAAATATCTTGTTTTTGTTTTATTATAATTATCTTTATTGTAAGGATTTCTTTTTCAGAGTTTAGATATAATTTAAATCGAATATTGCAGGTCCATTTGGTAATTGACGCCCCTTGTAAATAATTGTCCAAACTTTATCATTCATTTGAGTTAAGTATGGATCCTCCTTGTTTAAAAATTTCATCATTCTATTGGGTAGATAAAACCATTTATTGTCATCTAAATGGGCAATGACTTTAAGACCATATTGTGTTTCTTTCCATTCAAAATTCACAATTTTCATAGATTGGTTTAACGGTATCTATTCTAATATACTCAGGCTTAATACCTTGGGCAATATTCACAATTTTTTTATACATCTGAAAACAAACAAGAAAAAAATAATAAATAATTAAATATACCTTTATTATGTACGAAATGCTTACCATTTTTATTAAGTTTCCTTTAAAGTGGCAATTAGAATAATGATGTGGAATATACTCCCTAAGCCTTTTTATATTAATGGCAAACTTTCAAATTGAGTTTATCTCTATACTTACATGTTCTGCATATTCTTAATATATTATACATTACTCTATCTTATTTTAAAATACTCAAACAATTTTTTTGTACACATTTTTAAATTTCTATTCATTGAAGAAAATATAATCAACTTTATATAATTCTCTTTTTATACCCTTCACCGAAGGTAAAAGGGTATATATAATTTTGTCATTCCGTTTGTAATTTCTACAATATTGATTTAAGACCATACAAAGTATATATATTCTGGCTTCTTATGAGAAGGGAAGTTCAAATCCGGTTGTCCGTCTGTCCGTCCGTTGAAATGGGTTTTCCGAAGACCCCAGATATGATGAAGGCTAGGTTGTTATACATTTATGTCACATATAGTCCGGATTTGTTTGCTATTGAAATTCAGGAAGAGCGGTCCATAAATGGCTGAGATATGAGCAAAAAACCACGACTACCTCAAATTTTTCCCATAAATCCCATGTTGTTGTTGTTTTTTAAATTCTTTTTTCTGCATATCTCGAGAACGGCAAGAGCTACGGCTTTGAAATTTGGTACAAACATCTTGCTTGCCAATACACAAACTCTCAAAAAAATGGGCGGGATTGGATAAGTGGGTGTGGCACTTCCCATACAAAGACGTTATGTATTTATGTATATCTGGAGAACGAAACGAGCTAAAGTTCCCAAATTAGGTACAAACATATCGGTTATCAATACACAGTATCCCACAAAATATGGGCGCGATTGGAAAAGTGGGCGTGGTACCTCCCGTACAAAGACATTATTGAAAATACTCAAAACTTTAAATTTTAGGGCTCTAGTGTGACATATGAACACGTTTTATATACCAAAATATCAGAAAACCCTGAAACTTTTCTCCCAAAAATGGAAGAGTAATGCCCAAAATAAATTTTTTTTTTAAACATACCCATTTTCGGGACCAATAGATCTACCCGAGTCCAAGTTTTATAATCTAAGTAAATGGTTTTTTCTTCCTTAAAACGTGGGTATATAAATCTGCCAAATCGGTTAAGAAATGCTTAAGTTATTAGCAAAATACTCCAAAAATGGGCTAAAAAGCATCAAAATTTTTATAAAAACATTTTTAGAGCTGTTACATGACCTATGGATACGTCTTATATATCAAAAGATCGGAAATTTTTAGTAGAACATATTTGCTGAAAAACTCGGAAAAATCGGTTCAGATACAAAAAAGTTATTACCAAAATAAAATTTTTTTTAATAAAAATACCTATTTTCGGGAACCGTAGATCTTTCCGAGTCCAAGTTTTATTACCAAAGTAAATGGGAAATTTCTTCCTTAAGACGTAGGTATATAAATCTATCAAATCGATTGGAAAATGCCCGAGTTATGACCAAATTACTGAAATACCAATATTTACTTTTTTTTATATAATTAAGTTGTTTTATTAATAATTTTATATAAAAACCAAACAATTTATTTTTGGTAATACCCTTAATATCTCAAAACAAGAAATTCCGACTTAAGCCATTATTATTTAATGCCACAGATATATTATATATGTAGATTATTCTTATCGCACCATGGTGAAGGGTATATAAGATTCGGCATAGCCGAATATAGCACTCTTACTTGTTTTATTTAAAATTACTCAAAAATTTTTTTATTTTGTTTATATTCAAAATTCCTCCTTATGGAAAAATACATTGGGAGCAAAAAATTTAAAATTAATTAAAACCAACTTTAAAGTAACATTTCAATTTAAAAATTCCTCCCTATGGGAGAAAAAAATTCCTCCTTATGGGAAAACACGTTGGGAGCAATTTGAAAATTCCTCCTTATGGGAATCACGTAGGGAGCAAAAATCATATACAGAATCCCCATATTTATACTACTTATACTATTTATTGTGTTGTGTGATTCTATACTCCTATTCTGTTTTTAAAAATTTTCTAGGGTTTTCTAATGAATTTCTTAATCTTATTCTTAACTCATTGGCATAATTGTCCAAATTCTATATTTTTTGTCGTTAGTCATGATATTTTCACCTGGAAGTTCGGGTATTTTTCCAAAAACTAATTCAAACGGCGAGTAATTTGTGTATATGTGAGGAAATATGTTTTTTTTTTGTTCTATTTTCAGCAAAGCACATATTTCTTTCATTAGCTCATTTAAAAACTCTGTACCTCTATCTGAACTTAGTTTTAATATGCCATACTTCAGTATTATATTTTCTGTTAAACATTTTGCTACTGACTTAGCTTCCTTTGTCTCCATCGGTGCAGCTATTATGTATTTAGTTAGCTAACATTGCATTGTAAGTAAATAACGATAGTTCCTTGAAGTTCTTAGCGGTCCGACTGTATCTATAACAATGGTAAAAAAAACTATCTTTTGGTGTCTATTACACATAATGGTGCCCTGGTATGTTTCACTTGTTTGTTCCGTTGACAAAGGTCACACGTTGATACATATTTCTTGGCCATTTTTGACATATTTTTCCATGTATATTTTTGTTTTAATCTTAGTATTGTTTTTCTGACTCCAAAATGTCCTCCTTGGGGAGTATCATGATATAACTCTGAGGTTTTCTATATAATAGTATTACTATGTCATCTTTATTCGATTTATTTAACTCATTATATATGGCCTTAAATGCATCTGCAGGAATTCTATTAAATATTCCAAATCTTTTATTTATTTTTTATCGATTCTAAATCTTTTATTCTTTGTATTCTTCAAATAGGATGAAAGCTTCTCCAAAAGAGTGCCTAAATACTTTGGATTATCACTACACCTAACACGTGTTTCATTTTTAGCTTTATCATTCTTCACTACATATTTATGCATGCTTTTAGTAATTTCTACATTATTATCTTCATTATTTTTTCTGGCACGAGATTTCTTCAAATTCGAAACTGATTTCGATGAATTATCATCACGCTCAATGTTCTATTCTTAATCATTTAATTATCAATTTTTTTTTATAGGCCTTTCCTCAATTATAAATTTTAATTTGGTTGCGCGCTTTATATCATTGATCGAAGTGCAGTCCCACATATGGAGATCCGCTTATGATATTATTATTTTCTGATGCCTTTTTCCTCATACCTCTTGTTACTACTAGCGTTTTCTTTATTTTCTAATCATTTTCTGACGGTATCATGTTTTTTTATGTTTTGGAATCAATTTGTATTCTTGATAATACATATGCATTTGTATTATTTACCCCTTTCTTGCAAATTATAGTAAAGTCGTATTCTGAAAGTTCCAATCTCATTCTTTTTAGCTTTGAACTAGGATTCTTATGTGAAAATAACGAAACTAAAGGTCTGTGGTCAGTGACAACTGTAAATTATATTCCATATAAATGTGGTCTGAAAAATTGTTTGCCTCAATAAATTCTTAGTAATTCCTTTTCAATTACTGGTTTGTTTCTTTAGGAATCTACTGGCATAGGATATTGATAAATCCTCACCTATCGCACCTTGAGATAAAATTACACCTAGTGCAAAATCCGATGCATCTGTTGTCAGTATGAAAGTTTCGTCATAATTTGGGTATTGTAAAATTGGTGGACTGATTAATTTATTCTTTAAGGTTTCAAATGCTGTTTGGCATTCTGGTAACCATTCTAATCTTGTTCCCTTTTTAATAAGTTGTTTAAACAATTTGCAATTTCTCCAAAATTTTTGATAAGTCTCCTGTAATAGTAACAAAACGCCACAAATCTTCTTACGTCATCAGCATTGCTTGGAATTGGATATTTCGAAATTGCTTCATATTTACTAGGGTCTGGTCTGTTATCAAATGACCTAAATATATATCTTCTGGTTTGAGAAAACAACACTTGCTTGCATTTAGTTTCAGATTATATTTAGATAATCTGTCGAAAAAATAAATCTATTTGCTGTGATGTTTTAAGCTACATCCAAAAACTATTATGTCATCCACATACAAAAATGCTTCAGATTCCAATCACGACAATGCTATGGTTAGCATTCTTTAAAAGCTATTAGAAGATATTTTCAGTCCAAAAGGTAACCTGGTGTATTGGTAATGGCCATTTTAAGTTGAAAAAGCTGTGAAAGGTCTTGATTTCTCATCAAGTTCAATTTGATGGAATGTACTTGTCATATCCAATGTGGAAAAATACTTTGCTCTACCCAGACTATCCAAAACATTGTCTAATCTTGCCAAAGGAAATTTGTCATTTACTATTTTGTCGTTTAATTTTCTGAAGTCAACCACCAATCGCCATTTCTTGAGATCGTGTTGTCTCTTTTTGGGAACCAATAAAAGTGGAGCGTTGTATGGTCTTATGGATGGTTTTATTATATCTTGTTTTAATAACCTTTTTACCTGGTTATAATTTTCCTCTGTATGTGTTTGCGGTAAACGATAGTTTTTTGTGTAAACTGGATTTGCGTCATGCAAGTGTATGGTTTGATTATAGAAATTATTTGTCGTCAAACTCTCACCCTCTAAATGAAATAACTATTCCTTTCTCGCTACTTCATCATTGTTATCTACGTTTAGTCCTTTCAGTACCCTATTAAATCGCTCTTTATCACATCGCTAGTTCTGTATATTTCATAATTCTTTAGTGGAATGGTTTATATTTTCAAATTTTTTATTATAGTCGTTTTATCTATATATATAAAATTGTAACGTTACTGACTGACTGACTGATTCATCATCGCACAGCCTAAACGCCTTAAGCTAAAAACTTGAAATTTGGACCAGGGGTTGGTCTCTCCCCAAATCGATCCACTAAGACGGGATTTTTGGAAATTCGAATGTTTAGGGGGTAAAAAAGGGCAAAAACTGGTAAATTCGGTAACCTTATATCTCTAAAACTAAAAGAGATACAAAAAAATGTAATGCTTTTCGTTGTTCTTTAGAAAAATAAGCGGACAGGTGTCTGGTACTTTTTGAAAATTCAGCCCTTTAAGAGAGTAAACGGGTAAAACCTGCATTTTGGTACTTTTTCGAAATTCGGACGTTTAAAGGGTAAAAAGCGTAACTATTTTTGGTACTTTTTTTTAAAACATTTTTTTTATTTATTGACATAAACGTATTAAATTATGGGCTCCCACTACAATATTGAAATTTTTCATGCTTCAATGGGGAGAAAAAAGTTCTAAAAACGGGAAATACGGAGTAAACGGGTAAAACCTGTATATTGGTACTTTTTTGTCATCCCATCTATCTTTTAAACTAATAAACATATAAATAAGGGTTATATCACATATGAAACTTATCTAAAAAATCCAAATATAAATTTGGTACTTTTTCGAAATTTTGACGTTTAGGGGTAACAACCGTTTCTATTTTTGGTACTTTTTTAAAAAACATTTTTTTTTATTCATTGACATATACGTATTAAATTATGGGCTTCTACTACAATATTGAAATTTTTTATGCTTTAATGGGGAGAAAAAAAGTACCAAAAAGTGGAAATACGGGAAATTTTATTTCTTACTTTAGGTTTTTGGTTCCACAACTGACAATTGTTTTTAATTATCGTTAATATTGGACCTAGAAACATAAACTTCCACATGCAATGTCCTGAGTGGATAAGAACCTCTGAGGGTACTTTTTGTTATTCTTTGATCTTTAACTGGTACTTTCTTAATTTCCGTTAGTATTAGACCTAGAAACATAAAAATAAACATGCAAAGTTCTGGGTGAATAAGAATTTGTTAGAGGAATCTTTTTGGTACTTTTTCATTCTTTAACTGGTACTTTTTTAATTTTCGTTAAAATGAGACCTATGAACATAAAATAGAACATGCAAGGTGCTGAGTGAATGAGAATTCGGATTTATGAACATAAAATTAAACATGCATGCTCCTGAGTAAATCAAAATCTGCAAGAGGGGTTTCTTGGTACCTTTTGGTCTTTAACTGGTACTATTTGAAGTTCCGTTAGTATTGGACCTAAAATCATAAAATTCAACATTAAATGTCCTGAGTGGACAAGAACCTATAAGAGGGATCTTCTTGGCACTTTTTCGTTTTTTAACTGGTACCTTTTTATTTTCGTTAATATTGGATCTACAAACATAAAATTAACAAGTAAGAGTGCTATATCGGCTATGCCGAATCTTATATACCCTTCACCATTGTGCGATAAGAATAATCTACATATATAATATATCTGTGGCATTAAATAATAATGGCTTAAGTCGGAATTTCTTGTTTTGAGATATTAAGGGTATTACCAAAAATAAATTGTTTGGTTTTTATATAAAATTATTAGCTACATAAAAAAATGCGCATTTATTTAGAACAAAAGTCTAAATTTTATAAAAAAAAGTGTTTTTTTTAAGTATATACAAGTAAAAATAGCAAAAACTGGATATATTTTTTATTTAATTAAAAATAATTTATAAATACCTAGAGAAAAAAAAAATTTATCAAATGGGATTTGAACCCGTCAACACTCAGACGATTACTTGTGACATAACGGCTAGACCACTCGACCACTGGTACGCATGCGAACTTAACTTTAATATAAGTAAATAGGCCGTGGAATATTTTTTTCATATAAGCAAATATCTTTGTGTGAGTTTGTTGTTTGGGTATGAAAGGTGAATATGCGAAAAAGGGAAACACACCACCACCACTGGCGTGTTGCCATACAATAGATTTATCTGTTTTTGCAAGTTTTTAAGATGCAAAAATTCCCAATCTCTATTTTTAGAAATTATTTCGTTAAATAGATCACAGTTTAAAAGCAGAGTGATAACGGAAGTCATATTGGACATGATGCCAGTGCCTGTAAACAAATGGAAAAGGAAGGGATGGGGAGGGGGGGGGGGGGGGCGCAAATAAAACAACTTAATTATATAAAAAAAAGTAAATATTGGTATTTCAGTAATTTGGTCATAACTCGGGCATTTTCCAATCGATTTGATAGATTTATATACCTACGTCTTAAGGAAGAAATTTTCCATTTACTTTGGTAATAAAACTTGGACTCGGAAAGATCTACGGTTCCCGAAAATAGGTATTTTTATTAAAAAAAATTTTATTTTAATAATTAGTATTGTGGTTATTTTGTTGAACTATTCATGGTTTTTAATCCAAATTTTTACTATTTAATTAGGCTTAAGTTCATTAAATTTAATTTTCATTAAATTATTTTTATGAAGAAAGGAATTTTTACAACATGGAAGATTAATTAAAATTGTTATTGATAATTTTCATTCTTGACTGACCTGGGATTCGAAGCCAGGCTGGCTGGCGTGTGATTCGAACCCAGGCGGCTGGTTACCCTGACATGTTTCGACCTCAACCACTAGGTCTTCTCAAAGGGATTTGCCGTCTTACACTCGCAGCCATCGATGACTGCTGACGTCAGTAGTCAAACATCAATCCTTAAACCAAATTGTATTTTAACCTTTGGTAGATCGAAATTTGCTTATTGAATGATTATCCATTTTTAATTGATCTCACATGTTTTTCCTTTACTTCTGTTTTTTCCGTACTTTTGTCAAGAATTCTTCTTGAAGTCCAAAGTACATTTTTGGTTTATCATGTTTTTTGTCTTTCTTTTTTCTTGTTGACATTTTTCAGCACAACTTGAAGGACAAATGAACACATAGAGCTTGTGCCTTAGCTTTTAACAATAATTAGTATTGTGGTTATATTGTTGAACTATTCATGGTTTTTAATCCAAATTTTTACTATTTAATTAGGCTTTAGTTCATTAAATTTAATTTTCATTAAATTATTTTTATGAAGAAAGGAATTTTTACAACATGGAAGATTAATTAAAATTGTTATTGATAATTTTCATTCTTGACTGACCTGGGATTCGAAGCCAGGCTGGCTGGCGTGTGATTCGAACCCAGGCGGCTGGTTACCCTGACATGTTTCGACCTCAACCACTAGGTCTTCTCAAAGGGATTTGCCGTCTTACACTCGCAGCCATCGATGACTGCTGACGTCAGTAGTCAAACATCAATCCTTAAACCAAATTGTATTTTAACCTTTGGTAGATCGAAATTTGCTTATTGAATGATTATCCATTTTTAATTGATCTCACATGTTTTTCCTTTACTTCTGTTTTTTCCGTACTTTTGTCAAGAATTCTTCTTGAAGTCCAAAGTACATTTTTGGTTTATCATGTTTTTTGTCTTTCTTTTTTCTTGTTGACATTTTTCAGCACAACTTGAAGGACAAATGAACACATAGAGCTTGTGCCTTAGCTTTTAACAATAATTAGTATTGTGGTTATTTTGTTGAACTATTCATGGTTTTTAATCCAAATTTTTACTATTTAATTAGGCTTAAGTTCATTAAATTTAATTTTCATTAAATTATTTTTATGAAGAAAGGAATTTTTACAACATGGAAGATTAATTAAAATTGTTATTGATAATTTTCATTCTTGACTGACCTGGGATTCGAAGCCAGGCTGGCTGGCGTGTGATTCGAACCCAGGCGGCTGGTTACCCTGACATGTTTCGACCTCAACCACTAGGTCTTCTCAAAGGGATTTGCCGTCTTACACTCGCAGCCATCGATGACTGCTGACGTCAGTAGTCAAACATCAATCCTTAAACCAAATTGTATTTTAACCTTTGGTAGATCGAAATTTGCTTATTGAATGATTATCCATTTTTAATTGATCTCACATGTTTTTCCTTTACTTCTGTTTTTTCCGTACTTTTGTCAAGAATTCTTCTTGAAGTCCAAAGTACATTTTTGGTTTATCATGTTTTTTGTCTTTCTTTTTTCTTGTTGACATTTTTCAGCACAACTTGAAGGACAAATGAACACATAGAGCTTGTGCCTTAGCTTTTAACAATAATTAGTATTGTGGTTATATTGTTGAACTATTCATGGTTTTTAATCCAAATTTTTACTATTTAATTAGGCTTTAGTTCATTAAATTTAATTTTCATTAAATTATTTTTATGAAGAAAGGAATTTTTACAACATGGAAGATTAATTAAAATTGTTATTGATAATTTTCATTCTTGACTGACCTGGGATTCGAAGCCAGGCTGGCTGGCGTGTGATTCGAACCCAGGCGGCTGGTTACCCTGACATGTTTCGACCTCAACCACTAGGTCTTCTCAAAGGGATTTGCCGTCTTACACTCGCAGCCATCGATGACTGCTGACGTCAGTAGTCAAACATCAATCCTTAAACCAAATTGTATTTTAACCTTTGGTAGATCGAAATTTGCTTATTGAATGATTATCCATTTTTAATTGATCTCACATGTTTTTCCTTTACTTCTGTTTTTTCCGTACTTTTGTCAAGAATTCTTCTTGAAGTCCAAAGTACATTTTTGGTTTATCATGTTTTTTGTCTTTCTTTTTTCTTGTTGACATTTTTCAGCACAACTTGAAGGACAAATGAACACATAGAGCTTGTGCCTTAGCTTTTAACAATAATTAGTATTGTGGTTATTTTGTTGAACTATTCATGGTTTTTAATCCAAATTTTTACTATTTAATTAGGCTTAAGTTCATTAAATTTAATTTTCATTAAATTATTTTTATGAAGAAAGGAATTTTTACAACATGGAAGATTAATTAAAATTGTTATTGATAATTTTCATTCTTGACTGACCTGGGATTCGAAGCCAGGCTGGCTGGCGTGTGATTCGAACCCAGGCGGCTGGTTACCCTGACATGTTTCGACCTCAACCACTAGGTCTTCTCAAAGGGATTTGCCGTCTTACACTCGCAGCCATCGATGACTGCTGACGTCAGTAGTCAAACATCAATCCTTAAACCAAATTGTATTTTAACCTTTGGTAGATCGAAATTTGCTTATTGAATGATTATCCATTTTTAATTGATCTCACATGTTTTTCCTTTACTTCTGTTTTTTCCGTACTTTTGTCAAGAATTCTTCTTGAAGTCCAAAGTACATTTTTGGTTTATCATGTTTTTTGTCTTTCTTTTTTCTTGTTGACATTTTTCAGCACAACTTGAAGGACAAATGAACACATAGAGCTTGTGCCTTAGCTTTTAACAATAATTAGTATTGTGGTTATTTTGTTGAACTATTCATGGTTTTTAATCCAAATTTTTACTATTTAATTAGGCTTAAGTTCATTAAATTTAATTTTCATTAAATTATTTTTATGAAGAAAGGAATTTTTACAACATGGAAGATTAATTAAAATTGTTATTGATAATTTTCATTCTTGACTGACCTGGGATTCGAAGCCAGGCTGGCTGGCGTGTGATTCGAACCCAGGCGGCTGGTTACCCTGACATGTTTCGACCTCAACCACTAGGTCTTCTCAAAGGGATTTGCCGTCTTACACTCGCAGCCATCGATGACTGCTGACGTCAGTAGTCAAACATCAATCCTTAAACCAAATTGTATTTTAACCTTTGGTAGATCGAAATTTGCTTATTGAATGATTATCCATTTTTAATTGATCTCACATGTTTTTCCTTTACTTCTGTTTTTTCCGTACTTTTGTCAAGAATTCTTCTTGAAGTCCAAAGTACATTTTTGGTTTATCATGTTTTTTGTCTTTCTTTTTTCTTGTTGACATTTTTCAGCACAACTTGAAGGACAAATGAACACATAGAGCTTGTGCCTTAGCTTTTAACAATAATTAGTATTGTGGTTATATTGTTGAACTATTCATGGTTTTTAATCCAAATTTTTACTATTTAATTAGGCTTTAGTTCATTAAATTTAATTTTCATTAAATTATTTTTATGAAGAAAGGAATTTTTACAACATGGAAGATTAATTAAAATTGTTATTGATAATTTTCATTCTTGACTGACCTGGGATTCGAAGCCAGGCTGGCTGGCGTGTGATTCGAACCCAGGCGGCTGGTTACCCTGACATGTTTCGACCTCAACCACTAGGTCTTCTCAAAGGGATTTGCCGTCTTACACTCGCAGCCATCGATGACTGCTGACGTCAGTAGTCAAACATCAATCCTTAAACCATATTGTATTTTAACCTTTGGTAGATCGAAATTTGCTTATTGAATGATTATCCATTTTTAATTGATCTCACATGTTTTTCCTTTACTTCTGTTTTTTCCGTACTTTTGTCAAGAATTCTTCTTGAAGTCCAAAGTACATTTTTGGTTTATCATGTTTTTTGTCTTTCTTTTTTCTTGTTGACATTTTTCAGCACAACTTGAAGGACAAATGAACACATAGAGCTTGTGCCTTAGCTTTTAACAATAATTAGTATTGTGGTTATTTTGTTGAACTATTCATGGTTTTTAATCCAAATTTTTACTATTTAATTAGGCTTAAGTTCATTAAATTTAATTTTCATTAAATTATTTTTATGAAGAAAGGAATTTTTACAACATGGAAGATTAATTAAAATTGTTATTGATAATTTTCATTCTTGACTGACCTGGGATTCGAAGCCAGGCTGGCTGGCGTGTGATTCGAACCCAGGCGGCTGGTTACCCTGACATGTTTCGACCTCAACCACTAGGTCTTCTCAAAGGGATTTGCCGTCTTACACTCGCAGCCATCGATGACTGCTGACGTCAGTAGTCAAACATCAATCCTTAAACCAAATTGTATTTTAACCTTTGGTAGATCGAAATTTGCTTATTGAATGATTATCCATTTTTAATTGATCTCACATGTTTTTCCTTTACTTCTGTTTTTTCCGTACTTTTGTCAAGAATTCTTCTTGAAGTCCAAAGTACATTTTTGGTTTATCATGTTTTTTGTCTTTCTTTTTTCTTGTTGACATTTTTCAGCACAACTTGAAGGACAAATGAACACATAGAGCTTGTGCCTTAGCTTTTAACAATAATTAGTATTGTGGTTATTTTGTTGAACTATTCATGGTTTTTAATCCAAATTTTTACTATTTAATTAGGCTTAAGTTCATTAAATTTAATTTTCATTAAATTATTTTTATGAAGAAAGGAATTTTTACAACATGGAAGATTAATTAAAATTGTTATTGATAATTTTCATTCTTGACTGACCTGGGATTCGAAGCCAGGCTGGCTGGCGTGTGATTCGAACCCAGGCGGCTGGTTACCCTGACATGTTTCGACCTCAACCACTAGGTCTTCTCAAAGGGATTTGCCGTCTTACACTCGCAGCCATCGATGACTGCTGACGTCAGTAGTCAAACATCAATCCTTAAACCAAATTGTATTTTAACCTTTGGTAGATCGAAATTTGCTTATTGAATGATTATCCATTTTTAATTGATCTCACATGTTTTTCCTTTACTTCTGTTTTTTCCGTACTTTTGTCAAGAATTCTTCTTGAAGTCCAAAGTACATTTTTGGTTTATCATGTTTTTTGTCTTTCTTTTTTCTTGTTGACATTTTTCAGCACAACTTGAAGGACAAATGAACACATAGAGCTTGTGCCTTAGCTTTTAACAATAATTAGTATTGTGGTTATTTTGTTGAACTATTCATGGTTTTTAATCCAAATTTTTACTATTTAATTAGGCTTAAGTTCATTAAATTTAATTTTCATTAAATTATTTTTATGAAGAAAGGAATTTTTACAACATGGAAGATTAATTAAAATTGTTATTGATAATTTTCATTCTTGACTGACCTGGGATTCGAAGCCAGGCTGGCTGGCGTGTGATTCGAACCCAGGCGGCTGGTTACCCTGACATGTTTCGACCTCAACCACTAGGTCTTCTCAAAGGGATTTGCCGTCTTACACTCGCAGCCATCGATGACTGCTGACGTCAGTAGTCAAACATCAATCCTTAAACCAAATTGTATTTTAACCTTTGGTAGATCGAAATTTGCTTATTGAATGATTATCCATTTTTAATTGATCTCACATGTTTTACCTTTACTTCTGTTTTTTCCGTACTTTTGTCAAGAATTCTTCTTGAAGTCCAAAGTACATTTTTGGTTTATCATGTTTTTTGTCTTTCTTTTTTCTTGTTGACATTTTTCAGCACAACTTGAAGGACAAATGAACACATAGAGCTTGTGCCTTAGCTTTTAACAATAATTAGTATTGTGGTTATTTTGTTGAACTATTCATGGTTTTTAATCCAAATTTTTACTATTTAATTAGGCTTAAGTTCATTAAATTTAATTTTCATTAAATTATTTTTATGAAGAAAGGAATTTTTACAACATGGAAGATTAATTAAAATTGTTATTGATAATTTTCATTCTTGACTGACCTGGGATTCGAAGCCAGGCTGGCTGGCGTGTGATTCGAACCCAGGCGGCTGGTTACCCTGACATGTTTCGACCTCAACCACTAGGTCTTCTCAAAGGGATTTGCCGTCTTACACTCGCAGCCATCGATGACTGCTGACGTCAGTAGTCAAACATCAATCCTTAAACCAAATTGTATTTTAACCTTTGGTAGATCGAAATTTGCTTATTGAATGATTATCCATTTTTAATTGATCTCACATGTTTTTCCTTTACTTCTGTTTTTTCCGTACTTTTGTCAAGAATTCTTCTTGAAGTCCAAAGTACATTTTTGGTTTATCATGTTTTTTGTCTTTCTTTTTTCTTGTTGACATTTTTCAGCACAACTTGAAGGACAAATGAACACATAGAGCTTGTGCCTTAGCTTTTAACAATAATTAGTATTGTGGTTATATTGTTGAACTATTCATGGTTTTTAATCCAAATTTTTACTATTTAATTAGGCTTAAGTTCATTAAATTTAATTTTCATTAAATTATTTTTATGAAGAAAGGAATTTTTACAACATGTAAGATTAATTAAAATTGTTATTGATAATTTTCATTCTTGACTGACCTGGGATTCGAAGCCAGGCTGGCTGGCGTGTGATTCGAACCCAGGCGGCTGGTTACCCTGACATGTTTCGACCTCAACCACTAGGTCTTCTCAAAGGGATTTGCCGTCTTACACTCGCAGCCATCGATGACTGCTGACGTCAGTAGTCAAACATCAATCCTTAAACCAAATTGTATTTTAACCTTTGGTAGATCGAAATTTGCTTATTGAATGATTATCCATTTTTAATTGATCTCACATGTTTTTCCTTTACTTCTGTTTTTTCCGTACTTTTGTCAAGAATTCTTCTTGAAGTCCAAAGTACATTTTTGGTTTATCATGTTTTTTGTCTTTCTTTTTTCTTGTTGACATTTTTCAGCACAACTTGAAGGACAAATGAACACATAGAGCTTGTGCCTTAGCTTTTAACAATAATTAGTATTGTGGTTATTTTGTTGAACTATTCATGGTTTTTAATCCAAATTTTTACTATTTAATTAGGCTTAAGTTCATTAAATTTAATTTTCATTAAATTATTTTTATGAAGAAAGGAATTTTTACAACATGGAAGATTAATTAAAATTGTTATTGATAATTTTCATTCTTGACTGACCTGGGATTCGAAGCCAGGCTGGCTGGCGTGTGATTCGAACCCAGGCGGCTGGTTACCCTGACATGTTTCGACCTCAACCACTAGGTCTTCTCAAAGGGATTTGCCGTCTTACACTCGCAGCCATCGATGACTGCTGACGTCAGTAGTCAAACATCAATCCTTAAACCAAATTGTATTTTAACCTTTGGTAGATCGAAATTTGCTTATTGAATGATTATCCATTTTTAATTGATCTCACATGTTTTTCCTTTACTTCTGTTTTTTCCGTACTTTTGTCAAGAATTCTTCTTGAAGTCCAAAGTACATTTTTGGTTTATCATGTTTTTTGTCTTTCTTTTTTCTTGTTGACATTTTTCAGCACAACTTGAAGGACAAATGAACACATAGAGCTTGTGCCTTAGCTTTTAACAATAATTAGTATTGTGGTTATATTGTTGAACTATTCATGGTTTTTAATCCAAATTTTTACTATTTAATTAGGCTTTAGTTCATTAAATTTAATTTTCATTAAATTATTTTTATGAAGAAAGGAATTTTTACAACATGGAAGATTAATTAAAATTGTTATTGATAATTTTCATTCTTGACTGACCTGGGATTCGAAGCCAGGCTGGCTGGCGTGTGATTCGAACCCAGGCGGCTGGTTACCCTGACATGTTTCGACCTCAACCACTAGGTCTTCTCAAAGGGATTTGCCGTCTTACACTCGCAGCCATCGATGACTGCTGACGTCAGTAGTCAAACATCAATCCTTAAACCAAATTGTATTTTAACCTTTGGTAGATCGAAATTTGCTTATTGAATGATTATCCATTTTTAATTGATCTCACATGTTTTTCCTTTACTTCTGTTTTTTCCGTACTTTTGTCAAGAATTCTTCTTGAAGTCCAAAGTACATTTTTGGTTTATCATGTTTTTTGTCTTTCTTTTTTCTTGTTGACATTTTTCAGCACAACTTGAAGGACAAATGAACACATAGAGCTTGTGCCTTAGCTTTTAACAATAATTAGTATTGTGGTTATATTGTTGAACTATTCATGGTTTTTAATCCAAATTTTTACTATTTAATTAGGCTTTAGTTCATTAAATTTAATTTTCATTAAATTATTTTTATGAAGAAAGGAATTTTTACAACATGGAAGATTAATTAAAATTGTTATTGATAATTTTCATTCTTGACTGACCTGGGATTCGAAGCCAGGCTGGCTGGCGTGTGATTCGAACCCAGGCGGCTGGTTACCCTGACATGTTTCGACCTCAACCACTAGGTCTTCTCAAAGGGATTTGCCGTCTTACACTCGCAGCCATCGATGACTGCTGACGTCAGTAGTCAAACATCAATCCTTAAACCAAATTGTATTTTAACCTTTGGTAGATCGAAATTTGCTTATTGAATGATTATCCATTTTTAATTGATCTCACATGTTTTTCCTTTACTTCTGTTTTTTCCGTACTTTTGTCAAGAATTCTTCTTGAAGTCCAAAGTACATTTTTGGTTTATCATGTTTTTTGTCTTTCTTTTTTCTTGTTGACATTTTTCAGCACAACTTGAAGGACAAATGAACACATAGAGCTTGTGCCTTAGCTTTTAACAATAATTAGTATTGTGGTTATTTTGTTGAACTATTCATGGTTTTTAATCCAAATTTTTACTATTTAATTAGGCTTAAGTTCATTAAATTTAATTTTCATTAAATTATTTTTATGAAGAAAGGAATTTTTACAACATGGAAGATTAATTAAAATTGTTATTGATAATTTTCATTCTTGACTGACCTGGGATTCGAAGCCAGGCTGGCTGGCGTGTGATTCGAACCCAGGCGGCTGGTTACCCTGACATGTTTCGACCTCAACCACTAGGTCTTCTCAAAGGGATTTGCCGTCTTACACTCGCAGCCATCGATGACTGCTGACGTCAGTAGTCAAACATCAATCCTTAAACCAAATTGTATTTTAACCTTTGGTAGATCGAAATTTGCTTATTGAATGATTATCCATTTTTAATTGATCTCACATGTTTTTCCTTTACTTCTGTTTTTTCCGTACTTTTGTCAAGAATTCTTCTTGAAGTCCAAAGTACATTTTTGGTTTATCATGTTTTTTGTCTTTCTTTTTTCTTGTTGACATTTTTCAGCACAACTTGAAGGACAAATGAACACATAGAGCTTGTGCCTTAGCTTTTAACAATAATTAGTATTGTGGTTATTTTGTTGAACTATTCATGGTTTTTAATCCAAATTTTTACTATTTAATTAGGCTTAAGTTCATTAAATTTAATTTTCATTAAATTATTTTTATGAAGAAAGGAATTTTTACAACATGGAAGATTAATTAAAATTGTTATTGATAATTTTCATTCTTGACTGACCTGGGATTCGAAGCCAGGCTGGCTGGCGTGTGATTCGAACCCAGGCGGCTGGTTACCCTGACATGTTTCGACCTCAACCACTAGGTCTTCTCAAAGGGATTTGCCGTCTTACACTCGCAGCCATCGATGACTGCTGACGTCAGTAGTCAAACATCAATCCTTAAACCAAATTGTATTTTAACCTTTGGTAGATCGAAATTTGCTTATTGAATGATTATCCATTTTTAATTGATCTCACATGTTTTTCCTTTACTTCTGTTTTTTCCGTACTTTTGTCAAGAATTCTTCTTGAAGTCCAAAGTACATTTTTGGTTTATCATGTTTTTTGTCTTTCTTTTTTCTTGTTGACATTTTTCAGCACAACTTGAAGGACAAATGAACACATAGAGCTTGTGCCTTAGCTTTTAACAATAATTAGTATTGTGGTTATATTGTTGAACTATTCATGGTTTTTAATCCAAATTTTTACTATTTAATTAGGCTTTAGTTCATTAAATTTAATTTTCATTAAATTATTTTTATGAAGAAAGGAATTTTTACAACATGGAAGATTAATTAAAATTGTTATTGATAATTTTCATTCTTGACTGACCTGGGATTCGAAGCCAGGCTGGCTGGCGTGTGATTCGAACCCAGGCGGCTGGTTACCCTGACATGTTTCGACCTCAACCACTAGGTCTTCTCAAAGGGATTTGCCGTCTTACACTCGCAGCCATCGATGACTGCTGACGTCAGTAGTCAAACATCAATCCTTAAACCAAATTGTATTTTAACCTTTGGTAGATCGAAATTTGCTTATTGAATGATTATCCATTTTTAATTGATCTCACATGTTTTTCCTTTACTTCTGTTTTTTCCGTACTTTTGTCAAGAATTCTTCTTGAAGTCCAAAGTACATTTTTGGTTTATCATGTTTTTTGTCTTTCTTTTTTCTTGTTGACATTTTTCAGCACAACTTGAAGGACAAATGAACACATAGAGCTTGTGCCTTAGCTTTTAACAATAATTAGTATTGTGGTTATTTTGTTGAACTATTCATGGTTTTTAATCCAAATTTTTACTATTTAATTAGGCTTAAGTTCATTAAATTTAATTTTCATTAAATTATTTTTATGAAGAAAGGAATTTTTACAACATGGAAGATTAATTAAAATTGTTATTGATAATTTTCATTCTTGACTGACCTGGGATTCGAAGCCAGGCTGGCTGGCGTGTGATTCGAACCCAGGCGGCTGGTTACCCTGACATGTTTCGACCTCAACCACTAGGTCTTCTCAAAGGGATTTGCCGTCTTACACTCGCAGCCATCGATGACTGCTGACGTCAGTAGTCAAACATCAATCCTTAAACCAAATTGTATTTTAACCTTTGGTAGATCGAAATTTGCTTATTGAATGATTATCCATTTTTAATTGATCTCACATGTTTTTCCTTTACTTCTGTTTTTTCCGTACTTTTGTCAAGAATTCTTCTTGAAGTCCAAAGTACATTTTTGGTTTATCATGTTTTTTGTCTTTCTTTTTTCTTGTTGACATTTTTCAGCACAACTTGAAGGACAAATGAACACATAGAGCTTGTGCCTTAGCTTTTAACAATAATTAGTATTGTGGTTATTTTGTTGAACTATTCATGGTTTTTAATCCAAATTTTTACTATTTAATTAGGCTTAAGTTCATTAAATTTAATTTTCATTAAATTATTTTTATGAAGAAAGGAATTTTTACAACATGGAAGATTAATTAAAATTGTTATTGATAATTTTCATTCTTGACTGACCTGGGATTCGAAGCCAGGCTGGCTGGCGTGTGATTCGAACCCAGGCGGCTGGTTACCCTGACATGTTTCGACCTCAACCACTAGGTCTTCTCAAAGGGATTTGCCGTCTTACACTCGCAGCCATCGATGACTGCTGACGTCAGTAGTCAAACATCAATCCTTAAACCAAATTGTATTTTAACCTTTGGTAGATCGAAATTTGCTTATTGAATGATTATCCATTTTTAATTGATCTCACATGTTTTTCCTTTACTTCTGTTTTTTCCGTACTTTTGTCAAGAATTCTTCTTGAAGTCCAAAGTACATTTTTGGTTTATCATGTTTTTTGTCTTTCTTTTTTCTTGTTGACATTTTTCAGCACAACTTGAAGGACAAATGAACACATAGAGCTTGTGCCTTAGCTTTTAACAATAATTAGTATTGTGGTTATATTGTTGAACTATTCATGGTTTTTAATCCAAATTTTTACTATTTAATTAGGCTTTAGTTCATTAAATTTAATTTTCATTAAATTATTTTTATGAAGAAAGGAATTTTTACAACATGGAAGATTAATTAAAATTGTTATTGATAATTTTCATTCTTGACTGACCTGGGATTCGAAGCCAGGCTGGCTGGCGTGTGATTCGAACCCAGGCGGCTGGTTACCCTGACATGTTTCGACCTCAACCACTAGGTCTTCTCAAAGGGATTTGCCGTCTTACACTCGCAGCCATCGATGACTGCTGACGTCAGTAGTCAAACATCAATCCTTAAACCAAATTGTATTTTAACCTTTGGTAGATCGAAATTTGCTTATTGAATGATTATCCATTTTTAATTGATCTCACATGTTTTTCCTTTACTTCTGTTTTTTCCGTACTTTTGTCAAGAATTCTTCTTGAAGTCCAAAGTACATTTTTGGTTTATCATGTTTTTTGTCTTTCTTTTTTCTTGTTGACATTTTTCAGCACAACTTGAAGGACAAATGAACACATAGAGCTTGTGCCTTAGCTTTTAACAATAATTAGTATTGTGGTTATTTTGTTGAACTATTCATGGTTTTTAATCCAAATTTTTACTATTTAATTAGGCTTAAGTTCATTAAATTTAATTTTCATTAAATTATTTTTATGAAGAAAGGAATTTTTACAACATGGAAGATTAATTAAAATTGTTATTGATAATTTTCATTCTTGACTGACCTGGGATTCGAAGCCAGGCTGGCTGGCGTGTGATTCGAACCCAGGCGGCTGGTTACCCTGACATGTTTCGACCTCAACCACTAGGTCTTCTCAAAGGGATTTGCCGTCTTACACTCGCAGCCATCGATGACTGCTGACGTCAGTAGTCAAACATCAATCCTTAAACCAAATTGTATTTTAACCTTTGGTAGATCGAAATTTGCTTATTGAATGATTATCCATTTTTAATTGATCTCACATGTTTTTCCTTTACTTCTGTTTTTTCCGTACTTTTGTCAAGAATTCTTCTTGAAGTCCAAAGTACATTTTTGGTTTATCATGTTTTTTGTCTTTCTTTTTTCTTGTTGACATTTTTCAGCACAACTTGAAGGACAAATGAACACATAGAGCTTGTGCCTTAGCTTTTAACAATAATTAGTATTGTGGTTATTTTGTTGAACTATTCATGGTTTTTAATCCAAATTTTTACTATTTAATTAGGCTTAAGTTCATTAAATTTAATTTTCATTAAATTATTTTTATGAAGAAAGGAATTTTTACAACATGGAAGATTAATTAAAATTGTTATTGATAATTTTCATTCTTGACTGACCTGGGATTCGAAGCCAGGCTGGCTGGCGTGTGATTCGAACCCAGGCGGCTGGTTACCCTGACATGTTTCGACCTCAACCACTAGGTCTTCTCAAAGGGATTTGCCGTCTTACACTCGCAGCCATCGATGACTGCTGACGTCAGTAGTCAAACATCAATCCTTAAACCAAATTGTATTTTAACCTTTGGTAGATCGAAATTTGCTTATTGAATGATTATCCATTTTTAATTGATCTCACATGTTTTTCCTTTACTTCTGTTTTTTCCGTACTTTTGTCAAGAATTCTTCTTGAAGTCCAAAGTACATTTTTGGTTTATCATGTTTTTTGTCTTTCTTTTTTCTTGTTGACATTTTTCAGCACAACTTGAAGGACAAATGAACACATAGAGCTTGTGCCTTAGCTTTTAACAATAATTAGTATTGTGGTTATTTTGTTGAACTATTCATGGTTTTTAATCCAAATTTTTACTATTTAATTAGGCTTAAGTTCATTAAATTTAATTTTCATTAAATTATTTTTATGAAGAAAGGAATTTTTACAACATGGAAGATTAATTAAAATTGTTATTGATAATTTTCATTCTTGACTGACCTGGGATTCGAAGCCAGGCTGGCTGGCGTGTGATTCGAACCCAGGCGGCTGGTTACCCTGACATGTTTCGACCTCAACCACTAGGTCTTCTCAAAGGGATTTGCCGTCTTACACTCGCAGCCATCGATGACTGCTGACGTCAGTAGTCAAACATCAATCCTTAAACCAAATTGTATTTTAACCTTTGGTAGATCGAAATTTGCTTATTGAATGATTATCCATTTTTAATTGATCTCACATGTTTTACCTTTACTTCTGTTTTTTCCGTACTTTTGTCAAGAATTCTTCTTGAAGTCCAAAGTACATTTTTGGTTTATCATGTTTTTTGTCTTTCTTTTTTCTTGTTGACATTTTTCAGCACAACTTGAAGGACAAATGAACACATAGAGCTTGTGCCTTAGCTTTTAACAATAATTAGTATTGTGGTTATTTTGTTGAACTATTCATGGTTTTTAATCCAAATTTTTACTATTTAATTAGGCTTAAGTTCATTAAATTTAATTTTCATTAAATTATTTTTATGAAGAAAGGAATTTTTACAACATGGAAGATTAATTAAAATTGTTATTGATAATTTTCATTCTTGACTGACCTGGGATTCGAAGCCAGGCTGGCTGGCGTGTGATTCGAACCCAGGCGGCTGGTTACCCTGACATGTTTCGACCTCAACCACTAGGTCTTCTCAAAGGGATTTGCCGTCTTACACTCGCAGCCATCGATGACTGCTGACGTCAGTAGTCAAACATCAATCCTTAAACCAAATTGTATTTTAACCTTTGGTAGATCGAAATTTGCTTATTGAATGATTATCCATTTTTAATTGATCTCACATGTTTTTCCTTTACTTCTGTTTTTTCCGTACTTTTGTCAAGAATTCTTCTTGAAGTCCAAAGTACATTTTTGGTTTATCATGTTTTTTGTCTTTCTTTTTTCTTGTTGACATTTTTCAGCACAACTTGAAGGACAAATGAACACATAGAGCTTGTGCCTTAGCTTTTAACAATAATTAGTATTGTGGTTATATTGTTGAACTATTCATGGTTTTTAATCCAAATTTTTACTATTTAATTAGGCTTAAGTTCATTAAATTTAATTTTCATTAAATTATTTTTATGAAGAAAGGAATTTTTACAACATGTAAGATTAATTAAAATTGTTATTGATAATTTTCATTCTTGACTGACCTGGGATTCGAAGCCAGGCTGGCTGGCGTGTGATTCGAACCCAGGCGGCTGGTTACCCTGACATGTTTCGACCTCAACCACTAGGTCTTCTCAAAGGGATTTGCCGTCTTACACTCGCAGCCATCGATGACTGCTGACGTCAGTAGTCAAACATCAATCCTTAAACCAAATTGTATTTTAACCTTTGGTAGATCGAAATTTGCTTATTGAATGATTATCCATTTTTAATTGATCTCACATGTTTTTCCTTTACTTCTGTTTTTTCCGTACTTTTGTCAAGAATTCTTCTTGAAGTCCAAAGTACATTTTTGGTTTATCATGTTTTTTGTCTTTCTTTTTTCTTGTTGACATTTTTCAGCACAACTTGAAGGACAAATGAACACATAGAGCTTGTGCCTTAGCTTTTAACAATAATTAGTATTGTGGTTATTTTGTTGAACTATTCATGGTTTTTAATCCAAATTTTTACTATTTAATTAGGCTTAAGTTCATTAAATTTAATTTTCATTAAATTATTTTTATGAAGAAAGGAATTTTTACAACATGGAAGATTAATTAAAATTGTTATTGATAATTTTCATTCTTGACTGACCTGGGATTCGAAGCCAGGCTGGCTGGCGTGTGATTCGAACCCAGGCGGCTGGTTACCCTGACATGTTTCGACCTCAACCACTAGGTCTTCTCAAAGGGATTTGCCGTCTTACACTCGCAGCCATCGATGACTGCTGACGTCAGTAGTCAAACATCAATCCTTAAACCAAATTGTATTTTAACCTTTGGTAGATCGAAATTTGCTTATTGAATGATTATCCATTTTTAATTGATCTCACATGTTTTTCCTTTACTTCTGTTTTTTCCGTACTTTTGTCAAGAATTCTTCTTGAAGTCCAAAGTACATTTTTGGTTTATCATGTTTTTTGTCTTTCTTTTTTCTTGTTGACATTTTTCAGCACAACTTGAAGGACAAATGAACACATAGAGCTTGTGCCTTAGCTTTTAACAATAATTAGTATTGTGGTTATATTGTTGAACTATTCATGGTTTTTAATCCAAATTTTTACTATTTAATTAGGCTTTAGTTCATTAAATTTAATTTTCATTAAATTATTTTTATGAAGAAAGGAATTTTTACAACATGGAAGATTAATTAAAATTGTTATTGATAATTTTCATTCTTGACTGACCTGGGATTCGAAGCCAGGCTGGCTGGCGTGTGATTCGAACCCAGGCGGCTGGTTACCCTGACATGTTTCGACCTCAACCACTAGGTCTTCTCAAAGGGATTTGCCGTCTTACACTCGCAGCCATCGATGACTGCTGACGTCAGTAGTCAAACATCAATCCTTAAACCAAATTGTATTTTAACCTTTGGTAGATCGAAATTTGCTTATTGAATGATTATCCATTTTTAATTGATCTCACATGTTTTTCCTTTACTTCTGTTTTTTCCGTACTTTTGTCAAGAATTCTTCTTGAAGTCCAAAGTACATTTTTGGTTTATCATGTTTTTTGTCTTTCTTTTTTCTTGTTGACATTTTTCAGCACAACTTGAAGGACAAATGAACACATAGAGCTTGTGCCTTAGCTTTTAACAATAATTAGTATTGTGGTTATTTTGTTGAACTATTCATGGTTTTTAATCCAAATTTTTACTATTTAATTAGGCTTAAGTTCATTAAATTTAATTTTCATTAAATTATTTTTATGAAGAAAGGAATTTTTACAACATGGAAGATTAATTAAAATTGTTATTGATAATTTTCATTCTTGACTGACCTGGGATTCGAAGCCAGGCTGGCTGGCGTGTGATTCGAACCCAGGCGGCTGGTTACCCTGACATGTTTCGACCTCAACCACTAGGTCTTCTCAAAGGGATTTGCCGTCTTACACTCGCAGCCATCGATGACTGCTGACGTCAGTAGTCAAACATCAATCCTTAAACCAAATTGTATTTTAACCTTTGGTAGATCGAAATTTGCTTATTGAATGATTATCCATTTTTAATTGATCTCACATGTTTTTCCTTTACTTCTGTTTTTTCCGTACTTTTGTCAAGAATTCTTCTTGAAGTCCAAAGTACATTTTTGGTTTATCATGTTTTTTGTCTTTCTTTTTTCTTGTTGACATTTTTCAGCACAACTTGAAGGACAAATGAACACATAGAGCTTGTGCCTTAGCTTTTAACAATAATTAGTATTGTGGTTATTTTGTTGAACTATTCATGGTTTTTAATCCAAATTTTTACTATTTAATTAGGCTTAAGTTCATTAAATTTAATTTTCATTAAATTATTTTTATGAAGAAAGGAATTTTTACAACATGGAAGATTAATTAAAATTGTTATTGATAATTTTCATTCTTGACTGACCTGGGATTCGAAGCCAGGCTGGCTGGCGTGTGATTCGAACCCAGGCGGCTGGTTACCCTGACATGTTTCGACCTCAACCACTAGGTCTTCTCAAAGGGATTTGCCGTCTTACACTCGCAGCCATCGATGACTGCTGACGTCAGTAGTCAAACATCAATCCTTAAACCAAATTGTATTTTAACCTTTGGTAGATCGAAATTTGCTTATTGAATGATTATCCATTTTTAATTGATCTCACATGTTTTTCCTTTACTTCTGTTTTTTCCGTACTTTTGTCAAGAATTCTTCTTGAAGTCCAAAGTACATTTTTGGTTTATCATGTTTTTTGTCTTTCTTTTTTCTTGTTGACATTTTTCAGCACAACTTGAAGGACAAATGAACACATAGAGCTTGTGCCTTAGCTTTTAACAATAATTAGTATTGTGGTTATTTTGTTGAACTATTCATGGTTTTTAATCCAAATTTTTACTATTTAATTAGGCTTAAGTTCATTAAATTTAATTTTCATTAAATTATTTTTATGAAGAAAGGAATTTTTACAACATGGAAGATTAATTAAAATTGTTATTGATAATTTTCATTCTTGACTGACCTGGGATTCGAAGCCAGGCTGGCTGGCGTGTGATTCGAACCCAGGCGGCTGGTTACCCTGACATGTTTCGACCTCAACCACTAGGTCTTCTCAAAGGGATTTGCCGTCTTACACTCGCAGCCATCGATGACTGCTGACGTCAGTAGTCAAACATCAATCCTTAAACCAAATTGTATTTTAACCTTTGGTAGATCGAAATTTGCTTATTGAATGATTATCCATTTTTAATTGATCTCACATGTTTTACCTTTACTTCTGTTTTTTCCGTACTTTTGTCAAGAATTCTTCTTGAAGTCCAAAGTACATTTTTGGTTTATCATGTTTTTTGTCTTTCTTTTTTCTTGTTGACATTTTTCAGCACAACTTGAAGGACAAATGAACACATAGAGCTTGTGCCTTAGCTTTTAACAATAATTAGTATTGTGGTTATTTTGTTGAACTATTCATGGTTTTTAATCCAAATTTTTACTA
Source organism: Pollenia amentaria (assembly GCA_943735925.1). Classification (NCBI taxonomy): domain Eukaryota; kingdom Metazoa; phylum Arthropoda; class Insecta; order Diptera; family Polleniidae; genus Pollenia; species Pollenia amentaria. The sequence continues at coordinate 21,816,658 of OX031011.1, forward strand.
TTTAATTAGGCTTAAGTTCATTAAATTTAATTTTCATTAAATTATTTTTATGAAGAAAGGAATTTTTACAACATGGAAGATTAATTAAAATTGTTATTGATAATTTTCATTCTTGACTGACCTGGGATTCGAAGCCAGGCTGGCTGGCGTGTGATTCGAACCCAGGCGGCTGGTTACCCTGACATGTTTCGACCTCAACCACTAGGTCTTCTCAAAGGGATTTGCCGTCTTACACTCGCAGCCATCGATGACTGCTGACGTCAGTAGTCAAACATCAATCCTTAAACCAAATTGTATTTTAACCTTTGGTAGATCGAAATTTGCTTATTGAATGATTATCCATTTTTAATTGATCTCACATGTTTTTCCTTTACTTCTGTTTTTTCCGTACTTTTGTCAAGAATTCTTCTTGAAGTCCAAAGTACATTTTTGGTTTATCATGTTTTTTGTCTTTCTTTTTTCTTGTTGACATTTTTCAGCACAACTTGAAGGACAAATGAACACATAGAGCTTGTGCCTTAGCTTTTAACAATAATTAGTATTGTGGTTATATTGTTGAACTATTCATGGTTTTTAATCCAAATTTTTACTATTTAATTAGGCTTTAGTTCATTAAATTTAATTTTCATTAAATTATTTTTATGAAGAAAGGAATTTTTACAACATGGAAGATTAATTAAAATTGTTATTGATAATTTTCATTCTTGACTGACCTGGGATTCGAAGCCAGGCTGGCTGGCGTGTGATTCGAACCCAGGCGGCTGGTTACCCTGACATGTTTCGACCTCAACCACTAGGTCTTCTCAAAGGGATTTGCCGTCTTACACTCGCAGCCATCGATGACTGCTGACGTCAGTAGTCAAACATCAATCCTTAAACCAAATTGTATTTTAACCTTTGGTAGATCGAAATTTGCTTATTGAATGATTATCCATTTTTAATTGATCTCACATGTTTTTCCTTTACTTCTGTTTTTTCCGTACTTTTGTCAAGAATTCTTCTTGAAGTCCAAAGTACATTTTTGGTTTATCATGTTTTTTGTCTTTCTTTTTTCTTGTTGACATTTTTCAGCACAACTTGAAGGACAAATGAACACATAGAGCTTGTGCCTTAGCTTTTAACAATAATTAGTATTGTGGTTATTTTGTTGAACTATTCATGGTTTTTAATCCAAATTTTTACTATTTAATTAGGCTTAAGTTCATTAAATTTAATTTTCATTAAATTATTTTTATGAAGAAAGGAATTTTTACAACATGGAAGATTAATTAAAATTGTTATTGATAATTTTCATTCTTGACTGACCTGGGATTCGAAGCCAGGCTGGCTGGCGTGTGATTCGAACCCAGGCGGCTGGTTACCCTGACATGTTTCGACCTCAACCACTAGGTCTTCTCAAAGGGATTTGCCGTCTTACACTCGCAGCCATCGATGACTGCTGACGTCAGTAGTCAAACATCAATCCTTAAACCAAATTGTATTTTAACCTTTGGTAGATCGAAATTTGCTTATTGAATGATTATCCATTTTTAATTGATCTCACATGTTTTTCCTTTACTTCTGTTTTTTCCGTACTTTTGTCAAGAATTCTTCTTGAAGTCCAAAGTACATTTTTGGTTTATCATGTTTTTTGTCTTTCTTTTTTCTTGTTGACATTTTTCAGCACAACTTGAAGGACAAATGAACACATAGAGCTTGTGCCTTAGCTTTTAACAATAATTAGTATTGTGGTTATTTTGTTGAACTATTCATGGTTTTTAATCCAAATTTTTACTATTTAATTAGGCTTAAGTTCATTAAATTTAATTTTCATTAAATTATTTTTATGAAGAAAGGAATTTTTACAACATGGAAGATTAATTAAAATTGTTATTGATAATTTTCATTCTTGACTGACCTGGGATTCGAAGCCAGGCTGGCTGGCGTGTGATTCGAACCCAGGCGGCTGGTTACCCTGACATGTTTCGACCTCAACCACTAGGTCTTCTCAAAGGGATTTGCCGTCTTACACTCGCAGCCATCGATGACTGCTGACGTCAGTAGTCAAACATCAATCCTTAAACCAAATTGTATTTTAACCTTTGGTAGATCGAAATTTGCTTATTGAATGATTATCCATTTTTAATTGATCTCACATGTTTTTCCTTTACTTCTGTTTTTTCCGTACTTTTGTCAAGAATTCTTCTTGAAGTCCAAAGTACATTTTTGGTTTATCATGTTTTTTGTCTTTCTTTTTTCTTGTTGACATTTTTCAGCACAACTTGAAGGACAAATGAACACATAGAGCTTGTGCCTTAGCTTTTAACAATAATTAGTATTGTGGTTATTTTGTTGAACTATTCATGGTTTTTAATCCAAATTTTTACTATTTAATTAGGCTTAAGTTCATTAAATTTAATTTTCATTAAATTATTTTTATGAAGAAAGGAATTTTTACAACATGTAAGATTAATTAAAATTGTTATTGATAATTTTCATTCTTGACTGACCTGGGATTCGAAGCCAGGCTGGCTGGCGTGTGATTCGAACCCAGGCGGCTGGTTACCCTGACATGTTTCGACCTCAACCACTAGGTCTTCTCAAAGGGATTTGCCGTCTTACACTCGCAGCCATCGATGACTGCTGACGTCAGTAGTCAAACATCAATCCTTAAACCAAATTGTATTTTAACCTTTGGTAGATCGAAATTTGCTTATTGAATGATTATCCATTTTTAATTGATCTCACATGTTTTACCTTTACTTCTGTTTTTTCCGTACTTTTGTCAAGAATTCTTCTTGAAGTCCAAAGTACATTTTTGGTTTATCATGTTTTTTGTCTTTCTTTTTTCTTGTTGACATTTTTCAGCACAACTTGAAGGACAAATGAACACATAGAGCTTGTGCCTTAGCTTTTAACAATAATTAGTATTGTGGTTATTTTGTTGAACTATTCATGGTTTTTAATCCAAATTTTTACTATTTAATTAGGCTTAAGTTCATTAAATTTAATTTTCATTAAATTATTTTTATGAAGAAAGGAATTTTTACAACATGGAAGATTAATTAAAATTGTTATTGATAATTTTCATTCTTGACTGACCTGGGATTCGAAGCCAGGCTGGCTGGCGTGTGATTCGAACCCAGGCGGCTGGTTACCCTGACATGTTTCGACCTCAACCACTAGGTCTTCTCAAAGGGATTTGCCGTCTTACACTCGCAGCCATCGATGACTGCTGACGTCAGTAGTCAAACATCAATCCTTAAACCAAATTGTATTTTAACCTTTGGTAGATCGAAATTTGCTTATTGAATGATTATCCATTTTTAATTGATCTCACATGTTTTTCCTTTACTTCTGTTTTTTCCGTACTTTTGTCAAGAATTCTTCTTGGATTCCAAAGTACATTTTTGGTTTATCATGTTTTTTGTCTTTCTTTTTTCTTGTTGACATTTTTCAGCAAAACTTGAAGGACAAATGAACACATAGAGCTTGTGCCTTAGCTTTTAACAATAATTAGTATTGTGGTTATTTGGTTGAACTATTCATGGTTTTTAATCCAAATTTTTACTATTTAATTAGGCTTAAGTTCATTAAATTTAATTTTCATTAAATTATTTTTATGAAGAAAGGAATTTTTACAACATGGAAGATTAATTAAAATTGTTATTGATAATTTTCATTCTTGACTGACCTGGGATTCGAAGCCAGGCTGGCTGGCGTGTGATTCGAACCCAGGCGGCTGGTTACCCTGACATGTTTCGACCTCAACCACTAGGTCTTCTCAAAGGGATTTGCCGTCTTACACTCGCAGCCATCGATGACTGCTGACGTCAGTAGTCAAACATCAATCCTTAAACCAAATTGTATTTTAACCTTTGGTAGATCGAAATTTGCTTATTGAATGATTATCCATTTTTAATTGATCTCACATGTTTTTCCTTTACTTCTGTTTTTTCCGTACTTTTGTCAAGAATTCTTCTTGAAGTCCAAAGTACATTTTTGGTTTATCATGTTTTTTGTCTTTCTTTTTTCTTGTTGACATTTTTCAGCACAACTTGAAGGACAAATGAACACATAGAGCTTGTGCCTTAGCTTTTAACAATAATTAGTATTGTGGTTATTTTGTTGAACTATTCATGGTTTTTAATCCAAATTTTTACTATTTAATTAGGCTTAAGTTCATTAAATTTAATTTTCATTAAATTATTTTTATGAAGAAAGGAATTTTTACAACATGGAAGATTAATTAAAATTGATATTGATAATTTTTATTCTTGACTGACCTTATTTTATTTTGGTAATAACTTTTTTGTATCTGAACCGATTTTTCCGTTTTCACGTTTTAAGGAAGAAAAAACCATTTACTTAGATTATAAAACTTGGGCTCGGGTTGATCTATTGGTCCCGAAAATGGGTATGTTTAAAAAAAAAAATTTATTTTGGGCTTTACTCTTCCATTTTTGGGAGAAAAGTTTCAGGGTTTTCGGGAAATATTTGCCGCAAAAAATTTCTGATATTTTGGTATATAAAGCGTGTTCATATGTCATACTAGAGCCCTAAAATTTAAAGTTTTGAGTATTTTCAATAATGTCTTTGTACGGGAGGTACCACGCCCACTTTTCCAATCGCGCCCATATTTTGTGGGATACTGTGTATTGATAACCGATATGTTTGTACCTAATTTGGGAACTTTAGCTCGTTTCGTTCTCTAGATATACAGAAATACATAACGTCTTTGTATGGGAAGTGCCACACCCACTTATCCAATCCCGCCCATTTTTGTTGAGAGTTTGTGTATTGGCAAGCAAGATGTTTGTACCAAATTTCAAAGCCGTAGCTCTTGCCGTTCTCGAGATATGCAGAAAAAAGAATTTAAAAAACAACAACAACATGGGATTTATGGGAAAAATTTGAGGTAGTCGTGGTTTTTTGCTCATATCTCAGCCATTTATGGACCGATCTTCCTGAATTTTAATAGCAAACAAATCCGGACTATATGTGACATAAATGTATAACAACCTAGCCTGCATCATATCTGAGGTCTTCGGAAAACCCATTTCAACGGACGGACAGACGGACAGACGGACAACCGGATTTGAACTTCCCTTCTCATAAGAAGCCAGAATATATATACTTTGTATGGTCTTAAATCAATATTGTAGAAATTACAAACGGAATGACAAAATTATATATACCCTTTTACCTTCGGTGAAGGGTATAAAAATGCAATGCCCTGATTGAAAGAGAATTTGTAAGAGGGGCTTTTTGGTACTTTTTGGTCTTTACCTGTTACTTTTTGAATTTCCGTTAAAATTGGACCTATAAACAAAAAATTAAACATACAAGTTCCCAAGTGAATGAGAATCTGTAAGAGTGGTTTTTTAGTACTTTTTCGTACTGTATTGTTTGCCAACAGTTACTTATTGAATTTTGGTTAGTATTGCAGCTACAAACATAAAATTAAACAAGCAAAGCGTTGAATGAGCATCTGTAAGAGGCAATTTTTGGTACTTTTTTGTACTTTATTTTGTGCTTTTATTGTTGTTAACTAAATAAAAAAGAGAACAGGTGTCTGGTACTATTTCGAAATTCGGCTCTTTTAGGGACTCAAAGTGTAAAACCTGAATTTTGGTTCTTTTTTGTCCCCCATCTACCGTTTAAATCAATGCACATAGAAATAAAAATTATATAAAATTCGTAACTTATCTAAAAAATGCCAAGTGAAAATTTTGTACTTTTTCTGAATTCGAACGTTTAAGGGGTAAAAATCGTACGTAATTTTGTTACTTTGGTTGACATTTGGACCTGAGGCAGGCCTTTCACCAAATCGATCACGCTGACCTCATATCTGCTAAGCTAAAGGAGATACAAAAAAATTTAATACCTATTATTGTTTATTAAAAATAAGCGGACAGGTGTCTAGCACTTTTTTGAAATAAGGAGTAAACGGGTAAAACCTGTATTTTTAAAAAATTTTTTGCTATGCCATCTATCTTTTAAACCAATAAACATTAAAATAAAAAATATATCACATTCGTAACTTATCTAAAAAATACAAATACAAATTTGATGCGTTTCGAAATTCGAATGTTTAAGGGGTGAAAATCGTACCTAATTCTGTTATTTTTTTTTAAAACCTTTTTCTTCATCTACCTATCTATATATATAAAACTAGCATTTAGCCCGCTACTTCGTTAGCGCCCCTTATGTGGACATATTTTTACGCCAAAGTTTATGTTTTTAGGTTTAAACCCGCTACTTTGTAAAGGAACGATTTGTACCTCTAAACGTTCGTACTTCGAAAAATTTTATTTGTATTTTTTAGATACGTTACGAATGTGATATTTTTTTATTTCAATGTTTATTGGTTTAAAAGATAGATGGCGTGGCAAAAAAGTTTTAAAATACAGGTCTACTCCCCAAGAGGGTCTAATTTCAAAAAAGTACCAGACACCTAACCGCTTATTATTTTAATAAACATCAGGTTAGGGAATTTCCCGTTTTAACCTTTTTTTACCCTTTAACCATAAAAATATCCAAAACTCCCATCATAGGTAATCGATTTCGCGAGAGGCCAACCTCCAGGGCAAATTTCAGCATTTTACTTCAGGAGTGTAGGTCGTGCGATGATGAATCAGGCAGTAACTTTACAATTTTATATTATACTAGCATTTAACCCGCTACTTCGTTAGCGCCCCTTTTTCTTATGTGGACATATTTTTACGCCAAAGTTTGTGTTTCTAGGTTTAAACCCGCTACTTTGTAAAGGGACGATTTGTACCTCTAAACGTTCGTATTTCGAAAATTTTTATTTGTATTTTTTAGATACGTTACGAATGTGATATTTTTTTATTTCAATGTTTATTGGTTTAATAGATAGATGGCGTGGCAAAAAAGTTTTAAGATACAGGTTTACTCCACATAAGGGTCTAATTTCAAAAAAGTACCAGACACCTAACCGCTTATTATTTTAATGAACATCAGGTTAGGGAATTTCCCGTTTTAACCTTTTTTACCCTTTAACCATAAAAATTTCCAAAACTCCCATCATAGGTAATCGATTTCGCGAGAGGCCAACCTCCCGGGCAAATTTCAGCATTTTAGTTCAGGCGTTTAGGTCGTGCGATGATGAATCATGCAGTAACTTTACAATTTTATATTATACTAGCTTAATTTGGGGGTTCTGAAGATCCTACTACCAAAAGTTCAACAAAATGCGTGCAGCGGCTCTTAATTATATTTCTATCTATGAGGGGTACTGCTCCTCCCCTGTCAACCCCGCCCATTTTTATATTGAAATTTATATTTTACCATAATAGTAGCTTTAATCACGTTTGAAGACTGTCCCTTTTATAGTTCTTCAGTTGAGCGATATTTAATATATGCATCCTATGGGAGGTATTCCCCCCCCCTGCGCCTACCGCTTTATTTTTATTCTCAATAGAGTAGTATACCATAAGAGTGACTTCTACAAAGTTTGAACATTGTCACTATAACGGTTCTTAAGATATGCTATATTAAACATTGGCGTCCTATGGGGGGAACCACTTCCCCCGCTACTATTTTATTTAAATTTTGGGGCTTAGAAGATCCTACTACAAAAAGTTCAGCAAAATGCGTGCAGCGGCTCTTAAGATATGCGATAATTAATATTGGCATCCTATGGGGGGTACCAATTCCCCAGCCCCTATCGAAAAAATAAGTAGCCTATTTTATTTTTAGGGCTCACGTGATGTTACTGTAAAAATTTCAGGAAAATCGGTTCAGGAGTTTCGGAGTCTATAAAGCGACAAACAAACATACAAACATAATTCATTTTTATATATATAGACTAGCTTAACCCGGTGCGCTTCGCTACACTGGTAAAAAAAATATATAAGAAAAAAATTGCAGTATTTTTTTAATGTGTAATTTATTTATTTTTGCTCCCCCTGCACCTACCCCCTTTTTTTTTTTTTTTGTTTTGAAAGTTGTCCTGTAAAGGTTGATAACTTTTGTGTTCAGATATATGGTATTTAATATTTCTTTATATGAGGGGTACTGCTCCTCCTCTGTCTACCCCGCCCATTTATATATTGAAATTAATAGTTTACCATAGTAGTAGCTGTAACCACGTTTGAAGACTCTTCCTTTAATAGTTCTTCTGTTGAGCGATACTTAATTTATGCATCCTATGGAAGGTATTTCCCCCCTTACGCCTACCCGCTTTATTTTTATTTTCAAAAGTATAGTATACCATAAGAGAGACTTCTGCAAAGTTTGAACATTCTCACTATAAAAGTTCTTAAGATATGCGATATTAACCATTGGCGTCCTATGGTGGGTACCACTTCCCCCGCTGCTATTATATTTCAATTTGGGGGCTCTGAAGATCCTACTACCAAAAGTTCAACAAAATGCGTGCAGCGGCTCTTAATTATATTTCTATCTATGAGGGGTACTGCTCCTCCCCTGTCTACCCCGCCTATTTTTATATTGAAATTTATATTTTACCATAATAGTAGCTTTAACCACGTTTGAAGACTGTCCCTTTTATAGTTCTTCAGTTGAGCGATATTTAATATATGCATCCTATGGGAGGTATTTCCCCCCCTGCGCCTACCGCTTTATTTTTATTCTCAATAGAGTAGTATACCATAAGAGTGACTTCTACAAAGTTTGAACATTCTCACTATAACAGTTCTTAAGATATGCTATATTAAACATTGGCGTCCTATGGGGGGAACCACTTCCCCCGCTACTATTTTATTTAAATTTTGGGGCTTAGAAGATCCTACTACAAAAAGTTCAGCAAAATGCGTGCAGCGGCTCTTAAGATATGCGATAATTAATATTGGCATCCTATGGGGGGTACCAATTCCCCTGCCCCTATCGAAAAAATAAGTAGCCTATTTTATTTTTAGGGCTCACGTGATGTTACTGTAAAAATTTCAGGAAAATCGGTTCAGTAGTTTCGGAGTCTATAAAGCGACAAACAAAGGGTACGTTCGTAAATGCATCAAAACTGTGCATCACTGCTGCAGTGATGCCAAATTTTGTTGCTGATGCGTGATCACCTGTTGCAGTAATGATGCTGATGCTTTTCTACTGCACAACAGCTGTGCAAAGTTTGCATTTTTGAACACAAGTGAACTTAAAATACCTGTGCTTAAAATTGTATTAAAAATGTTATTAACAATAGCGTTGACAAATTTTATTGAAAATATTGAACCAAAAAGTGACAGTTTTGTAATGAATTACAAGAAACAGCAACAAAAAAGAAAAATGAAAAGATTTCTTGTGTTACAAAAGAAGATAAAAGAAAAGAGAAGACAAATTCCAAAAATTAATGATTATTTTAAAATAATAAAAAAATACCAACGTGATGTATTTCATAGCCATTTTCGGATGCTGCACTCTACTTTTGTGGTAAATTTCTTAATTGTGTCCTTAATATCATTGCTAACATTTCCCTTTCATATACAGATATTGCAAGATTCATTGAAACCTTTCTGGACAGGAAAAATGCAGGGCCGACTTGGATATTCACTAGAGAAATGTCTTTACGTTACACTATGGAAGCTTTGCAATAGCGACCAGACCTTTCGACAGCTAAGTGATCGGTTTAATATAGCCAAGGGGACTGTTCATAACATTTTTTATAGAACTGTAGAGCTTATTTGTTTGCTCAAAAATGAAATAAAGTGGCCCTCTGCTTTACATCAGAAAACCATAATGGAACATTTTCAAGACAGCAGACACAACCCGTTTCCATTCGTAATCGGTTGTGTTGATGGGACACATTTTAATATATCCATGCCTAGACAGGATGCAGCCAGCTATTATAACCGCAAAGGCAATTATACGGTAATAATGCAAGTACGTATGCACTGAATTTATTGTGCGTAAAATTTTAAAAAGTAAATTTTTTAGGCTATTTGTGATAGCAAGTTTCGGTTTTTAGATGTGTTTATTGGATGCCCAGGTAGTTGTCATGATGCACACGTATGGAAAATATGCCCAATTTTCAAAGCAATTATATCTAGTCAAGTGGAAGTAGCTGAAAATGCACTCATTCTTGGAGATTCGGCTTATCCATTATCAAAGTTTTTAATGACACCTTATAGGGATAATGGCCATTTGACTGGTGAAGAAAAACAATTCAACTATTACCTTAGTTCAACAAGAGTTTTTATTGAGCAAGCCTACGGAATTTTAAAAAAAAAAATTTAAAATTTTGAAGTATATAAATTTAGGATCAGTAGACAAAGCTTCTAAAGTCATTTACGCCTGTACGATATTGCACAATTTTATTATAAATAGAGAAAATGTTGCCACATATAATACAGGAGAAAAGGATAACGACAACAGTTTCAGTGATGAAGTTGCTCAAATAAATGGTTCAGATCACATAGAAGGAAATGATGGTGACATGGATGGTGCTGCAATAAGAAGAAATTTAACAGCTTTATTCTGTTCATAAAAAACCATTGACATTTTTTTGAAAAAATATTTAAACAAGTTCCTTTTCTTCTCAATTTTGTTATTAATAAAATTGCTGTTCTAATAACTAAGGCTAACAAATTTTTAGCCCATGGTCCCGAGTACACTTTTCTAAAAAATTGAGTTGCGCTGAATCAGCATATCGATGGTCTCAAGTAGAAAGGCCCTAACTCGCATTTTTTACGAAATTGAGTTTTTCAGTGATTCCAATAAATTTTACACAAATACACCTCTTCACAAAAATTTATTGCAATATTGTAAAGAATAACGGCTTTACAAGCAGTTGTATGAACAAGTTTACATTATGATACATACAGATTCTATTATGTTTTTACCTTCTCCTATACAGTTACAATTATTTGAGTTAGGGCCTTTCTACTTGAGACCAACGATATGTAATCATCACTTTACTTCACAAGAGATTTTTTCGATTTATTCGCTTAAAGTTAAAAATAACGAATTAATTTTTATTTATAAAACTGAAAGTCCTACCTTTGAAATAAATGTTTAACCTTTGTAAAATCTTGTTCCTCCAATTTGAAAGATTCCAATTTTCATCGTATTTTCGGGTTTTTTTTCTTAAATTTTGTTTTTTTTTTTAGTATTTACCAAATATTTTGTATTTTATTAATTTTTATCAATCATAAAAAAACTTTAAATATTTTATAAAATAAAAAAATATCTGTGGCCTTTTAAGAAAACATCTTAAGGGGAGATAAGATAGCAAAAAAGTTTTTTAAAAAAACTCGGTGAAAAAATATTTTTTTTAACACAAAATTTGAAAAACGTAAACAAAAATGTTTTTATGGTTTTCAACATTTTAAATTTGACTTAAGATGTTTTGCCAAAATGCCACATATATAAAAAAAATAAAAAAAAAATTAGCCATTTTAATTTTTCGAATGTGCCAATTGAATCAAATTTCAGTTTATAAAGCTTACTTGCAATAGTTCTATTTCCTCAACATTTCACATACTTTTTTGCTAAAGCCAACTTTTGATTAACATTCAACCTATAGATATGAACATATATTTAGGAATGATTGTATGCACTACCGCACTTATCTTATACATATCTTCTTGATACATGTTATTACTTTAGCTATCCTTTGGTAAGCATTACATTCTGCTGGTGTCTGATAATTGTAAAATGTTTTGCACATACAAAATTTACCTAATTGCTAAGCTGAGAACTCAATACTGGGGGCAAATCGCGACATTCGATATCGATCGAAATTCCCATGTAAATTGTATTGCAATTTCGAGCGATATCGAATGCTGTAATTTGGCCCCTGGAATTTTTTTTTAGTGTTTTTATGTGTTTATAATATAAACTTTATATAAAGCATCTTTAAAAAAACCAAACCAAAAATATTGAAGATATGTAAAACAACAAAAAAGTCTTTAAAAATTTATAAAATTAAGCATTTAATTGAATTAAAAAAAAATAAATACAAAAGCGAAAAACATAACAGTTCTACTATTATTCAACTAAATAACATTTTAATAACTATTAAAAAAAACAAAAATTAACAGTTCTACTGTTATCAGGTTGTCACTCATTTGCTGCGCCGTTGTCGTATATCAAAGAACTGTTTTAAAATTCTGTAAACTGCTTCCTTGGGAAGGTTATTATTACTAAGCTTTTTTCTAAAGCATGTATAAAAAATAAAAATTTTGAATGTTTTTTCTAAAACAATTCTTTTGAATTATGAAAATAATTATTATAAAATACGAAAAATTTAAATATTTATGTGCTGTTTCCAGGTGACAGGCAATTGATTCTGTAGCGCAATCTATATAAAAATCAATTAGTTTTTTGAGTGCTCAATCAATTGCCTGTCACCTGGAAACAACACATTTATTTAAGGAATGCAATTTCAGTCTTTGTTTGTTTCTTTAATCAGGTTATAGACGGAGTTAAAATTTGTACTGCTAAAAGAATTCCTGAAAAATAAAGAAAACAACAATTAAGTTTTGAAAATAAATTCTACAATGCAGGGAACACCTACATGATTGTGAAATGTAAAGTATTGTCACTTTTCCATCATCTTTTCCAATACATTTTTTAATTCAATCATGGTTTTTGTTCTTTCTTGCTCCACTTCAATTTTACGCCTTTCGAGTTCCATAACCTCTTTATGTCTTTCTTCATCTCTCTTAGCCTCTTGTTTTAAAAATTCCAATGTGTCGTTGTCATGAGCTATTTTTGGTTTCTTTTTCTTTTGATGTGATGGTTCAACAGTCAAGTTGTCCAACGAGCAAATTGAGTCATTTGCATTGACATCTTGTCCTTCATCTACAATTTCTTCAACTGTGTTAAGGGATGACTGCAAATTTTTTGCGGGCGGATTGATGGAGTGCTTTGTTCCATAAACTTCATCAAACAAATCATAAAACTCCCACGATGTTGCATTCCTTCCAGTCATGTTGTTTCGATTTTTGATTCGTCTGTATGTTGTTTGAAGATTAAGGAATTTTCGGCTAGTTTGCTCTCTGGACAATTTAAAATCTGGTTTTATTTCTTTTATTTTAGATATAACTTTTCCCCACAGAAACGATTTCTTCTTTTTTCCCTCCTGGAACTCAGACTCAAGATCTAATCTTGTCCGGATTCACAATTTTTGGGTATTTAAACTAAAGTCTTCCAAACTAAATACAATTTCTTTAGAATTATATAAAAAAATTTAAATTTTTTTTACTTACTCTTCCATTTTTTACAAAGTAAACATTTGGAGCACAATTGAAATTAAAACTTGTATGTATTTGATTTGTTATTGCATCAGACAAATAACTGATGCAATAGTTGCCAAAATTTGCTGCAGGGCTGTGGCATCACTGCATAAAAAAACTTTTGACGTATGAGAGTGATGCCAAGTTTTTTATAGGTGATGCATTAATGAACATTCAATTTTACTAATGCGCAACTGATGCGCAGCAACTGCATTTACGAACGCACCCAAACATACAAACAAACATACAAACATAATTCATTTTTATATATATAGAAGAAGAAGATAGATAGATAGATAGATATTTATTAGATAAAGAAAAATTTTTTGAAAAAAATAACAGAATTTGGTACGATTTTCACCCCTTAAACGTTCGAATTTCGAAACGCATCAAATTTGTAGTTGTATTTTTTAGATAAGTTACGAATGTGATATATTATTCATTTTAATGTTTATTGGTTTAAAAGATAGATGGCACAGCAAAAAAGTTTTAAAATACAGGTTTTACCCGTTTACTCCTTATTTCAAAAAAGTGCTAGACACCTGTCCGCTTATTTTTAATGAACAATAATAGGTATTCAATTTTTTGTATCCCTTTTAGTTTAGCAGATATGAGGTTAGCGAATTTCCGTTTTTACCGCCTTTTTTTATTGAACCACAATAAGTATTACATTTTTTTGTATCTCCTTTAGCTTAGCAGCTATGAGGTCAGCGTCATCGATTTGGCGAGAGGCCTGCCTCAGGTCCAAATGTCAACTTTTTAGCTTCAGGCGTTTAGGCTGTGCGATGAAAATAAATAGATGAAGAAAAATATCTTAGAAAAAGAAACAAAATTACGTACGATTTTTACCCCTTAAACGTTTGAATTCAGAAAAAGTACAAAACTTTCACTTGGCATTTTTTAGATAAGTTACGAATGTTGTTTTATTATTTTGGCTTGAGGTCCTAAATAAATAATTAATAAAATTCAAAAAACTTTTTATTTTATTTTTATTTATTTTTATATTTTTCCAATATGTCGGTCAAAATCTCTGACCATCATCAGGGGAATCTTTTTAAAATACAAAAAACAAAAATTAAAAATACAAAATATTTTACACAAAACAAATTTAATATTTACATTTAAATAAATAAACAATAAAAGTTTAAACACTCGGACGAATTTAACTCTTCTCTGATAAAGCTTTCTTCGATTTGTGTTTGTCTATTGCATGTTTATAAATTTTTGCACATCTTTCTGTGTCTTTCTTAAAATTTAATGTCTTTTCTGTCTCTTGATCAATTATATGTAGCATCTCAAGAGTAAATCTCTTCTTGTAGTTGTGCTCTCCCACCAATATGTCTACATTATTAAAATTTGGTTTATGTCCAGTTACAGTACAGTGGGCCGCTAATGCAGTTTTCTGTTCTAATTGTTTGTAAGTAGCCTTTTCATCTGACTTATGTGCTGCAAGTCTGGTTTTTAATTTGTTTTTTGTCGAGCCAACATATACTATTCCGCATGCGTCAGTTTTGTCTCCATTACAGTGTATTCTGTAAACTAAATGCGATTTTTCGTCTTTTTCAATCTTAGATTTCATTTTATTAAAAAGTTTTTTTGTTGTATTTTCCGTTTTAAAAGCTAATTCATATTTTTCCCGATTATAAATGTTGGAATGTTTGATTCGTTCGGAAAAATCTTCTACATATGTCATAGTCTTATATATTATTGGTGGTCGTTCCCTTTTAGTTGTTCCTTTTGCTATCGTTGTTTTTACTCTGTTAATTAGTTCATTAATGGTTTTATTTGGAAAATCGTTTTTACTTAATATATTTCTTATTTTGCAGATATTTATTGGGTGGAAAGCTTTGTCACTTATTTCTAGAACTCTCTTAATGAAGTTGGTCGCTGTATTTATAATTGCTCTTCTTGGATGTTTTGAGTAGAAATTTATTAATCTACCAGACGCCATCGGTTTTTGGTACCAATCTAGTTTAAGTATGTCTCCGTATCTAACTATAACCGAATCTAAATAGGCTAGTTTGTTATCTGTTTCCTTTTCCAACGTAAATTGTATTTGTCTATTAAATTCGTTCAATGTATTCAGGGTTTCTTCAATACGATCTCTCTTAACGATTCCAAACAAATCATCCACATATTTTGTAAAAATCCTTGGCTTTCTCTTCATCTTCCCTATTGATACGTTTAATAGTTCTTCCATAATTATGTCCGCAATGACTGGTGAGGCTGGAGATCCCATGGGCATTCCTTTATTTTGTTCATAGTATTTATTCTCATACTTAAAATATCTTGTTTCTTTAATACAAAAAGTTAGTAGTTCTAAGAATAAATCTTTAGGTATTCGTGTATGTTATTTCAGTAAGTGCCATTTTCTTTCAATAGTTTTTAATGCCATGTTAACTGGAATACTTGGGAAAAGTGAAATTACGTCAAAGGAAACAAGTCCTTCATCTTCATATATATAAGTATTATTTACTCTGTTCTTAAATTCTATTGAGTCTTTTACATTGTATGTAGAGTCCATTGTCAAGTTTTTTAAAATTGTAGTCAAATATTTGCATAGTTCGTAGGACGGTGAATTGATAGACGAACAAATAGGGCGTAGCGGCATTCCTGTTTTGTGGATCTTTGGTAGACCGTATATTCTTGGTGCAGTCGTTATGTTGGTTGTCATCTTATTCCTGTCAAAAGTACTTATTAAATTCATATTGAAAAGTTTTTCAATTAACGTGTTGTTCTTGTTTTGTAATATTGATGTTGGATGCTTTTTTAACCGTCTGTAGGTAATCATATCTGCTAAAATAGTTTTCATTTTCAAATCGTATTCTTCTTTAGTCATAGTAACCGTTTTATTACCCTTATCCGAGTTCAACACTAAAATATTTTTATTTTCATTCAGAAAATGTTTTGATTGGCCCACTGTATCTAGAATGATTTTGTCTCTATAATTAAATTTTCTCTTACATAAATGGTCGTCTAGTAATGTTACAAGCTTAACTATTGAAAGAAAATGGCACTTACTGAAAGAACATACACGAATACCTAAAGATTTATTCTTAGAACTACTAACTTTTTGTATTAAAGAAACAAGATATTTTAAGTATGAGGATAAATACTATGAACAAAATAAAGGAATGCCCATGGAATCTCCAGCCTCACCAGTCATTACGGACATAATTATGGAAGAACTTTTAAACGTATCAATAGGGAAGATGAAGAGAAAGCCAAGGATTTTTACAAAATATGTGGATGATTTGTTTGGAATCGTTAAGAGAGATCGTATTGAAGAAACCCTGAATACATTGAACGAATTTAATAGACAAATACAATTTACGTTGGAAAAGGAAACAGATAACAAACTAGCCTATTTAGATTCGGTTATAGTTAGACACGGAGACATACTTAAACTAGATTGGTACCAAAAACCGATGGCGTCTGGTAGATTAATAAATTTCTACTCAAAACATCCAAGAAGAGCAATTATAAATAAGTGACAAAGTTTTCCACCCAATAAATATCTGCAAAATAAGAAATATATTAAGTAAAAACGATTTTCCAAATAAAACCAAATATGAACTAATTAACAGAGTAAAAACTACGATAGCAAAAGGAACAACTAAAAGGGAACGACCACCAATAATATATAAGACTATGACATATGTAGAAGATTTTTCGAATCAAACATTCCAGCATTTATAATCGGGAAAAATATGAATTAGCTTTTAAAACGGAAAATACAACAAAAAAACTTTTTAATAATATGAAATCTAAGATTGAAAAAGACGAAAAATCGCATTTAGTTTACAGAATACACTGTAATGGAGACAAAACTGACGCATGCGGAAAAGTATATGTTGGCTCGACAAAAAACAAATTAAAAACCAGACTTGCAGCACATAAGTCAGATGAAAAGGCTACTTACAAACAATTAGAACAGAAAACTGCATTCGCGGCCCACTGTACTGTAACTGGACATAAACCAAATTTTAATAATGTAGACATATTGGTGGGAGAGCACAACTACAAGAAGAGATTTACTCTTGAGATGCTACATATGTATAATTGATCAAGAGACAGAAAAGACATTAAATTTTAAGAAAGACACAGAAAGATGTGCAAAAATTTATAAACATGCAATAGACAAACACAAATCGAAGAAAGCTTTATCAGAGAAGAGTTAAATTCGTCCGAGTGTTTAAACTTTTATTGTTTATTTATTTAAATGTAAATATTAAATTTGTTTTGTGTAAAATATTTTGTATTTTTAATTTTTGTTTTTTGTATTTTAAAAAGATTCCCCTGATGATGGTCAGAGATTTTGACCGAAATATTGGAAAAATATAAAAATAAATAAAAATAAAATAAAAAGTTTTTTGAATTTTATTAATTATTTATTTAGGACCTCAAGCCAAAATAATAAAACAACATAAACAACAGGTCAACTATACACAAGAATAAATAAGTTACGAATTTTATATAATTTGTATTTCTATGTACATTGATTTAAACGGTAGATGGGGGACAAAAAAGAACCAAAATTCAGGTTTTACACTTTTACTCCCTAAAAGAGCCGAATTTCGAAATAGTACCAGACACCTGTTCTCTTTTTTATTTAATGAACAACAATGAAAGCACAAAATAAAGTACAAAAAAGTACCAGAAATCCACTCTCACAGATTCTCATTCACTTGGGAACTTGCATGTTTAATTTTATGTTTATAGGTCCAATTTTAACGGAAATTCAAAAAGTAACTGGTAAAGAACAAAAAGTACCAAAACGCCCCTCTTACAGATTCTCATTCACTCAGGACATTGCATTTTTAATTTTATGTTTGTAGATCCAATATTAACGAAAATAAAAAAGGTACCAGTTAAAAAACGAAAAAGTACCAAGAAGATCCCTCTTATAGGTTCTTGTCCACTCAGGACATTTAATGTTGCATTTTTGATTTTAGGTCCAATACTAACGGAACTTCAAATAGTACCAGTTAAAGACCAAAAGGTACCAAGAAGCCCCTCTAACGAATTCTCATTCACTCAGGACCTTGCATGTTTGATTTTATGTCAATAGGTCTAATTTTAACGAAAATTAAAAAAGTACCAGTTAAAGAATGAAAAATTACCAAAAAGATCCCTCTAACAAATTCTTATTCACTCAGGACTTTGCATGTTTAGTTTTATGTTTCTAGGTCTAATACTAACGGAAATTAAAAAAGTACCAGTTAAAGATCAAAAAATAACAAAAAGTACCCTCAGAGGTTCTTATCCACTCAGGACATTGCATGTTGAAGTTTATGTTTGTAGGTCCAATATTAACGATAATTAGAAAAATTGTCAGTTGTGGAACCAAAAACCTAAAGTAAGAAATAAAATTTCCCGTATTTCTCCTTTTTGGTACTTTTTTATCCCCATTGAAGCATAAAAAATTTCAATATTGTAGTAGGAGCCCATAATTTAATACGTATATGTCAATGAATAAAAAAAAATGTTTTGTAAAAAAGTACCAAAAATAGTAACGGTTTTTACCCCCTAAACGTCCGAATTTCGAAAAGTACCAAATTTGTATTTGGATTTTTTAGATTAGTTTCAAATGTAATAAGGGTTATATTTCTATGTTTATTAGTTTAAAAGATAGCTGGGGTGACAAAAAAGTACCAAAATACAGATTTTACCCGTTTACTCCGTATATCCCCTTTTTGGTACTTTTTTTCTCCCCATTGAAGCATGACAAATTTCAATATTGTAGTGGGAGCCCATTATTTAATACGTTTATGTCAATAAATAAAAAAAAAATGTTTTATAAAAAAAGTACCAAAAATAGTTACGCTTTTTACCCCTTAAACGTCCGAATTTCGAAAAAGTACCAAATTCGTATTTGGATTTTTTAGATAAGTTTCAAATGTGATATAACCCTTATTTCTATGTTTATGGGTTTAAAAGATAGATGGGGTGACAAAAAAGTACCAAAATACAGGTTTTACCCGTTTACTCCGTTAAAGGGCTGAATTTCCAAAAAGTACCAGACACCTCTCCGCTTATTTTTCTAAAGAACAACGATAAGTATTACATTTTTTTTGTATCTCTTTTAGTTTTAGAGATATAAGGTTACCGAATTTACCCGTTTTTGCCCTTTTTTACCCCCTAAACATTCGAATTTCCAAAAATCCCGTCTTAGTGGATCGATTTGGGGAGAGACCAACCCCTGGTCCAAATTTCAAGTTTTTAGCTTCAGGCGTTTAGGCTGTGCGATGATGAATCAGTCAGTCAGTCAGTAACGTTACAATTTTATATATATAGACTAGCATTTAACCCGCTACTTCGTTAGCGCCCCTTTTTCTTATGTGGACATATTTTATAAAATTATTTCAAAAAATTTTATTTGTATTTTTTAGATACGTTACGAATGTGATATTTTTTTTTTCAATGTTTATTGGTTTAATAGATAGATGGCGTGGCAAAATAGTTTTAAAATACAGGTCTACTCCCCAAGAGGGTCTAATTTCAAAAAAGTACCAGACACCTAACCGCTTATTATTTTAATAAACATCAGGTTAGGGAATTTCCCGTTTTAAACTTTTTTACCCTTTAACCATAAAAATTTCCAAAACTCCCATCATAGGTAATCGATTTCGCGAGAGGCCAACCTCCCGAGCAAATTTCAGCATTTTACTTCAGGCGTTTGGTCGTGCGATGATGAATCAGGCAGTAACTCTACAATTTTATATTATATAGGTAGATGAAGAAAAAGGTTTTGCAAAAAATAACAGAATTAGGTACGATTTTCACTCTTTAAACGTTCGAATTTCGAAACGCATCAAATTTGTATTTGTATTTTTTAGATAAGTTACGAATGTGCTATATTTTTTATTTTAATGTTTATTGGTTTAAAAGATAGATGGCATAGCAAAAAAGTTTTTAAAAATACAGGTTTTACCCGTTTACTCCTTATTTCAAAAAAGTGCTAGACACCTGTCCGCTTATTTTTAATAAACAATAAAAGGTATTCAATTTTTTTTGTATCTCCTTAAGCTTAGCAGATATGAGGTCAGCGTGATCAATTTGGCGAAAGGCCTGCCTCAGGTCCAAATGTCAAGTTTTTAGCTTCAGGCGTTTAGGCTGTGCGATGAAAATAAATAGATGAAGAAAAAATATCTTGGAAAAAGTAACAAAATTACGTACGATTTTTACCCCTTAAACGTTCGAATTCAAAAAAAGTACAAAATTTTCACTTGGCATTTTTTAGATAAGTTACGAATTTTATATAATTTTTATTTCTATGTGCATTGATTTAAACGGTAGATGGGGGACAAAAAAGAACCAAAATTCAGGTTTTACACTTTGAGTCCCTAAAAGAGCCGAATTTCGAAATAGAACCAGACACCTGTTCTCTTTTTTATTTAGTTAACAACAATAAAAGCACAAAATAAAGTACAAAAAAGAACCAAAAATTGCCTCTTACAGATGCTCATTCAACGCTTTGCTTGTTTAATTTTATGTTTGTAGCTGCAATACTAACCAAAATTCAATAAGTAACTGTTGCCAAACAATACAGTACGAAAAGGTACTAAAAAACCACTCTTACAGATTCTCATTCACTTGGGAACTTGTATGTTTAATTTTATGTTTATATGTCCAATTTTTACGGAAATTCAAAAAGTAACAGGTAAAGAACAAAAAGTACCAAAAAGCCCCTCTTACAAATTCTCATTCACTCAGGGCATTGCATTTTTAATTTTATGTTTGTAGATCCAATATTAACGAAAATAAAAAAGGTACCAGTTAAAAAACGAAAAAGTGCCAAGAAGATCCCTCTTATAGGTTCTTGTCCACTCAGGACATTTAATGTTGAATTTTATGATTTTAGGTCCAATACTAACGGAACTTCAAATAGTACCAGTTAAAGACCAAAAGGTACCAAGAAACCCCTCTTGCAGATTTTGATTTACTCAGGAGCATGCATGTTTAATTTTATGTTCATAAATCCGAATTCTCATTCACTCAGGGCCTTGCATGTCTTATTTTATGTTAATAGGTCTCATTTTAACGAAAATTAAAAAAGTACCAGTTAAAGAATGAAAAAGTACCAAAAAGATTCCTCTAACAAATTCTTATTCACTCAAAACTTTGCATGTTTATTTTTATGTTTCTAGGTCTAAAACTAACGGAAA
The DNA here is from genome assembly GCA_943735925.1 of Pollenia amentaria. Classification (NCBI taxonomy): domain Eukaryota; kingdom Metazoa; phylum Arthropoda; class Insecta; order Diptera; family Polleniidae; genus Pollenia; species Pollenia amentaria. Next base: position 21,838,022 of record OX031011.1, read on the forward strand.
TTAAGAAAGTACCAGTTAAAGATCAAAGAATAACAAAAAGTACCCTCAGAGGTTATTATCCACTCAGGACATTGCATGTGGAAGTTTATGTTTCTAGGTCCAATATTAACGATAATTAAAAACAATTGTCAGTTGTGGAACCAAAAACCTAAAGTAAGAAATAAAATTTCCCGTATTTCCACTTTTTGGTACTTTTTTTCTCCCCATGAAAGCATAAAAAATTTCAATATTGTAGTAGAAGCCCATAATTTAATACGTATATGTCAATGAATAAAAAAAAATGTTTTGTAAAAAAGTACTGTAGGGACAGTATCACTTCAACATACATATATAGCATTCTTATTATTTAAATAGAAAGTAAGTTATAATAGACATAGTGAGTTAAATTAAAACAAAGTGTAATAAATTGTTGCTCTTCACTGTAAGTTAAATGATAAACGGAACACTAGTACATACACACGTACGTAAATATGTATGTATATACAGGCCTTTACCATGTACCCAAGTATATGATTGCAAGCCGTTAGCTGAGAAGCAACAATTTAATATTGTATGTATTTAACCGTAAGAATTTTGTAAAACAGAAAAATAAAATAAAAGAGTCAGTCTTCTTTGACGATTGAAGCAAAGCATATTGACTAAAAATCAGAAGTGGGATTATCTTGTACGCGGCTTAAATTAAAAAAAATTTGATTTTTTTTTTTTTTTTGGTTGTGACACGAATGTCTACAATAGACTTAAATAGTGTATCAAAAGAATTTTTAAAATCGTGGTGCAGGGAAAATAATATCGTGATAAACGGTACGAAACGTAATTTATTATAACAAATTACTCAAAACCCAATATCGAAGGCGAAGTATTTGTGTGATCTCGAAGCACATTTACATATAAAAATGTCTTAAAACGAAGCGTCTGACGGTACAGGTGTACCATGTGACAGCAAGATGGAAAATGCTAGAAAAAGTAACGTAGAAAATGAACAGTATAAGGTTGGAAATGTAGAGTTAGAGGTCAATGAAGGCAGTGAAATGGAAAGTGTGGATGTAATTCCAAACAAGGAAATCAATGTGCCGGTACAACGAAACGATTCGGAGTTGCAAATGGAGATTTTTCACAAACAACAGCAAATTTTAGAACTGGAAAAGGAAATGCACAACTTGAAAATGAGTGCCAGCCGAGCTAGTGACAACCTTCCATCAAGTCTCGGAATACCATTTGATGTTCTAAAAGAAATGGTGCCGGTATTCGATGGAAATGATCAAGTAGATGTCTGGGTGACGCAATTAAGAAACGTAAAAGAGGGCTACAAGCTGGATGACAACATGGTGCGAGCGTTAATATGCAGCAGATTGAGGGATAAAGCTAAAGAGTGGCTACAGCTTCATTCAACATTTTTGATTGGACCAGTAGATGAACTAATTTTTAATATTCTACAGATGTTTAAGAATAAAGTTTCCAAATTAAACATTCGTCAAATGCTTCAAGACCGAAAATGGCAGCTTGGAGAAAATTTTTCTTCATATTATAACGAGAAGCTCAGTTGGGCAAACAGCATAAGTCTGGAAAACGATGAATTTATTGAATACTTAATAAATGGTATACCAGACGTTAATTTGAGGAATACAGCAAGATTACAATGCTTTGTATCGAAGTCGGAATTGCTACAGGCATTTCGAAACGTTGAGCTTTCAGCACCAGTAAAAGAGAGTATACCAAGTTTCAAATCACGGAACGACATAAAATGTTTTAACTGTAACAGCAAAGGGCACATCGCAACCGAATGCCGTAAACCAAGAAGACAAGATGGTGCTTGTTTTGCATGTGGCGAGACTGGACACCTTGCAAAAGACTGCAGCTTGTATAAGAAAACTAAAAAAGAACACAATGAAAATGAATATGTAAGGTATTGTAGAATTATGTTAAGAACAAAAAATAATAACTTTTTTTCGTTTAATATAGAATGTCAAATAGATTCGGGTAGCCCCATCAGTATTATCAAAAAATCGTGTATTCCGAATGAAATAAATATGGAAAAAAATAACATTGGAAGTTATGTTGGAATTAATCAAAGTAAATTGCGAATTTTTGGGAAAATAAAATGTTCAGTTATGTTAAATAAAAAAGTTGTGTTTCTTATACTGATGGTTGTAGACAACGAATCTATGGGATATTCAGCTGTATTAGGAAGAGATTTTTTGAGAAAATGTAAAGCTAAATTAGTTATAACGAATGATGACAACGAAATGAATTGTAATGGAAACGGTAATGAGAATGCAATGATATGTAGAGGTGATAGAAGGAATGTAAACAGTTACAATTTGGAAGGAAGTGTTATACTATGTAGTAAAGACAATGTAGGGTCCGACGAATTGGGAGAGACAAACGTTGCGAACAGAGATACAGCTGGTGATTTGAATCCTACTCAGGTACTGGTGAATTTTCATCAGGATACGGAAATGTTCGGGAATCAAATGTTAGAGATTGAATGGGATGTAGGAAATGAAGATTATGAATTGGGTAGAGAGTTGAGTATGAAAGATAGGGCAAGACTTACGAAAATTTTTGAGGAAAATTATATTAACCCGGTAAGACCGGGCGAACCTAAGATAAAATGTGAGATGCGGTTGACCATTGAGAATGAAAAGCCGTTCAGTTACGCGCCGAGAAGACTTTCGTATGCGGAGAAACAACAAGTACAGACTATATTAGACGAATATTTGAAAAATGGGATAATACGTCCGAGCGAATCGGAGTATGCTTCCCCGATTGTACTAGTGGGAAAGAAAACGGGGGGAGTACGTATGTGTGTAGATTTTCGGGAATTAAATAAGGTCACTGTTAAATATAAGTATCCAATGCCTTTAATAGACGATCTTTTAGATAGGTTAGTGAATAAACGTTTATTTTCGAAATTGGATCTTAAGAATGGATACTACCACGTATATATGCATGAGGATTGTATCAAATATACTTCCTTTACAACTCCGCTTGGACAATATGAATTTCTGAGAATGCCATTTGGTTTGACGAATGCACCATTCGTATTCCAGAGATTCATAAACAGAGTATTTGAGGACTTGGTCAGGGAGGGAAAAGTTATAGTGTACTTTGATGATATCATGGTAGCAACGGCGGACATTGACGAACATATGGAGATATTAAGTGAAGTTTTTAGGCGACTAGTGGAGAACAAATTGGAATTGAGATTAGATAAATGTAGTTTTTTTCAAGGAGAAATCAAATACCTGGGTTATATGATATCAGGTGAGGGCATAAGGGCGAATAAGGACGGCCTGATGGCGATTCGAAATTATCCAGTACCATCAAGGGTACAGGACGTACAGAGTTTTATAGGAATGTGTTCATACTTCCGAAGATTTATAAAAGATTTTTCTATTATTGCTAAACCACTTTATGATATGACAAAAAAAGATAGACAGTTCAGATTTGGTGAAAATGAACTAAGAGCTTTTAACCTATTAAAAGATAAGATGATGGATGCGCCAGTCTTGGCAATATATGATTCAAAAGATGAGACAGAATTACACTGTGACGCAAGTTCTATAGGTTTTGGTGCAATATTATTGCAAAGAAAAAACGAAAATAAATTTCATCCAATTTTTTTCTTTTCGAAGAGAACGTCAGAAACGGAATCAAAGTACCATAGCTTTGAGTTGGAAACACTGGCTATCATATATGCTTTACAGAGGTTTAGAATTTATTTGCAGGGTATTCAGTTTACTATAGTAACATATTGTAACTCCTTAACGCTTACGCTTAATAAAAAGGAATTAAACCCAAGAATTGCCAGATGGGCACTAGAACTTCAAAATTATGAATACAAATTGGAGCACAGGGCGGGGTCAAGGATGAAACATGTAGATGCCTTAAGTAGATGTAATTCAATATTGATAATATCGGATAACACTTTTGAGGACAATTTAGTAATTTGTCAGAACAAGGATACGGAAATAGGAAAAATAAAGACAATGTTGGGGAAAAGAGAGCATTCATTTTATGAAATGAGAAATGGTGTAGTATATAGAAAAATGAAGAATGGACTTCTTTTTTATGTACCAGGGCCAATGGAAGGGCAGGTGCTTTTTAAATACCACAATGAAATGGGTCATATGGGGGTGGATAAAGTTACTGATATAATTACTAAGAGTTACTGGTTCCCCGGTTTTAGATGGAAAGTGAGGGACCACATAACAAACTGTTTAAAGTGCATAGCATTTTCTAGAAAGTCGGGTAGACAAGAAGGGTATGTGCACAGTATACCAAAGGGAAACATTCCTTTTCAGGTAGTGCACATAGATCACTATGGACCTATCAATAATAAGGGAAATGTAAACAAATATATTCTGGTGGTAGTAGACGCATGTACAAAGTTTTTAAGGTTATATCCGACGAGGACAACTAAATCCAGAGAGGCGGTGGACGCACTTAAGAATTATTTTAGAGCATACAGTAGGCCAGTTTATATAGTGTCAGACAGGGGCACTTGCTTCACTTCGGAAGAGTTTCAGGAATTTTTAAGCGAACACAACGTGAAACACATAAGGATAGCGACCGGATCGCCACAGGCAAACGGGCAAGTGGAGAGAATTAATAGGGATCTAGGACCAACGATAGCTAAAATGAGGGATAATGGGGGAAATGAACCCTGGCACAAGGTTTTGGCGGATGTCGAATACGCCATGAATAACACAATTCACAGGGGCATAGGAGAATATCCGAGCAGAATGTTGTTTGGGATAGGACAAAGAGGTAAGACAATAGATTGTTTAAAGGAGAACGTTATAGAGGGTGATATTCGATGCGTAAATGAGAATATTGAGGAAATAAGGAGTAAAGCGGAAGAAGTACAGAAAAAGGTGCAAGGTTGCAATGAGGCATATGTAGATGCAAGAAGGAAAAAACCGAACACGTATTTAGTTGGGGACTACGTTATGATAAAAAACTTTGATTCTACTGTTGGAGTTTCTGGTAAATTATTACCAAATTTAAGGGACCATATGAAGTTGTGAAGGTACTGCAGAACGATAGATATTATATTAAGGATATAGACGGATTTCACCGGACACAGAGGCCTTATGAAGGAATATGGGCGGCTCATAATATTAAACCATGGTTGACGGACAAGACTAATATGGCTGGAAATAGGAATAGTTTAGCAAGGGAAGAAAGCTTAATAGGAGAACAGAGTACGATGAATGTAGGAGGATCAACAACGGATAGAATTACAAGGAGTATATCAAGACGGATCAGGGGATCCTAGAAGTCAGGATGGCCTAGTTGTAGGGACAGTATCACTTCAACATACATATATAGCATTCTTATTATTTAAATAGAAAGTAAGTTATAATAGACATAGTGAGTTAAATTAAAACAAAGTGTAATAAATTGTTGCTCTTCACTGTAAGTTAAATGATAAACGGAACACTAGTACATACACACGTACGTAAATATGTATGTATATAAAGGCCTTTACCATGTACCCAAGTATATGATTGCAAGCCGTTAGCTGAGAAGCAACAATTTAATATTGTATGTATTTAACCGTAAGAATTTTGTAAAACAGAAAAATAAAATAAAAGAGTCAGTCTTCTTTGACGATTGAAGCAAAGCATATTGACTAAAGTACCAAAAATAGTAACGGTTGTTACCCCTAAACGTCAAAATTTCGAAAAAGTACCAAATTTATATTTGGATTTTTTAGATTAGTTTCATATGTGATATAACATTTATTTATATGTTTATTAGTTTAAAAGATAGATGGGATGACAAAAAAGTACCAATATACAGGTTTTACCCGTTTACTCCGTATTTCCCCTTTTTAGTACTTTTTTCTCCCCATTGAAGCATGAAAAATTTCAATATTGTAGTGGGAGCCCATAATTTAATACGTTTATGTCAATAAATAAAAAAAATGTTTAAAAAAAAAGTACCAAAAATAGTTACGCTTTTTACCCCTTAAACGTCCGAATTTCGAAAAAGTACCAAATTCGTATTTGGATTTTTTAGATTAGTTTCAAATGTGGTATAACCCTTTTTTCTATGTTTATGGATTTAACAGATAGATGGGGTGACAAAAAAAGTACCAAAATGCAGGTTTTACCCGTTTACTCTCCTAAAGGGCTGAATTTCCAAAAAGTACCAGACACCTGTCCGCTTATTTTTCTAAAGAATAACGAAAAGCATTACATTTTTTTGTATCTCTTTTAGTTTTAGAGATATAAGGTTACCGAATTTACCCGTTTTTGCCCTTTTTTACCCCCTAAACATTCGATTTTCCAAAAATCCCGTCTTAGTGGATCGATTTGGGGAGAGACCAACCCTTGGTCCAAATTTCAAGTTTTTAGCTTCAGGCGTTTAGGCTGTGCGATGATGAATCAGTCAGTCAGTCAGTAACGTTACAATTTTATATATATAGACTAGCATTTAACCCGCTACTTCGTTGGCGCCCCTTTTTCTTATGTGGACATATTTTTACGCCAAAGTTTATGTTTCTAGGTTTAAACCCGCTACTTTGTAAAGGGACGATTTGTACCTCTAAACGTTCGTATTTCAAAAAATTTTATTTGTATTTTTTAGATACGTTACGAATGTGATATTTTTTTTTTTCAATGTTTATTGGTTTAATAGATAGATGGCGTGGCAAAATAGTTTTAAAATACAGGTCTACTCCCCAAGAGGGTCTAATTTCAAAAAAGTACCAGACACCTAACCGCTTATTATTTTAATAAACATCAGGTTAGGGAATTTCCCGTTTTAACCTTTTTTTACCCTTTAACCATAAAAATTTCCAAAAATCCCATCATAGGTAATCGATTTCGCGAGAGGCCAACCTCCCGGGCAAATTTAAGCATTTTACTTCAGGCGTTTGGTCGTGCGATGATGAATCAGGCAGTAACTCTACAATTTTATATTATATATGTAGATGAAGAAAAAGGTTTGGAAAAAAATAACAGAATTAGGTACGATTTTCACCCTTTAAACGTTCGAATTTCGAAACGCATCAAATTTGTATTTGTATTTTTTAGATAAGTTACGAATGTGATATATTTTTTATTTTAATGTTTATTGGTTTAAAAGATAGATGGCATAGCAAAAAAGTTTTTAAAAATACAGGTTTTACCCGTTTACTCCTTATTTCAAAAAAGTGCTAGACACCTGTCCGCTTATTTTTAATAAACAATAAAAGGTATTCAATTTTTTTTTGTATCTCCTTAAGCTTAGCAGATATGAGGTCAGCGTGATCAATTTGGCGAAAGGCCTACCTCAGGTCCAAATGTCAACTTTTTAGCTTCAGGCGTTTAGGCTGTGCGATGAAAATAAATAGATGAAGAAAAAATATCTTGGAAAAAGTAACAAAATTACGTACGATTTTTACCCCTTAAACGTTCGAATTCAAAAAAAGTACAAAATTTTCACTTGGCATTTTTTCGATAAGTTACGAATTTTATATAATTTTTATTTCTATGTGCATTGATTTAAACGGTAGATGGGGGACAAAAAAGAACCAAAATTCAGGTTTTACACTTTGAGCCCCTAAAAGAGCCGAATTTCGAAATAGAACCAGACACCTGTTCTCTTTTTTATTTAGTTAACAACAATAAAAGCACAAAATAAAGTACAAAAAAGAACCAAAAATTGCCTCTTACAGATGCTCATTCAACGCTTTGCTTGTTTAATTTTATGTTTGTAGCTGCAATACTAACCAAAATTCAATAAGTAATGTTGGCAAACAATACAGTACGAAAAAGTACTAAAAAACCACTCTTACAGATTCTCATTCACTTGGGAACTTGTATGTTTAATTTTATGTTTATAGGTCCAATTTTTACGGAAATTCAAAAAGTAACAGGTAAAGAACAAAAAGTACCAAAAAGCCCCTTTTACAAATTCTCATTCACTCAGGGCATTGCATTTTTAATTTTATGTTTGTAGATCCAATATTAACGAAAATATAAAAGGTACCAGTTAAAAATCGAAAAAGTGCCAAGAAGATCCCCCTTATAGGTTCTTGTCCACTCAGGACATTTAATGTTGAATTTTATGATTTTAGGTCCAATACTAACGGAACTTCAAATAGTACCAGTTAAAGACCAAAAGGTACCAAGAAACCCCTCTTGCAGATTTTGATTTACTCAGGAGCATGCATGTTTAATTTTATGTTCATAGGTCCAATATTAACGAAAATTAAAAAGTACCAGTTAAATAACGAAAAAGTACCAAAAAGATCCCTCTAACGAATTCTCATTCACTCAGGACCTTGCATGTTTTATTTTATGTTAATAGGTCTCATTTTAACGAAAATTAAAAAAGTACCAGTTAAAGAATGAAAAAGTACCAAAAAGATCCCTCTAACAAATTCTTATTCACTCAGGACCTTGGATGTTTAGTTTTATGTTTATAGGTCTAATACTAACGGAAATTAAAAAAGTACCAGTTAAAGATCAAAGAATACCAAAAAGTACCCTCAGAGGTTCTTATCCACTCAGGACATTGCATGTTGAAGTTTATGTTTCTAGGTCCAATATTAACGATAATTAAAAAAAATTGTCAGTTGTGGAACCAAAAACCTAAAGTAAGAAATAAAATTTCCCGTATTTCCACTTTTTGGTACTTTTTTCTCCCCATTGAAGCATAAAAAATTTCAATATTGTAGTAGGAGCCTATAATTTAATACGTATTTGTCAATTAATAAAAAAAACGTTTTGTAAAAAAGTACCAAAAATAGTAACGGTTTTTACCCCTTTAACGTCAAAATTTCGAAAAAGTACCAAATTTGTATTTGGATTTTTTAGATAAGTTTCAAATGTGATATAACCCTTATTTCTATGTTTATTAGTTTAAAAGATAGATGGGATGACAAAAAAGTACCAATATACAGATATTACCCGTTTACTCCGTATTTCCCCTTTTTGGTACTTTTTTTCTCCCCATTGAAGCATGAAAAATTTCAATAATGTAGTGGGAGCCCATAATTTAATACGTTTATGTCAAAAGTACCAAAAATAGTTACGCTTTTTACCCCTTAAACGTCCGAATTTCGAAAAAGTACCAAATTCGAATTTGGATTTTTTAGATAAGTTTCAAATGTGGTATAACCCTTATTTCTAGGTTTATGGATTTAAAAGATAGATGGGGTGACAAAAAAGTACCAAAATGCAGGTTTTACCCGTTTACTCTCTTAAAGGGCTGAATTTCCAAAAAGTACCAGACACCTGTCCACTTATTTTTCTAAAGAATAACGAAAAGCATTACATTTTTTTGCATCTCGTTTAGTTTTAGAGATATAAGGTTACCGAATTTACCCGTTTTTGCCCTTTTTACCTCCTAAACATTCGATTTTCCAAAAATCCCGTCTTAGTGGATCGATTTGGGGAGAGACCAACCCCTGGTCCAAATTACAAGTTTTTAGCTTCAGGCGTTTAGGCTGTGCGATGATGAATCAGTCAGTCAGTCAGTAACGTTACAATTTTTTATATATAGACTAGCATTTAACCCGCTACTTCGTTAGCGCCCCTTTTTCTTATGTGGACATATTTTTACGCCAAAGTTTATGTTTCTAGGTTTAAGCCCGCTACTTTGTAAAGGGACGATTTGTACCTCTAAACGTTCGTATTTCAAAAAATTTTATTTGTATTTTTTAGATACGTTACGAATGTGATATTTTTTTTTTCAATGTTTATTGGTTTAATAGATAGATGGCGTGGCAAAATAGTTTTAAAATACAAATCCACTAAGACGGGATTTTTGGAAATTCGAATGTTTAGGGGGTAAAAAAGGGCAAAAACGAGTAAATTCGGTAACCTTATATCTCTAAAACTAAAAGAGATACAAAAAAATGTAATACTTATCGTTGTTCTTTAGAAAAATAAGCGGACAGGTGTCTGGTACTTTTTGGAAATTCAGCCCTTTAAAGGAGTAAACGGGTAAAACCTGTATTTTGGTACTTTTTTGTCACCCCATCTATCTTTTAAACCCATAAACATAGAAATAAGGGTTATATCACATTTGAAACTTATCTAAAAAATCCAAATACGGATTTGGTACTTTTTCGAAATTCGGACGTTTAAGGGGTAAAAAGCGTAACTATTTTTGGTACTTTTTTTATAAAACATTTTTTTTTTATTTATTGACATAAACGTATTAAATTATGGGCTCCCACTACAATATTGAAATTTGTCATGCTTCAATGGGGAGAAAAAAAGTACCAAAAAGGGGATATACGGAGTAAGCGGGTAAAATCTGTATATTGGTACTTTTTTGTCACCCCAGCTATCTTTTAAACTAATAATTATAGAAATATAACCCTTATTACATTTGAAACTTATCTAAAAAATCCAAATACAAATTTGGTACTTTTTCGAAATTCGGACGTTTAGGGGGTAAAAACCGTTACTATTTTTGGTACTTTTTTACAAAACATTTTTTTTTATTCATTGACATATACGTATTAAATTATGGGCTCCTACTACAATATTGAAATTTTTTATGCTTCAATGGGGAGAAAAAAGTACCAAAAAGGAGAAATACGGGAAATTTTATTTCTTACTTTAGGTTTTTGGTTCCACAACTGATAATTTTTCTAATTATCGTTAATATTGGACCTACAAACATAAACTTCAACATGCAATGTCCTGAGTGGATAAGAACCTCTGAGGGTACTTTTTGTTATTTTTTGATCTTTAACTGGTACTTTTTTAATTTCCGTTAGTATTAGACCTAGAAACATAAAACTAAACATCCAAAGTCCTGAGTGAATAAGAATTTGTTAGAGGGATCTTTTTGGTACTTTTTCATTCTTTAACTGGTACTTTTTTAATTTTCGTTAAAATTAGACCTAGTGAAATAAAATCAAACATGCAAGGTCCTGAGTGAATGAGAATTCGTTAGAGGGGCTTCTTGGTACCTTTTGGTCTTCAACTGGTACTATTTGAAGTTCCGTTAGTATTGGACCTAAAATCAAAAATGCAACATTAAATGTCCTGAGTGGACAAGAACCTATAAGAGGGATCTTCTTGGTACTTTTTCGTTTTTTAACTGGTACCTTTTTATTTTCGTTAATATTGGATCTACAAACATAAAATTAAAAATGCAATGTCCTGAGTGAATGAGAATCTGTAAGAGGGGCGTTTTGGTACTTTTTGTTCTTTACCAGTTACTTTTTGAATTTCCGTTAAAATTGGACCTATAAACATAAAATTAAACATGCAAGTTCCCAAGTGAATGAGAATCTGTAAGAGTGGATTTTTGGTACTTTTTTGTACTTTATTTTGTGCTTTTATTCTTGTTCATTAAATAAAAAGGAGAACAGGTGTCTGGTACTATTTCGAAATTCGGCTCTTTTAGGGAGTTAAAGTGTAAAACCTGAATTTTGGTTCTTTTTTGTCCCCCATCTACCGTTTAAATCAATGCACATAGAAATACAAATTATATAAAATTTGTAACTTATCTAAAAAATGCCAAGTGAAAATTTTGTACTTTTTCTGAATTCGAACGTTTAGGGGTAAAAATCGTACGTAATTTTGTTTCTTTTCCAAGATATTTTTCTTCATCTATTTATTTTCATTGCACAGCCTAAACTCCTGAAGCTAAAAAGTTGACATTTGGACCTGAGGCAGGCCTCTCGCCAAATCGATCACGCTGTCCTCATAATTGCTAAGCTAAAGGAGATACAAAAAATTGTAATACTTATTGTGGTTCAATAAATAAAAGGCGGTAAAAACGGAAATTCGCTAACCTCATATCTGCTAAACGCAAAGAGATACAAAAAATTGAATACCTATTATTGTTCATTAAAAATAAGCGGACAGGTGTCTAGCACTTTTTTGAAATAAGGAGTAAACGGGTAAAACCTGCATTTTAAAACTTTTTTGCTGTGCCATCTATCTTTTAAACCAATAAACATTAAAATAAAAAATATATCACATTCGTAACTTATCTAAAAAATACAACTACAAATTTGATGCGTTTCGAAATTTGAACGTTTAAGGGGTGAAAATCGTACCTAATTCTGTTATTTTTTTCAAAAAATTTTTCTTCATCTACCTATATAATATAAAATTGTAAAGTTACTGCCTGATTCATCATCGCACGACCTAAACGCCTGAACTAAAATGCTTAAATTTGCCCGGGAGGTTGGCCTCTCGCAAAATCGATTACCTATGATGGGATTTTTGGAAATTTTTATGGTTAAAGGGTAAAAAAGGTTAAAACGGGAAATTCCCTAACCTGATGTTTATTAAAATAATAAGCGGTTAGGTGTCTGGTACTTTTTTGAAATTAGACCCTCTTGGGGAGTAGACCTGTATTTTAAAACTTTTTTGCCACGCCATCTATCTTTTAAACCAATAAACATTGAAATAAAAAAATATCACATTCGTTACGTATCTAAAAAATACAAATAAAATTTTTCGAAGTACGAACGTTTAGAGGTACAAATCGTTCCTTTACAAAGTAGCGGGCTTAAACCTAGAAACATAAACTTTGGCGTAAAAATATGTCCACATAAGAAAAAGGGGCGCTAACGAAGTAGCGGGTTAAATGCTAGTCTAATATATTTATTAATTTTATGTGTTTATTAGTATTGTGGTTATTTGATTGAACTGTTAATGGTTTTTAATCCAAATTTAGATATTTTTAATTAGGCTTAAGTTCATTGAATTTAATTTTCATTAAATTATTTTTATGAATACAGGAATTTTACAACATGAAATTAATTAAAATTTTTATTGATAATTTTTCATTCTTGACTGCGCTGAGATTTGAACCCAGGCTTTCACGGACAGGTTGCCCAGACTAGTTTCGATTGTAACCACACAATCTCGTCAGTGGGGTTTGCCGTTTTACTCACTCGGCTATTGAAGCCGGATGACGTCAATAGTCAAACATCAATCTTTAAACCAAATGGTATTTCACCTTGGCAGATCGAAATTTGCTTTTGAATGAATAGTTATCTATTTTGATTGATTTACATGTTCTTCCTAACTTCTGCTTTTTTCTTACCTTTTGTCAAGAATTCTTCTTGAAATCCAAAGTACATTTTTTTTTTGTTTTCATGTTTTTGTCTTTCTTTTTTCCTGTTGACCTTTTTCAGCACAACTTGAAGGACAAATGTAAACATAGCTCGTGCCTTAGCTGTTAACAATATTATTATTGTAATTATTTGATTGAACTGTTAATGGTTTTTAATCCAAATTTAGATATTTTTAATTAGGCTTAAGTTCATTGAATTTAATTTTCATTAAATTATTTTTATGAAGACAGGAATTTTACAACATGAAATTAATTAAAATTTTTATTGATAGTTTTTTATTCTTGACTGAGCTATTTGAACCCAGGCTCTCACGGACAGGTTTCCCAGACTAGTTTCGACTAGCTCACTACCATCTAGCCTACCGGGGCACCCCCAACCGAGATTGAACATAAACCAGCACCTGTAGCGGTAATGTATAGGTATACAACTTAAGCGCCATCCCTTTTAAGGACTAGTTGCTTCGGCATGTGAGTTGTTACACACTCCTTAGCGGATTACGACTTCCATGTCCACCGTCCTGCTAATTTGATATAGTTTTTAAGATCAGATTAAATGGTCAATACTCTGTCGTTCTGCTCCGGAGATTCCTGCTGTTTAACGATCTCCAGATCTTGCGAGTTTCCCTTTTCTTGTACTTGGCTTATTCTCCTGTTATTACGATGGTTGTTGCTGTTTTTGCCATAATTTCTATTGTTACGGTAGTTATTGTTGCTATTATTATTATTATTATTACCATTCCGATAATTATTATTGTTGTTGTTATTGTAACTATTTCATTTCTATTACTGTTGTTCATTCTGCCGTGGTTTGTATTTTCATTATATCCACTTATATTGTTATTATTATGATTTACTCTGTTGTTTTTGTTATTCATGCGTCTACTACTATTATTATATCTACTATCGGAATAATTATTGTTCCAGGTGGTTCTATTGATGTTCCTATCATTTCTGAAACTATTTGATGTATGCGCAGCTTGGAACATTATTTGACTTTGTCTCATATCTTCATAAGCTTCAAGTTCTATCTCTACAGCTTCGCTAAGTTTCTTTACTCTGCAAGCTTCAATTGTTCTTGTGATTTCCCTATTATTTAGACCATTTTTAAAATAATTGAATGTGGTTTTGGCATTTGTTTCGCAAATAACGTCCCTATTTTCTTCTCCTAGAGTACTAATTTTTATTTAGTTTAATTCCATCGTTAAAGACTCTATTCTATCTGCAAACTTTCTTACTGAATCTACCTGTGTTATACGCGTCAATTCATTTAAAATGATATTTGGTAATTTTTTCATCTTGTACGGCCCCTTAAGTGATTGAATCAACTTCTCTATGTTAGTCGGTAGTCGTATTTGTCTTACCAAATTTTGAAATTTTGTGGTTAATTTTGTTCTATGCACAAAATTAAAAAATTAAGTATATTTTTTTTCAGCAAATGTATCGCGAAGTATTTCTAAATTTGCAATGAACCGATTCAAATCCTCCTTGATTCCATTGAAAACATTTAATAATTTACAAACTGATGCCAGTTCTGCGGCATTAAGTTTTTCCTCGGCCATATTGGTTATAATTTCGTGTCTTATTTGTAATGTTGCAGTGCTATTAGTTTGCATAGAATTATCCTCATGAAGTCTCAAAATATTTAGTGGGTCTTTCCGTAATTTGCTAAATTTGTTAATATTCAATTGTCTCTCTTCTGTCCAATTACTGTCGTCCAAAATATTTGTACTAGCTATTTCAAGTTCATCAATTTCCTTCCTTTTTGCTTGGTTTGTCTCTGTTGTGTAAGGTTTACCTAATGACTTCTTTGCATTGGTTATAAGTATATTTATTTTTTCAAATATTTTTTCCATTAAAATGAAATTATATATGGAAAGCCTTAATATCGATCATCATGTCCTAGTGTTTACAGAAACATGGTTAAATGAAATACTTTGCAACAATTTAATATTTTTCGCCAAGATCGTGGTAATAAAGCTACTGGTGGTGGCGTTCTTATTGCAGTTTCTAGCAACTTTTCCGCTTCTTCGTTCAAACCAAGCATAGCTGAACCTATGACAAATATTTTTTTTGATGTCCTGTATGATTTAAGCCTATACCAAATCAATGGCAATACCAACAACTATAATCAAATTTTAGACTTAGTGTTCGTCAATTATATAGCTGATTGCTTCATTAGGCGCTCATCACCTATTTCAACTCATGAAGATGTTTACCATCCTACAATTGAACTGCTCTTCTCAATTCCATGTAATCCTGTGTCCTCGTATATTAGAAATGAAAAGGTATTTTCATTCAAACATACTAATTATAATATGTTAATTGAGCTATTTTTAATACAAATTGGCACAATACTTTTTCGTGCTTTACTGACGTTGATCAGATGTGTAACGCATTTTACAATAAAGTTTACCGTTTTATGGATTTGGCTATTCCAAAAACAGTATATAGGAAAATAACTGGTCTTCCTTGGAATAATAAACAATTGGCTCATGCTAAAAACAAAAATAAGAAATACTACAGAAAATTCAAAAAATTCGGATCATCCGTGGATTATCTAAGATACTCGACTTGCCGCTCTGAATACACTTTGCTTAATAAAGCGTGTTACGATTTCAATTCAATGAAACATAATTTCAAGCGTAATCCGAAATCGTCTTTTAACTTTGTTAACTCTAAGAAGAAAACAACTGGCTTCCCTTCATCCATGAAGTTCCAACATATGGAATCCAGCGATAATGACACAATAAGTAATTGGTTTGCCGATTTCTTCTCCACAACTTATTCGAATGCTTTTTATGATGAATCAGTTAATTATCTATTCAAGATAAATGCGAACCAAACAACCTACATTCCAATTATTGATATCGCAACAATCGCTAAAGAATTAAAAAGTCTAACATTTTCATTCAATTCTGGTCCTGATAACATTCCAAGTAACATTTTAATTAACTGTGCTGACAGTATTGCTATCCCTCTAGAAATTTTATTTAATGTATCAATCGAGCATGGTCACTTTCCGTATCTATGGAAGAACTCGTTTATTATTCCTTTGTTTAAATCGGGAAACAAATCGGATGTTGAAAACTACCGTAGTATTGCAAAATTGAGTATTATATCTAAACTATTCGAAAAAATTATTACCGAATTCCTTTGTTACCAAGTATCAAATTTGATAACACCTTACCAGCATGGCTTTCAAAAAAGACTACAACGAATCTCCTTCATCTTACAACTGCTTCATTTTTAAGCTTCATTTACTGGGTTTTACTGATATTAGTATAAAATGGATATATTCATACCTAAGCAACAGAACACAATCGATTAACTTTAATAACGCCATTTCTAGAAGCATAGATGTTCTGTCTGGTGTGCCTCAGGGAAGCCACCTTGGGCCACTTCTTTTTACATTATTTATTAATGACCTACCTAAGGTGATTTATTCATCCAATATTCTGATGTATGCAGACGACGTCAAAGTTTTTCTTAGCTTTCATCAAATATCTGAGCAACAACTTCTTCAAAACGACTTAAATTCTTTTTACACGTGGTGCAATTTAAATCTTATGCAACTTAATCTAAAAAAATGTAAATACATGCGTTTTGTTAGAAAGAGTCCAATACCTTCATTCTACTTGTTTGAAAGTTACCAGTTGGAGTCGGTGGATAGCTTTGTAGATCTTGGAATTCTGCTTGACTCGAAACTAAATTTCATTGCACATATAACAATGACAGCTAAAAAAGGCAGAGGAATGATCGGTTTTTTAAAACGATGGGCTAAAGAGTTCAAGGATCCATATGTTACGAAAAGTCTGTATACTTCACTGGTAAGACTAGGGTTGTCAGTTTTGAAATCAGAGATATCAGTACATTAGAGAAAAAAATCAGTACAATTGCATAAAAAACAGTACATATTCTTTTTTGATAAAAAAAATAATAATCTTTAATCTTTTTTAAAACAAAACTTGAATTTATTCTATAATTTGAACAGTGACAAAATTTAATTAATCAAACTGAATTTTTCAAAACAATAATTCAATTCCATATATATTTTTAGCGGGAATACAGTGAATAATAAGAAATCTAAAACGCAACAAGTTGTTAAAAAATCGATTCTTAATTTCTTGTTAGCTACTTTTTCAAAGAAACATTAATTTTATTTAAAGCAAAATTTGAGTTCATTATGTCTAGAGCTTGGTACTAAAAGGTCCAATGTCAATATTTTGCTGTTTGAGTTAATTGTTGCTTTAGGTCTTTTCTTAGCCTAGCAAATATTTGACGACAAAAACGTGACCAGCATGTGAACTAAAATTTTATTTCCTTTATTCTATTATATTTTTTGAATATAGGTCAACATAAAATTAAATAAAAGTAGATTTTTGATATATCCACCAGCATAATTAATTTCATTTTTCAATTAAAAGGTCATGCTGAATCTCTTTTAATTTGCGGAAACAGCCGATGTCTAAATAAGAGCTTGCCGCTCTTATTTAGGTAGCTCAGTAATTTAACGGAGAACAGCCTCAAAAGGATTTGCTAGCCAATTTCACTTAGAACTCTTCTATAAAAAAATAAAATTTAAACTTACTCAACAATGAATTATTTAACATTGACCAAGCTACAGATATTTCTATTAACAATTGTAATTATTGCAGAAGGCGCAATCGTTTTTCAGGCGATCTTATACTATAGATTTTTATAAATAATATATTTACATATGTATGGACATAAATATTTTCAATGTTACAAGTTTAAAATATTTATGTCCTTTGTGTACAATGTCCACAATTTCATTCCTGTCTTCAGTCTTCAAGAAATTGTAAAACTCATTACAACTATAACCAAAGTTTGTCTATATCTGCAACTCACTTTCTAGGTTTTATATTGGGAGCCTGTCTCTCTCTTTTCTCCACTTAGAAAACTAAAGGCTCGCTCTGTAAAAGCGTTTGAATGTGGAATGGAAGAAATAAAATAACAAATTTCCTCAAATTCGTAAACACACCACCATTTAGAAACACTTTCCATTTTTCTTCTTCTGTCTTCTTTTTTCGTACTGACTCGGCAAAAATCTTTAATATTATAACTCATCGATGAGAACATCTTTATTAATATTTGTATCGCAAACAATTTGGCAAAATGATAAGTTATATACTGAATAAAATTAATATACATCAACAGTACAAAAACAGTACATTCATGTAAAAATCAGTACATTTGCGTACTGATTTGCTTGTAATGCATAAATCAGTACTTTAAACAAAAAAAAGTTCATGTACTGATAAAAACAGTACGAATGGCAACCCTAGGTAAGACCTGTATTGGAGTATGGATCCGTAATATGGCACCCAATATATAGAAAACATTCCGACCAAATTTAATCAGTCCAAAAACAGTTTCAGACCTTTTGTCTGCGTGGGTTGTACTTTAACCAATGGAATCTGCCGCCTTATTCTGCTAGACTAGCCCTCTTCAAGCTGCAAACTCTAAAGAGCCGTAGAACTGTGCTTAACATCTCGTTTATTTTCATAATTATTGGCGACGTTTGCTCTGGATACTTAATCAACAATATAACAAATGTTCCTCAACGCCTATCACGTCACTTGGTTCCGTTATCAATTAAATTTTTTAGAGCTAATTATGATAATGGGGACCTGTTAAGGAGGATGTTTAACGAGTTCAACAAGTTTTATAAATTTATTGACTATTCTTATAGTTCCACTGATATTAAAACTAATATATTAATTTATTTAAATAAATAATTTTTGTTATTCTTTTTTTTAATTTATTTTTATTTAATTAAGAAGTCTGTAAGGATAATAAATATATAAAAGA
Organism: Pollenia amentaria; assembly: GCA_943735925.1. Classification (NCBI taxonomy): domain Eukaryota; kingdom Metazoa; phylum Arthropoda; class Insecta; order Diptera; family Polleniidae; genus Pollenia; species Pollenia amentaria. Next base: position 21,856,904 of record OX031011.1, read on the forward strand.
TAAAAAATAAATAAATATATAGCCTTTAACCCGCTACTTCGTTAGCGCCCCTTTTTCTTATGTGGACATATTTTTACGCCAAAGTTTATGATTCTAGGTTTAAACCCGCTACTTTGTAAAGGGACGATTTATACCTCTAAACGTTCGTATTTCGAAAATTATTATTTGTATTTTTAAGATACGTTACGAATGTGATATATTTTTATTGCAATGTTTATTGGTTTAATAGATAGATGGCGTGGCAAAAAAGTTTTAAAATACAGGATTACTCCCCAAAAGGGTCTAATTTCAAAAAAGTAACAGACACCTAACCGCTTTTTTATTTATTGAACATCAGGTTAGGGAATTTCCCGTTTTAACCTTTTTTATCCTCTAACCATAAAAATTTCCAAAACTCCCATCATAGGTAATCGATTTTGCGAGAGGCCAACCTCCCGGGCAAATTTAAGCATTTTAGTTCAGGCGTTTAGGTCGTGCGATGATGAATCAGGCAGTAACTTTACAATTTTATATTATACTAGCATTTAACCAGCTACTTCGTTAGCGCCCCTTTTTCTTATGTGGACATATTTTTACGCCAAAGTTTATGTTTCTAGGTTTAAACCTGCTACTTTGTAAAGGGACGATTTGTACGTCCAAACGTTCATATTTCGAAAATTTTTATTTGTATTTTTTAGATACGTTACGAATGTGATATTTTTTTATTTCAATGTTTATTGGTTTAATATATAGATGGCGTGGCAAAAAAGTTTAAAATACAGGTTTACTCCACAAAAGGGTCTAATTTCAAAAAAGTACCACCAAACCTAACCGCTTATTATTTTAATGAACATCAGGTTAGGGAATTTCCCGTTTTAACCTTTTTTACCCTCTAACCATAACAATTTCCAAAACTCCCATCATAGGTAATCGATTTCGCGAGAGGCCAACCTCCCGGGCAAATTTCAGCATTTTAGTTCAGGCGTTTAGGTCATGCGATGATGAATCATGCAGTAACTTTACAATTTTATATTATATAGGTAGATGAAGAAAAATGTTTTGAAAAAAATAACAGAATTAGGTACGATTTTCACCAAACCTAAAAAATTAAAAAATACCAGTTAAAGAATGAAAAAGTACCAAAAAGATCCCTCTAACAAATTCTTATTCACTCAGGACTTTGCATGTTAAGTTTTATGTTTCTAGGTCTAATACTAACGGAAATTAAAAAACTACCAGTTGAAGATCAAAAAATATCAAAAAGTACCCTCAGAGGTTCTTATCCACTCAGGACATTGCATGTTGAAGTTTATGTTTCAAGGTCCAATATTAACGATAATTAAAAAAATTATCAGTTGTGGAACCAAAAACCTAAACTAAGAAATTAAATTTACCTTATTTCCCCTTTTTGGTACTTTTTGCTCCCCATTGAAGCATAAAAATTTCAATATTGTAGTAGGAGCCCATAATTTAATACATATATGTCAATGAATAAAAAAAATGTTTTGTAAAAAAGTACCAAAAATAGGATCGGGTTTTACCCCCTAAACGTCCGAATTTCGAAAAAGTACCAAATTTGCATTTGGATTTTTTAGATAAGTTTCAAATGTGATATAACCCTTATTTCTATGTTTATGGGTTTAAAAGATAGATGGGGTGACAAAAAAGTACCAATATACAGATTTTACCCGTTTACTCCGTATTTCCCCTTTTTGGTACTTTTTTCCTCCCCATTGAAGCATGAAAAATTTCAATATTGTAGTGGGAGCCTATAATTTAATACGTTTATGTCAATAAATAAAAAAAAATGTTTTATAAAAAAAGTACCAAAAATAGTTACGCTTTTTACCCCTTAAACGTCCGAATTTCTAAAAAGTACCAAAACCGTATTTCGATTTTTTAGATAAGTTTCAAATGTGATATAACCCTTATCTCTATGTTTATGGGTTTAAAAGATAGATGGGGTGACAAAAAAGTACCAAAATGCAGGTTTTACCCGTTTACTCCGTTAAAGGGCTGAATTTCCAAAAAGTACCAGACACCTGTCCGCTTATTTTTCAAAAGAACAACGATAAGTATTAAATTTTTTTTGTATCTCTTTTAGTTTTAGAGATATATATATATCTCTTTTTACCGAATTTACCCGTTTTTGCCCTTTTTTACCCCCTAAACATTCGAATTTTCAAAAATCCCGTCTTAGTGGATCGATTTGGGGAGAGACCAACCCCTGGTCCAAATTTCAAGTTTTTAGCTTCAGGCGTTTAGGCTGTGCGATGATGAATCAGTCAGTCAGTAACGTTACAATTTTATATATATAGATAGATAGGTAGATGAAGAAAAATGTTTTGAAAAAAATAACAGAATTAGGTACGATTTTCACCACTTAAACGTTTGAATATCGAAACGCATCAAATTTGTATTTTTTAGATAAGTTACGAATGTGATATATTTTTTATTTTAATGTTTATTGGTTTAAAAGATAGATGGCATAGCAAAAAAGTTTTAAAATACAGGTTTTATCCGTTTACTCCTTATTTCAAAAAAGTGCTAGGCACCTGTCCGCTTATTTTTAATGAACAATAATAGGTATTAAATTTTTTTGTATCCCTTTTAGTTTAGCAGATATGAGGTTAGCGAATTTCCGTTTTTACCGCCTTTTTTTCTATTGAACAACAATAAGTAGTAAATTTTTTTGTATCTCCTTTAGCTTAGCAGATATGAGGTCAGCGTGATCGATTTGGCGAGAGGCCTGCCTCAACGAAAATTAAAAAAGTACCAGTTACAGAATGAACAAGTAAGAGTGCTATATTCGGCTATGCCGAATCTTATATACCCTTCACCATGGTGCGATAAGAATAATCTACATATATAATATATCTGTGGCATTAAATAATAATGGCTTAAGTCGGAATTTCTTGTTTTGAGATATTAAGGGTATTACCAAAAATAAAACAACTTAATTATAAAAAAAAGTAAATATTGGTATTTCAGTAATTTGGTCATAACTCGGGCATTTTCCAATCGATTTGATAGATTTATATACCTACGTCTTAAGGAAGAAATTTACCATTTACTTCGGTAATAAAACTTGGACTCGGAAAGATCTACGGTTCCCGAAGATAGGTATTTTTATTAAAAAAAATTTTATTTTGGTAATAACTTTTTTTTATCTGAACCGATTTTTCCGAGTTTTTCAGCAAATATGTTCTACTATTTTCCGATTTTTTGATATATAAGACGTATCCATAGGTCATGTAACAGCTCTAAAAATTTAGTTTTTAAAAAAATTTTGATGCTTTTTAGCCCATTTTTGGAGTATTTTGCTAATAACTTAACCATTTCTTAACCGATTTGGCAGATTTATATACCCACGTTTTAAGGAAGAAAAAACCATTTACTTAGATTATAAAACTTGGACTCGGGAAGATCTATTGTTCCCGAAAATGGGTATGTTGGGCATTACTCTTCCATTTTTTGGAGAAAGGTTTCAGGGTTTTCGGGAAATATATGCTGCTAAAAATTTCTGACATTTTGGTATATAAAACGTGTTCATATGTCATACTAGAGCCCTAAAATTTAAAATTTTGAGTATTTTCAATAATGTCTTTGTACGGGAGGTACCACGCCCACTTTTCCTATCGCGCCCATATTTTGTGGGATACTGTGTATTGATAACCGATATGTTTGTACCTAATTTGGGAACTTTAGCTCGTTTCGTTCTCCAGATATACAGAAATACATAACGTCTTTGTATGGGAAGTGCCACAGAGAGTTTGTGTATTGGCAAGCAAGATGTTTGTACCAAATTTCAAAGCCGTAGCTCTTGCCGTTCTCGAGATGTGCAGAAAAAAGAATTTAAAAGAATTTAAAAAACAACAACAACATGGGATTTATGAGGAAAAAACAACAACAACATGGGATTTATGGGAAAAATTAGAGGTAGTCGTGGTTTTTTGCTCATATCTCAGCCATTTATGGACCGATCTTCCTGAATTTCAATAGCAAACAAATCCGGACTATATGTGACATAAATGTATAACAACCTAGCCTTCATCATATCTAGGGTATTCGGAAAACCCATTTCAACGGACGGACAGACGGACAGACTGACAACCGGATTTGAACTTCCCTTCTCATAAGAAGCCAGAATATATATACTTTGTATGGTCTTAAAGCAATATTTGTAGAAATTACAAACGGAATGACAAAATTATATATACCCTTTTACCTTCGGTGAAGGGTATAAAAAGTACCAAAAATATCCCTCTAACAAATTCTTATTCACTCAGGACTTTGCATGTTTAGTTTTATGTTTCTAGGTCCAATATTAACGACTAGCATTTAACCCGCTACTTCGTTAGCGCCCCTTTTTCTTATGTGGACATATTTTTACGCCAAAGTTTGTGTTTCTAGGTTTAAACCCGCTACTTTGTAAAGGGACGATTTGTACCTCTAAACGTTCCTATTTTGAAAATTTTTATTTGTATTTTTTAGATACGTTACGAATGTGATATTTTTTTATTTCAATGTTTATTGGTTTAATAGATAGATGGCGTGGCAAAAAAGTTTTAAGATACAGGTTTACTCCTCAAAAGGGTCTAATTTCAAAAAAGTACCAGACACCTAACCGCTTATTATTTTAATGAACATCAGTAGCCCGTTTCTGTATTTCTCGCATCATAAAATTTCCCGCATGAAACAAGTGAATTATGACAAAAACAGTGCAATATGAAACAAAAAATGGTTTATCTCACATAAGTGTTTCTGTATTTTTACTTTGCGAGAATTATCTGTCATTTAAATAATTTTCCAGCAATTATTGGAAGGATGTGAGAAAAAGTGTTTCTGTAACAATATCTTGTAAAAAGTTTCTCACAAGAACTGTCAAAATAAGTCATATTTGATATTGATGCGAGAAAAAAAAATTTAAAAAAATGGAGCCCAAATTATGTATGTATGTACACAAGAATGTGTATTATTTTTTTTTATTTGAAAAGCAAGAATTTAAATGATACAAATAAGTATATAAAACACAACTGTTATATTTTATTATTTTAATTTTTTTAGCCTTTCATTGTGTTTGTTTTATGTAGGGCTGCCAGATAAATTTGTGAAAAAACGTTAATATCCTAAGAAAAATAAAAAAATCGTCTATTTTGTTGGGACAATTTAAAATTAATTTTGTTCGATTTTTATCACATAATCACAAATTTTTATCATGTAAACCCATAATCAAAAAAAAAAAAAAACATTAAGTTCATGGGTAAAATACATATTTTATACATACATTAGCTTGAGGTCTATTTAAATAAAATTATTTATTTTATTTTTCCTTAATCCGATAACAGTTTAAAATTTCAGATTGTTATTTTTTCCTGCAGAAATCACACAAAGGAGTGACAAAATATCATATTGAAATAAAATAAACACTTTTGGACAAAATAAAAGGCAAAAATTTCCTAAAGTGCATTGACTGAAAAATGGGGTAATAGTTTAATCATTTGATAACATAAACATATGTATTTAATAATCCAAGCAAATAAAAATTAAACAGTTTTCGTTCGAAATTTTGCTTTTGCCAATACATTTTTTAATCTGCCTTGTTTTTAAAGATATCGGTTTTCTGTGGTGCCTTATACACAAACATATAAAACTATTTAAAATTGTTTTATTTCGAAGACTGAATCGTCACTAGAAAAAAATCAGCAAATTGTCACTTTGCCAATTTTGGAACAAAAAAAATCGTCAAAAGGTCGATAAATCTTTAAATCTGGCAGCCTAATTTTTATTATATATATTTCTTTCGTTGACGTTTCGCTGGCATTTGACACTTAATTACTGGAAGTATTCCAGTTAAAACAGAATCTGTGTTGTCTGTTCTCGCATTTAAATACAAAAACACTTTTTTCTCACAAATCGAGAAACGATGGAATTTTTTGTTTCACACTTAATGTGAGACATTTTGCGATGCGAGAAATACAGAAACGAGCTACAGGTTAGGGAATTTCCCGTTTTAACCTTTTTTACCCTCTAACCATAAAAATTTCCAAAACTCCCATCATAGGTAATCGATTTCGCGAGAGGCCAACCTCCCGGCCAAATTTCAGCATTTTAGTTCAGGCGTTTAGGTCGTGCGATGATGAATCATGCAGTAACTTTACAATTTTATATTATATAGGTAGATGAAGAAAAATTTTTTGAAAAAAAACAACAGAATTAGGTACGATTTTCACCCCTTAAACGTTCGAATTTCGAAACGCATCAATTTTGTAGTTGTATTTTTTAGATAATTAACGAATGTGATATATTTTTTATTTTAATGTTTATTGGTTTAAGAGATAGATGGCATAGCAAAAAAGTTTTAAAATACAGGTTTTACCCGTTTACTCCTTATTTCAAAAAAGTGCTAGACATCTGTCCGCTTATTTTTAATAAACAATAATAGGTATTAAATTTTTTGTATCCCTTTTAGTTTAGCAGATATGAGGTTAGCGAAGTTCCGTTTTTAGCGCCTTTTTTTTATTGAACCACAATAAGTATTACATTTTTTTGTATCTCCTTTAGCTTAGCAGCTATGAGGTCAGCGTGATCGATTTGGCGAGAGGCCTGCCTCAGGTCCAAATGTCAACTTTTTAGCTTCAGGTGTTTAGGCTGTGCGACGAAAATAAATAGATGTAGAAAAAATATCTTGGAAAAAGTAACAAAATTACGTACAATTTTTACCCCTTAAACGTTCGAATTTAGAAAATGTACAAAATTTTCACTTGGCATTTTTTAGATAAGTTACGAATTTTATATAATTTTTATTTCTATGTGCATTGATTTAAACGGTAGATGGGGGACAAAAAAGAACCAAAATTCAGGTTTTACACTTTGAGTCCCTAAAAGAGCCGAATTTCGAAATAGTACCAGACACCTGTTCTCTTTTTTTTTAGTGAACAACAATAAAAGCACAAAATAAAGTAAAAAAAAGTACCAAAAATTGCCTCTTACAGATGCTCATTTAACGCTTTGCTTGTTTAATTTTATGTTTGTAGCTGCAATACTAACAAAAATTCAATAAGTAACTATTGGCAAACAATACAGTACGAAAGAGTACCAAAAACCACTCTTTCAATTTCTCATTTACTTGGGAACTTGCATGTTTAATTTTATGTTTATAATTCCAATTTTAACGGAAATTCAAAAAGTAACAGGTAAAGAATAAAAAATACCAAAAAGCCCCTCTTACAGATTCTCATTCACTCAGGGCATTGCATTTTTAATTTTATGTTTGTAGATCCAATATTAACGAAAATAAAAAAGGTACCAGTTAAAAAACTTGCCAAGAAGATCCCTCTTATAGGTTCTTGTCCACTCAGGACATTTAATGTTGAATTTTATGATTAAAGGTCCAATACTAACGGAACTTCAAATAGTACCAGTTAAAGACCAAAAGGTACCAAGAAGCCCCTCTTGCAGATTTTGATTTACTCAGGAGCATGCATGTTTAATTTTATGTTCATAGGTCCAATATTAACGAAAATTAAAAAAGTACCAGTTAAATAACGAAAAAGTACCAAAAAGATCCCTCTTACGAATTCTCATTCACTCAGGACCTTGCATGTTTTATTTTATGTTAATAGGTCTCATTTTAACGAAAATTAAAAAAGTACCAGTTAAAGAGTGAAAAAGTACCAAAAAGATCCCTCTAACAAATTCTTATTCACTCAGGACTTTGCATTTTTAGTTTTATGTTTCTAGGTCTAATACTAACGGAAATTAAAAAAGTACCAGTTAAAGATCAAAGAATACCAAAAAGTACCCTCAGAGGTTCTTATCCACTCAGGACATTGCATGTTGAAGTTTATGTTTCTAGGTCCAATATTAACGATAATTTAAAAAAATTGTCAGTTGTGGAACCAAAAACCTAAAGTTAGAAATAAAATTTCCCGTATTTCCACTTTTTGGTACTTTTTTTCTCCCCATTGAAGCATGAAAAATTTCAATATTGTAGTGGGAGCCCATAATTTAATACGTTTATGTCAATAAATAAAAAAAAAATGTTTTATAAAAAAAGTACCAAAAATAGTTATGCTTTTTATCCCTTAAACGTCCGAATTTCGAAAAAGTACCAAATTAGTGTTTGGACTTTTTAGATAAGTTTCAAATGTGATATAACGCTTATTTCTATGTTTATGGGTTAAAAAGATAGATGGGGTGACAAAAAAGTACCAAAATTCAGGTTTTACCCGTTTACTCCGTTAAAGGGCAGAATTTCCAAAAAGTACCAGACACCTGTCCGCTTATTTTTCTAAAGAACAACGAAAAGCATTAAATTTTTTTTGTATCTCTTTTAGTTTTAGAGATATAAGGTTACCGAATTTACCCGTTTTTGCCCTTTTTACCCCCTAAACATTCGAATTTCCAAAAATCCCGTCTTAGTGGATCGATTTGGGGAGAGACCAACCCCTGGTCCAAATTTCAAGTTTTTAGCTTCAGGCGTTTAGGCTGTGCGATGATGAATCAGTCAGTCAGTCAGTCAGTCAGTAACGTTACAATCTATCTATCTATCTTCTATCTTCTTCTTCTATCTTCTATCTTCTATATATATAAAAATGAATTATGTGTGTTTGTATGTTTGTATGTTTGTCGCTTTATGGACTCCGAAACTACTGAACCGATTTTCCTGAAATTTTTACAGTAACATGACGTGAGCCCTAAAAATAAAATAGGCTACTTATTTTTTCGATAGGGGCAGGGGAATTGGTACCCCCCATAGGATGCCAATATTATACTGAACCGATTTTCCTGAAATTTTTACAGTAACATCACGTGAGCCCTAAAAATAAAATAGGCTACTTATTTTTTCGATAGGGGCAGGGGAATTGGTACCCCCCATAGGATGCCAATATTATACTGAACCGATTTTCCTGAAATGTTTACAGTAACATCACGTGAGCCCTAAAATTAAAATAGGCTACTTATTTTTTCGATAGGGGCAGGGGAATTGGTACCCCCCATAGGATGCCAATATTATACCGAACCGATTTTCCTGAAATTTTTACAGTAACATCACGTGAGCCCTAAAAATAAAATAGGCTACTTATTTTTTCGATAGGGGCAGGGGAATTGGTACCCCCATAGGATGCCAATATTAATTATCGCATATCTTAAGAGCCGCTGCACGCATTTTGCTGAACTTTTTGTAGTAGGATCTTCTGAGCCCCGGAATTGAAATAAAATAGCAGCGGGGGTATAGGAATACCCCATAGGACGCCAATGTTTAACATCGCATATCTTAAGAACTGTAATAGTGAGAATGTTCAAACTTTCTAAAAGTCACTCTTATGGTATACTACACTTTTGAAAATAAAAATAAAGCGGGTAGGCGCAGGGGGGGAAATACCTCCCATAGGATGCATACATTAAATATCGCTCAACTGAAGAACTATTAAAGGGAGAGTCTTCAAACGTGGTTAAAGCTACTATTATAGTAAACTATAAATTTCAATATAAAAATGTGCGGGGTAGACAGAGTAGGAGCAGTACCCCTCATAGAAGACATATTAAATACCATATATCTGAACACAAGAGCTATCAACCTTTACAGGACAAATTTTTTTTTTTGCCAGTGTAGCGAAGCGCACCGGGTTAAGCTAGTTTTATATATATAGATAGGTAGATGAAGAAAAAGGTTTTTAAAAAAAAATAACAGAATTAGGTACGATTTTCACCCCTTAAACATTCGAATTCCGAAACGCATCAAATTCGTATTTGTATTTTTTAGATAAGTTACGAATGTGATATATTTTTTATTTTAATGTTTATTGGTTTAAAAGATAGATGGCATAGCAAAAAAGTTTTTAAAAATACAGGTTTTACCCGTTTACTCCTTATTTCAAAAAAGTGCTAGACACCTGTCCGCTTATTTTTAATAAACAATAATAGGTATTCAATTTTTTTGTATCTCCTTTAGCTTAGCAGATATGAGGTCAGCGTGATCAATTTGGCGAAAGGCCTGCCTCAGGTCCAAATGTCAACTTTTTAGCTTCAGGCGTTTAGGCTGTGCGAAGAAAATAAATAGATGAAGAAAAAATATTTCGGAAAAAGTAACAAAATTACGTACGATTTTTACCCCTTAAACGTTCGAATTCAGAAAATGTACAAAATTTTCACTTGGCATTTTTTAGATAAGTTACGAATTTTATATAATTTTTATTTCTATGTGCATTGATTTAAACGGTAGATGGGGGACAAAAAAGAACCAAAATTCAAGTTTTACACTTTGAGTCCCTAAAAGAGCCGAATTTCGAAATAGTACCAGACACCTGTTCACTTTTTTTTTTTAGTGAACAACAATAAAAGCACAAAATAAAGTAAAAAAAAGCACCAAAAATTGCCTCTTACAGATGCTCATTTAACGCTTTGCTTGTTTAATTTTATGTTTGTAGCTGCAATACTAACAAAAATTCAATAAGTAACTGTTGGCAAACAATACAGTACGAAAAATTACCAAAAACCACTCTTACAGATTCTCATTTACTTGGGAACTTGCATGTTTGATTCTATGTTTATAGGTCCAATTTTAACGGAAATTCAAAAAGTAACAGGTAAAGAACAAAAAGTACCAAAAAGCCCCTCTTACAGATTCTCACTCACTCAGGGCATTGCATTTTTAATTTTATGTTTGTAGATCCAATATTAACGAAAATTAAAAAGGTTCCAGTTAAAAAACGAAAAAGTGCCAAGAAGATCCCTCTTATAGGTTCTTGTCCACTCAGGACATTTAATGTTGAATTTTATGATTTTAGGTCCAATACTCACGGAACTTCAAATAGTAACAGTTAAAGACCAATAGGTACCAAGAAGCACCTCTTGCAGATTTTGATTTACTCAGGAGCATGCATGTTTAATTTTATGTTCATAGGTCCAATATTAACGAAAATTAAAAAGTACCAGTTAAATATCGAAAAAGTACCAAAAAGATCCCTCTAACGAATTCTCATTCACTCAGGACCTTGAATGTTTTATTTTATGTTAATAGGTCTCATTTTAACGAAAATTAAAAAAGTACCAGCTAAAGAATGAAAAAGTACCAAAAAGATCCCTCTAACAAATTCTTATTCACTCAGGACTTTGCATGTTTAGTTTTATGTTTCTAGGTCTAATACTAACGGAAATTAAAAAAGTACCAGTTAAAGATCAAATAATACCAAAAAGTACCCTCAGAGGTTCTTATCCACTCAGGACATTGCATGTTGAAGTTTATGTTTCTAGGTCCAATATTAACGATAATTAAAAAAAATTGTCAGTTGTGGAACCAAAAACCTAAAGTAAGAAATAAAATTTCCCGTATTTCCACTTTTTGGTACTTTTTTTTCTCCCCATTGAAGCATAAAAAATTTCAATATTGTAGTAGGAGCCCATAATTTAATACGTATATGTCAATGAATAAAAAAAAAATGTTTTGTAAAAAAGTACCAAAAATAGTAACGGGTTTTACCCCCTAAACGTCAAAATTTCGAAAAAGTACCAAATTTGTATTTGGATTTTTTAGATAAGTTTCAAATGTGATATAACCCTTATTTCTATGTTCATTAGTTTAAAAGATAGATGGGATGACAAAAAAGTACCAATATACAGATTTTACCCGTTTACTCCGTATTTCCCCTTTTTGGTACTTTTTTTCTCCCCATTGAAGCATGAAAAATTTCAATATTGTAGTGGGAGCCCATAGTTTAATACGTTTATGTCAATAAATAAAAAAAAAAATGTTTTATAAAAAAAGTACCAAAAATAGTTATGCTTTTTATCCCTTAAACGTCCGAATTTCGAAAAAGTACCAAATTCGTGTTTGGACTTTTAGATAAGTTTCAAATGTGATATAACGCTTATTTCTATGCTTATGGGTTAAAAAGATAGATGGGGTGACAAAAAAGTACCAAAATTCAGGTTTTACCCGTTTACTCCGTTAAAGGGCTGAATTTCCAAAAAGTACCAGACACCTGTCCGCTTATTTTTCTAAAGAACAACGAAAAGCATTAAATTTTTTTTGTATCTCTTTTAGTTTTAGAGATATAAGGTTACCGAATTTACCCGTTTTTGCCCTTTTTTACCCCCTAAACATTCGAATTTCCAAAAATTCCGTCTTAGTGGATCGATTTGGGGAGATATCAACCCCTGGTCCAAATTACAATTTTTTAGCTTCAGGCGTTTAGGCTGTGCGATGATGAATCAGTCAGTCAGTCAGTCAGTAACGTTACAATTTTATATATATAGATTGCAAAACCTCTTTTAAGTATGAATATTAGCTTCTTCTACATTGGACTGTTAGAAATTTCACAGCTTAACAAATTGTACTCCCATACGCTATGAATTTCCAAGAATAAATAGTACCATCTGCAGGTGCTTAGTGTTTTGCTTCCAGCAGACTGCCAGTATTTTTATGATATGATTTTCCCATCATTTATTTCGTTTCCAACCTTATGAGTTTATATATGTACATATATACTTTTTAATAAATTTTAATACAGTCGAATTTCCCTATGATGAATCTATTGCTATTGGATCAGAATATATCTACATTATTACTATAGAAAGTTTATAATTCAATAGAGATATTTTTTCGAGGTTTATTTAAAATAATCTGGTATTTTTTGTTAGGATTGCATTCTTCCAAGTCGTCCTTCATCAATATCCTCAAAAAGACTGTTATAAAGCCTTTTGTGTTAAATAATAAATTACGTGTCTTCTACATCTTTAGAATAATAGCATTTCTTATCAAGTGCTGGAATATAAATTGTTTAGCTAAATTTTGTGTTAATCCTTTTACGGCTTTATTAAATACTAATAATAGTATTTTTTTTTCGTTCACTGAATACGCGGGCTGCTACCAATACTACTTTTAATTGATAAACTCTTTCATTCTTCTTATTTAAATTTTTCAGAAATTAAAAAATTTCTTAAAATTTACTTCTTGCAGAAGTTTTTTTGAAAGAATTCCTTATATGGAGACAAATATGCATATATGTATATGAGTCAAATTTTTTACAAAACTTGCTTATTGTAAAGAAAAATTCAATTGAGAAAATTCATTATAAGGAGATCAAAATACACATTAGTTATAATGGAAAAGTTGGATTTTTAAAATCAATTTATATTTAAATTTAATGATGTACATTTTTTAGTTTAATCCACTTCTAGTTAGAAATAAAAAAACTATAAATAATATTTCATAATAATATATCTAATAATTTAACATCTCTACGTTCTCAAATGCAGTACTGCCTGCACTGCATCAGAAAAGCAAACTTGTTTTACCATGTCAACGCAATCCTAATGATGCTGCATATTAATTTTGTGACTATCATTTTTATATGTGCATATAACCATATTTAAATTTATTGTTTAAGCGCAGTATTGCATTTATAACCATGTACATTATCTTTATATTATATTATACTTGTAATTTAACAGAAATATTTAATTATTTAATGTTTTAAATGATTGTTTAACTTAATACTATCATACTTTCGTTGATGATTCGTCGTTTTGCTTCAGAGAACTACAAATTAAAATAACGTAACACACATAACTAAATAAATAACAATAAAAATAATATTTTTTTAACAAAAAAAAATCGGTTTTCGCATTTTTATTCTAAATATTTAATATTACTCTAATATCTCATATAATTTCCATTTTACAACGTTTTTTGCTTCTCATGTAAACTTATGAAATTTGATGTTACAATATTCTGCATTTAAGATGACGATATGTGCAGTTCTCTTAGTTTTTTTTTTTTTATTTCAATTATATTTGCCTACAAAACAAAAACAACACACACATTTTGGTTAACCAGTCAAGAAATAATTTTACAAAAAAAAATACACACGGTCTAAGCGTGCTGCCCGGCGGGGAAAATTGCAAGCGAATCACTTTTTAGGCCTTTAAGAATGTTTACAATATAATTTTTAGTAAACTTTTATTTATTCCACTCTGCCTTTTTTGAAAAGGTCTTTTAGAAAGATTTTTATTTAATATTTTACAAACTCAAATTTTCTATTCTTAGATAAGGCCTGTCGCAATCGTTTTATTAGTAGTTATGTTGGAGCGTGTTGCAAGTTTAGTTATTAATTTACTTACTTCGTATTATTAGCCACAACAATTAAACTTGGATAAATCTTTATTCTTAAATCTTTTTAGAAGCCCTTCCAGACGTGTTTAAAATAGATGCAAAAGTGCAAGGTGTTGGTCTCCAATGACACACCTTGCTAATTGGTAATAAAGTTGGAATGCGGCTGAGAGATCTTATGTCTGCAAAAAGGCCTCTTTACTACTTGATTTTCCCACTGGAAATGGTTGGGCAAATCGCATTTTTTTTCCTTGTGAAGAATTTTAACGTGTATTTTTTCAAATTTTTCATATCTGAAAAATCCCATATGAATTTTTTGTTTTTGCTCACTCCTCGTGAGTGAGGAAATTTAAAATATTTTTTTCCTCACTCTCATGAGGATGAATTTGTAAAAAAATTTTTAAATTTTCACGCTCGCTCATGAATGAAGAATGAGCGAGCGTTTCGGTACTCTGAAATATATCCACATGTAGAACTTCTCCAACACACGAAGGAACAAGCGTTTCACTGATTAATTGTTTTTGTGGATGACGATTGTATTTTGCTTTTTTGCAAATTTTACAATTTGCGACGACCTCATTTGCTAAATGGGTAATTTTTGGAAAAAAAAATCTTCTAAAATCTGTTTTACATTTTCTTGCGCCGCTCTATGCGACCTATTATGTTCTATTGCTACAATTTCTCTCTGTTCGTCTTTGTTGATTACATCAGTAACCATATTCTTTGCATAACGAAACGTTGTTAATAGGAATGCTTCGATCCACCTATGCTGTAAGAATGCCAAAATCGGTAGATCACAATGAATTGCGTTTACCACGTCTTCTTTTATTACATCAAATACTCTTTCTATTAAAGTTCTTCTATCCGAATAACTTATGAGGTGTCTGGTTTTCTTCCCAAAAAGGATGAATGTACGTGTTGGTAATTCTATTCCTTCCTCCATTATTATCTGATTTCGGAAACTATTGAGAGGCCTGTCTGTAGATTGAATAGTATAAAATAAAGAAACTTCGCTATGTATCGTAGCAATGTCAGAATTCGAATTACTTCCCACTGCGTAGTCGTCTTGCAATGCAACATTCTGTAAGGCATGAACGTTTTGCCGCGATAACGCATCAGCCACGTAGTTTTCTTTGCCAGGTTTGTAAAAAAATTTTGCGTTGTGCTCCAACGCAAAAGGCTTTCCACCTTTTTATTTTTGCATTTGAATTTCGATCAGAAACCGCAAATGTTAGTGGCTGATGGTCTGTAAAGATGTTGAAATCTATTACGCCATAGAGATAATTTCTAAGGCTCCTTAGAGCCCAAACAATTGCAAGCCATTCGCGCTAGTTCAGTCTGTCTGTCGCGCTCGTTGAAGATAGACGTGTTTTCTAAGCTCGGCATACGGTTTATTTTTTATAAAAACGTGAACAAATAAAGTATTAAAAAAAAAATAAATAAAAAAAAAAAATACATGTATGTACATACATACATAAACATACACATTTTTTATTCTCGGTGTTGATAAACAATAACAAATAAGAAGATCACAACTGTAAACAGTAAAAAAACTCTTATGAGTGCAAACAGTGCAAAAACAATTAAACATAATGATAGAAATGCATATATCACAGTGAGTGTTAACGAAACAAATTCAGAAATAAAAAAAAGAATCGATGATAGCAAATACCTAACGGCTAAACCTATTACTCGCACGAGTTACAGAAACAACTGCAACCACAACAACAACAACAACAGACTCACCAACAAAGCCACCTAGATTAAATAGCTACATCAGCATACATTAATATTCAAAAGAAATTAAGCTAACAAACATAATTGTGAAATTATTAAAATAAGAAATTATTGAACTTTAAAATAAAACTAAATAAATTATTACAAACTTCATTAATCAGCAAATAAACTTTAACAAGTAATAAATGTCCAAAGAAATTAAGCTAATAAGCATAATTGCAAAAATAAATAAAATAAGAAATTATTAAACTTTAATTTGTGTAAGCACTTTTGTATCATAATTGTGAAATTATTAAAATAAGAAATCATTGAACTTTAAAATAAAACTAAATAAATTATTACAAACTTCATTAATCAGCAAATAAACTTTAACAAGTAATAAATTTCCAAAGAAATTAAGCTAATAAGCATAATTGCAAAAATAAATAAAATAAGAAATTATTAAACTTTAATTTGTGTAAGCACTTTTGTATTTAGAAAATAAGTTTCATTTTAAAGAAAAAGAATCAATAAAAGCATTATTAATTTGGAAGTGAAAGAAAGAAGTTGTGTTTTTTTATAAGTGCTTTTAGTCTTTAAGTTAACTGGCGCAGTCGGGTAGTTCCTGTAGTTCCTGTATAAATTAAAAAGAATAAAGGCGACGGATTATTGCCATATATTCAAGTGACGGATTATCACTACACACATTGTACAAGGAACATCATTACGAAGGATCATCGTAGAAGATTGGAACAAGAACCACAAACAACAATGCAGGTTACGATTATTATTGTGTAAGTTGAATATTGAATAATAAATAAACTAAAAAGAATCAAGAAAAAATATATATAAGTGAAAACCTAACTAAATTTGAAAACAAATATAAACAAAAAAAAAAAATAATAAATAAAAAGTAATCAATCAAAAATCGATAAAAACTAGTTTCAATAGTACATACACTTAGATGAATATAAAATAATTTACCTTTCCGAAGATTAATTATTTTATATACTAAATAAACAAATTCATATATTTTTAAAGACCAGCGATTCTCAAGGGACCCTCCTGTAAATCTCTTTAAATATATGTTTTGTTTAAACACAAGTAAAACACTATATGCCTAAATTTCGTCCCTACTTTATTCCAAAAAGAACACTTACTCCTATCCCAGAATCTGAAATTGAAATGAGTGTAAATCAAGATAACCAAAGTAACACTATGAATTCTACAAATAATTCACCTTCGACAGTAAGAAATATTGTGGAATCTTTAAGAATCCCTGATGCTGTCAAGGATCTTCCGAAATTCGACGGAAATGCTAGATTGTTATATGATTTCATTTACAATGTAGAGGAAATTCTTTCGATATTGGCACCCATCGATGGCACTCCGTTTGCCAAAATGATCTTAAGATCCATACGTAACAAAGTCGAAGGAGAGGCAAATGAGATATTGAACATGTACAGCACAGATTTGAGCTGGCAGAGCATTAAGAATAATCTTATATTACATTACTCTGATAAGAGGAATGAGACCTCATTAATTCGAGATTTACATCTCCTAAAACAGAATAATAAGACATTAGAAGAATTTTATAGCTCAGTGGTGGAAATTCAAGCCACAATAAATAATCACCTAATGATTCACGAAGTAGACCCCAATATTATCTCAGCTAAGAGGGAATTGTTTGCCAAAATGTGCCTTAACACATTTTTGTCCGGTCTTAAAGAACCACTTGGTTCCTCCATTAGGGCTATGAAACCAGAAACATTACCAACGGCTTTTTCATACTGTATTACTGAGCAAAACATGTTTTATATTCGACAAGAGAGTAGAAACCTAGTAAGAAAGCAGGAAACCCATAGAACTTATAATCCACAACAATCATATCCTCATTATCAAAGACCATTTACCCCAAGATTACAACCAATAAACAATTACAGACCACAACAAAACATGAATTATAGTCCTCCCATTTATCAAAACAGAACACAATTACCACCCAATCAGTCATTTGCTAGACCCCAATTAGCACACAATTTTAATTCACCAACACCTAGACAATCATACTATCACACAGCCACAAATAACCAAAACCAATTTAACAATTTCAAACAACCACAAATAAACACTAACACAAACTATCAGACACCGGAACCCATGGACATTAGCTCAGGTTACACTCACCTTAGGAACAATAGTGGACAAACACGAAGACTTCCAAGGGAAGTTCATCATTTTGACCACAATTTTGGAAATCCTTATGATACTGACCAGAACCCCGGGAATTTTCAGGATATTTATCATAACTTTGGAAATTTTGACAATTATTCTAACCCAGAGGACCATGATGTCCCAAACTATGTGCCTGATATGGACAATTACAACGAAATTGAGGACGTAGAAAATTTTCAATTAGATGCCTCCAGAACCCAACGGGATACTTAGATATCAACAAACATGGTACTAACCTCCCGTACATAAACATTTCATCCCCATTTGGACATCCACTCCGCTTTCTAATAGATACAGGTGCATCGGCATCTTTTATTAATCCAGAATACACCAAACAATTAGATATAATAGAATGTACACCGATAATAATAAATACCGTGTTAAACAAACACCGATTAAATACAAAAGTTAATATTCCAACGTTCATAGAATTTCAAGAAAACGGAAACATGGAATTTTATATTTTCAAATTCCACAACTATTTTGACGGTCTTATTGGATTCGATATACTTACCGAATTAAAGGCGAAAATAGACCTCGAAAAGAGGCAATTAATCACAGGTAAATCCTGTATCCCCTTGTCCTTTAAACCAAACTTAACTTCGGGTAAATTTCTAATAGCACCAAAAACGAAAGCTGTCATTAAAATCCCTGTGGATTTGGAAAATGGCGATTTCATAATCCCTACTATCACAATTAACCCCGAAGTAACTATTTCCCCCGGCATGTACAAGGCAAAGAACTGGTACAGCTTTGCGGAGGTGAATAATAAATCAGTTACGGATAAAATTATTATAATTGAAAGTCCAATTAAAGTAGATCCAATCACAGATTCATACTACAAGGAAATTAACAATATTAACCTCGAAAGTCCTCCTGAATACCAAAACCCTGGATTATTAGAAAATCTTAGAATTGACCACTTAAATTCAGAGGAACGGAAGGTTATCACAAAATTATGTAGAGAATTCGAGGATGTTTTCCTTCAAGAGAACCAATCTCTTACCTTCACTAATAAGATTAAACACGACATCATTACAAGGGATGACATTCCAATATATACGAAATCATATAGGTACCCTTATGTTCATAAGGCGGAGGTACAGAGGCAAATTTCGGATATGCTAAGCCAGGGCATCATACGGGAAAGCTACTCACCCTGGAGTGCACCAGTATGGATAGTCCCGAAAAAGGCAGATGCTAGCGGGAAAAGAAAATGGCGTCTGGTTATCGATTATAGGAAACTAAACGAGAAAACAATCTCGGACAGGTACCCTATACCGAATATAAATGAAATACTAGACAAACTCGGTAAATGCATGTATTTCACCACACTGGACTTGGCCAGCGGATTCCATCAAATAGAGATGAATCCAAAGGACGTTCCTAAAACCGCATTCACAGTAGAGAATGGACACTACGAGTTTGTAAGAATGCCTTTCGGGCTTAAAAACGCCCCATCGACATTTCAGAGAGTAATGGATTGCGTCCTTAAGGATTTGATAGGAACTGTATGTTTAGTCTACTTGGATGACATTATTGTGTATTCCACCTCACTCCAAGAACATGCAGAAAATCTAGGGAAAGTCTTTGGAGCCCTTAGAGAGGCCAACTTCAAAATACAACTAGATAAATCGGAATTCTTGCACAAAGAGTGTGCATTTTTAGGTCATTTAGTGACAACTGAGGGTGTAAAACCAAACCCTGATAAAATATCGGCCATTCAAAACTTCCCAATTCCTACAAACCAGAAGGAAATAAAGTCATTTCTGGGCCTATTAGGCTATTACCGTAAATTTATAAAGGACTTTGCCAAGATAACGAAACCATTTACAACATGTCTGAAGAAAGATAAAACTGTTATAATAGACGACAAATACAGGAAAACTTTTGAAATTTGTAAAAGCCTCCTAACTAACGACCCAATCCTACAATACCCAGATTTCTCAAAGCCATTTAACCTTACGACAGACGCAAGTAATTTTGCGATAGGAGCCATCCTGTCACAGGGGCCCATAGGGAATGATAAACCGATTTGCTATGCAAGTCGAACACTCACGACATCAGAAATAAATTACTCCACAATAGAAAAAGAACTCTTAGCCATAGTTTGGGCTACCAAATACTTTCGGCCATACTTATTTGGGCACCGTTTCAGAATTATAACAGACCATAGACCCCTCACGTGGATTATGAGCCTTAAAGAGCCAAATTCAAAACTGATTAGATGGAGATTGAAATTAGAGGAGTATGACTACGAAATTATTTACAAAAAAGGGAAGCTAAATACAAACGCAGATGCCCTTAGTCGAATAAGAATTGACCCTCTGGAAACTCTGAATATGAATACATTTGACACACTTTCTGTCCAGGCCACTTCGGGTAGCACCATTCACTCTGCGGAAGAAAATTGCGATGATGGTATACCCATTTCGGAGAAACCAATAAACGACTTTAATTTGCAAACCTTATTTTTTAAAGGGAACTCTAGGCCTCGCATAAAATTCGAAGTAATTTTCAAGAACAAACACAGAAAAACATTTACATACCCCGACTATACAGAAGAAATTATAACGGACATTTTGAAAAAACATCTTGCCCCCAATAAGACCACAGCAATTTTCACAGATGACGAATCTTTTCGCGTAATTCAGAATGTGTACGCAAAACACTTCGCACAAAGCAAAATTTTTCGTTTAGTTAGATGTACTACAATGGTGGAAGACATAAAGGAAAACGATAGTCAAGATAAGATCATTCAAGATTATCACGAGAACAATAACCACAGAGGCATTCAGGAAACACATGACCACCTTAAACGCGAATACTACTTTCCGTACATGAAATCAAAGATAATTCAAACGATAAACAATTGCGATTTATGTCAAAGATTAAAATATGACAGACATCCTCCAAAAACTCAATTCGAGAAACCCCCAACACCTACTAAACCATTAGACATAGTACATATAGACATTTATACAATTAGCGGAAGAAATATTTTAACGATTATAGATAAATTTTCCAAATTTGCTGCCGCCTACACTTTAACAGCGAGAAACAGCCTTTGCGTAATTAAAGCCTTAAAACACTTTCTAAGCCTGCACGGCATCCCTAATGAAATCGTTTGTGACCAGGGTACAGAATTCAATTCAAACCTATTTAAAGCTTTTTGCAAACAATATCAAATTAACTTGCATTTTACGTCTTTCCAACAATCAAGCAGCAATGCACCTGTTGAGAGACTTCATTCAACGTTAACTGAAACATACAGATTAATAATGGAAAAAGCTAAAGATAAAAAGTTAGAAATGGATCACGATGATATTTTAACAGAAACAATCATAACGTACAATAAGGCAATACACTCTTCCACGAAATTAACACCTTTTGAGCTTTTCTACGGAAGAACCTACAAATTTGACCGACAGATTACATTCAACGATGAACACGAATACCTTTCCAAAATTAATCAATTTCAAACCCAACTTTACAAATCTATTAGGGATAAATTGGAGACCGACACGGATAAACGCATTGAGAAACTTAACACAGACAGACAGGAACCAATAAGTTACGAAGAGAACGACTATATTTACAGAAGAGAATGTAGAAGGAACAAACTTACACCAAGATTTTCTAAGCACAAAGTAAAACAGAACAACAGATCAACATTATTAACTACACAAAACAAAAAACTACACAAATCTAAAATAAGGAAAAAACGATATTGAATCCAAATTAATTATCCAATGTCCATTTCAGATTAATAACCACAATATATGCACAAACACTAAACATACAAAACTTAAGCGACACACAAGGGTTACTACAAATAAAATTAGGAACAGCCAAAACAATAACAGACTACACCAACCTTATACACATCATAAAACTTGATTCATATAGTAACAATGTTGTGAAACTCGAAGAATCGTTAAAACATTTCACACTTTCACACTATAACAAGGGTTCCCTCGAAGTGACAAAATATAAGCTGACAGATCTCAAGAATAAGTTGAATTCAATAATACCTAGATATCGAAACAAAAGAGGACTATTTAATGGTGTAGGTTCAGCAATAAAATTCATCACGGGAAATATGGACAGCAACGATGCTTCTCATATTAACGAAATAATATCCAACTTAACATCAAGTGTACAAACCGAAACGAATAGACAAAGTGTGCTCAACACTAAGATTATTGAAAGACTGGAGAACATTACAAATCATATAAATAGAGAACAAGATATTATAGTTCGGTCATTACAACACTCACAAAACAACATTATCTCTAATTCCAAACTTATCAACGACGTTCAGTACTTGGATCAGATCAATTATCATATCGATTTATTGTCAAATCATATTGCAAGTATTTCCGAAGCAATGATCTTATCTAGACTTAACATCATACCAAAAATGATTTTAAATATAGAAGAACTAAATGAAATCGAAAACAATTTGAAAAATCAATCTATTGAAATCGATACCATAGAACATTTGTACGAACTCCTAGAGTTACAAGCCTACTACAATAACACAAATATCATTTTCAATATTCTTATTCCTCATATCCCTCATGATCAATACATAATTTCCCACACAATCCCCATACCTATTAATAAAACAAAAGAAATAATAATAAAACCATATATAATCTATAACAATGAAAAAATTCAATATTTCGACAATTTATGCAAAAAAATCGAAAACCTGTATTACTGCAAAGAAAGTTCACAACAGGAAACAATAGAAAAATCCTCATGCTTTGGAAAAATCATAAATAATCAAGAAGCCAACTGTAACCTCAACGATGTCGGCCATTTAACGAAAGTCTCACAACCAGAACAAGGACTTGTGTTAATAAGAAATCTGCCACCAACAGAAATGAAGACATCATGCGAAGCGAAAACACACGTTATTAAGGGAAACTTATTAATACATTTTAAAACCTGTGATCTTACCATCAACGGAATTACCTACAAAGATAACCCAAACATATATTGGGACGAATTTATTCTAAACCCATCTACACAAATAAACATAAAACCCTTATCTACAATAGAAAGCTTGAGCATACCCAAACTTAAAGAGTACCATTTAAAAAATAAACTAGCCATTGAATCCTTATCGAACAATACAGAATTACACAGATACATAAACTATGGTCTCATAACTACAGTAATTAGTGTAGCAATTATCATTCTAATAACCAACAGAAAAACAAAATATGTCGTAAAAGAATTCCCTACCACGAATATAGTCGCTCCTGACCAGCAATTCTTTTGGCCATCGCTCCACTCTAAGGGGGGAGGAGTTACAGAAACAACTGCAACCACAACAACAACAACAACAGACTCACCAACAAAGCCACCTAGATTAAATAGCTACATCAGCATACATTAATATTCAAAAGAAATTAAGCTAACAAACATAATTGTGAAATTATTAAAATAAGAAATTATTGAACTTTAAAATAAAACTAAATAAATTATTACAAACTTCATTAATCAGCAAATAAACTTTAACAAGTAATAAATGTCCAAAGAAATTAAGCTAATAAGCATAATTGCAAAAATAAATAAAATAAGAAATTATTAAACTTTAATTTGTGTAAGCACTTTTGTATCATAATTGTGAAATTATTAAAATAAGAAATCATTGAACTTTAAAATAAAACTAAATAAATTATTACAAACTTCATTAATCAGCAAATAAACTTTAACAAGTAATAAATTTCCAAAGAAATTAAGCTAATAAGCATAATTGCAAAAATAAATAAAATAAGAAATTATTAAACTTTAATTTGTGTAAGCACTTTTGTATTTAGAAAATAAGTTTCATTTTAAAGAAAAAGAATCAATAAAAGCATTATTAATTTGGAAGTGAAAGAAAGAAGTTGTGTTTTTTTATAAGTGCTTTTAGTCTTTAAGTTAACTCACGCGATCCCTCTCACCCACTGTATTTAATAATAATGTTGATACACTAACAAATATAAAACCTGCAATCGTTGCCTCAACGGCAAAACCAATTTTAATAAGTGATGAAAATATTAACCCCAAATCGGGCATAATAGAAAAATAAGTATCACCTTCTATGTCTAATAATACGGTTAATTTGAATACAATAAAAAATATTAAACCTGCAAGCGATGCCTCAGCGGCAAAAACAATTTTAAAAAGTGATAAAAATATTAATCCCAAATCAGGCATAATAGAAAACTCAGTATCACCTTCTGTGTCTAATAAAACGGTTGATTTTAATACAATAAAAAATATAAAACCTGCAAGCGGTGCCTCAGTGGCAGAAACGATTTTAACAAGTGATGAAAATATTACCCCCAAATCAGGCATGTTGGAAAACTCAGTATCACAGGTAAAAAGTAGTCAAAAGCCTCAAAGACAAGTTGGAATGGATAGGTACATAACAGTTCTAAAACGGGGTCGCAGCCCAACCTCTTCTGCAGTTGCTTCGGTCCCAAAAGTTTTAAAAGAGGGTACATCGGATAGAATAAGTTCTCAAAATCGGTTTGCAATTTTGGAAGAGGAGTCCTCGGAAGCACAAAACGTTACCAAATCTTCTAAGCCACCCCCGATATATCTTAGAGAGCAAAACTCCAGTGATTTAATAAAGAATTTGATCTCGGTAATAGGTGAAAATTCTTTTTATGTAGCTGCAATAAAACGTGGTAGTATTAATGAAACGAAAATACAAGTTAATCGTGAAGATGATTTTCGTAAAGTAATAACTAAATAAGAAGCACTAAAAAAAAACTTTTATACATACCAACTGAAGAGCAGTAAAGGTCTACAGGTAGTGATAAAGGGCATTGATTCATGCGTAGACCCAGGTGAGATAAAAACGTTTTTAGAAGAGAAGGGCTTTAAAATAAATGGTCACACTAAGGCATACTGCGATTTAACCCCTGTTTGCGTTGTATGTGGAGAATCGCATGGTACAGCTCTCTGCGATAAGTCTAAAAATGACCCTAATGTAAAAAAATGCAGCAACTGTGGTGGTAATCACACTGCCAACTATAGAGGATGCCCTGTATACTCTATCGTAAAGCGCTCGGTTGGACCGAAACCTAATCCCCCGCAAATTCAGGTAACACATCAAGTTAACACTAATGACATTCAGGTACCGCAGCCTAGTAATAACAGAACATCCTACGCTAACGTCCTAAAATCAAACCATATGCCAATGCAAGGTGATTTGCCAAATAATGATGAGACTCCAGTTTCTAATTTAAGTCGTCTAGAAAAGACCACGGAAACACTAGTGCAAACAGTAACTAACTTTACGAACACAATGGGTAATATGATGCAGGAAATGTTAAGAATGCAATCGATGTTATTGCAAGCTGTACTTAACAAGCCATGAATTGTTTAAAAATTTGTTTTTGGAACGCAAAGTGCATTCGCCAACATAAAAATGAACTAGAATACTTTCTTAAAAGTAAACAAATTGATGTAATGATGGTTTCTGAAACTCATTTGACCTCAAGAAATAATTTTAAAATTAATGGTTATATATTATATGATACCAAGGACCCTCGAGATAGAGCTTGTGGAGGTTCTGCTATTTTGATAAAAGCCCGAATCAAACACTACTTAATGTGTGATTATCGTGAAGATTATCTGCAAGCAACGAACATTTGTGTTGAAGAGTTAAATCGAAACTTAGTACTTTCATCTTTATACTCTCCACCTAGATTTTCAATATCAGAAAGCCAATATTATAAATATTTTAAATCATTAGGACCCTGTGTCCTAGCCGCTGGCGATCACAACGCTAAACATACCTTCTGAGGGACACGGCTCATTACACCAAAGGGTCGTGTTTTGTATAATACAATGTCTAAAATGGATTTAAATGTGGTCGCGAGTGGACAACCAACTTATTGGCCTACTGATCAGCAAAAAATTCCAGATGTCATCGATTTTGGCGTGGTTAAAAACATCCCCGCAGAAACGATTCATGTTGAAGCTTCTTTAGAATTATCTTCTGATCCCACACCTACAATTCTTACCATATCAAACCCTAATAGAATTGTATCTCCGTCTGGTTACATAGTGACGTCAGCCACACAAATAAATTGGTTAAAATATAAAATATATCTCAGTACCCACTGCACTGAAAATATTCCGCTTAGAACACCGGAGAATGTGAATCTTTCTATTGTAAATGTTGACAATTATCTTTCAACATTCTAGCATAGCCCGCAAAAATATCAAAAATAGTAAAATATATTCTACAGATGTCGAGCGTCTCTTGACTGAAAAAAGGAGAGTCTCAACTTAAAAATTTACTAAAAGAGTGCACAAAAAGGCTAAGAAAGTTACTGCAGTCTCAAAAAACGGCTTCTCTGGAAAAATATCTTAAGGAACTCGATGCAACTCCTCAATCTGACTTCTCATTATGGCGTCCAGCTAGAAATCTTAAAAGACCAGTTATCACTAAACCGCCATTAAGAAACTTTAATGGAAGTTGGGCACGAAATGATGAAGAAAAAGGAAATATTTTTGTTAATCATTTGAAGGCCGTATTTACCCCTCATACATCTTTCGATACTGCGGTCGAGTTACCACCTGTTGCTGTTGGATCAGCTGTTCCACTAAGATTTGAGATAAGAGAAATCGAGAAGGCTATTCATGATTTAAACCCCAAGAAAGCCCCTGGTTTTGATAAGATCAGTAACAAAATGCTTTTCGAGCCACCCAGCATAGCAAAGAAAATTATTCTACTAATTTTTAATGCTATTTTACGCCTTGATTACTACCCACAAGAGAGGAAAGTATCCTTAGTTACCATGATACCTAAACCAGGAAAGGATTTCACAAAAGTTGAGTCATATAGACCTATAAGCTTATTGTCTAATATATCAAAGCTATTTGAGAAACAACTAGTGTCAAAAATAACACCGATGTTAAATGAAAACAGATGTATTCCCAATCATCAATTCGGTTTTAGAAGAAAACACAGCACAATTGAACAAACTCATCGAATAGTAAATGTCATAAGAAAAGCCTTTGAAGAAAAAAAATATTGTTCAGCACTCTTCATCGATGTGTCTCAAGCTTTTGATAAAGTCTGGCATGAAGGTTTACTACTGAAATTGCAGCAAAACTTACCAGCAAACATACACAAGCTGTTAGAAAGCTACTTAGTCGGTCGGCAATTTATTATTAAAGAAGGCGATTTTTTAAGTTCTCCTCAGCCAATTGTCGCTGGAGTCCCACAAGGCAGCATCCTGGGCCCTCTACTATTATACTTAATTTATACTTCGGACTTGCCTACAAACAGCTACACCCATACCTTAACATTTGCGGATGATACAGCTTTTCTAAGCGTACACGCAAACTGTCAAGAAGCATCTCATTACTTACAGGACCATATATTTGAACTGGAAAGGTGGTTAAAAAAATGGAGGATAAAGATCAATGAGCAAAAATGCTCACATATAACATTCACATTGCGTCGGGAAACATGCCCCCCTATTAAAATCAATTATCAAATAATACCCCAACACTCGCATGTAAAATACCTCGGTATACATCTAGATCGGCGCTTAACGTGGAAATGGCATATAGAAGCTAAATTAACTCAAATGAAACTAAAAGCAATCCAAATTAATTGGCTTATTGGAAGAAATTCTGTTCTTAGTCTCGATTGCAAACTTCTACTCTACAACTCTATCTTAAAGCCAATTTGGTGCTACGGTATTCAGTTATGGGGCACTGCCTCGGCTTCTAACATCGAAAAAATACAAAGGCGCCAAAACAATCTTCTTCGAATAATCACAGCCGCCCCCTGGTACGTCAAGAATTCAAATATCCACAAGGATCTCAATGTGCCATTGGTAAAAACTATGATAACAATATATGCAGTAAAACATTTAAAAAGGCTGGAACTGCACCCAAACCCATTAGCTCGAAATATTTTAAATTATGGCGGCCACACTCGCTTAAGAAGAAGAGACACTGCCGCACTCACCCAATCAGATGAGCGATAAACACCTTCATATGTGAACAGAAACCGTGATGACTAAATCTTTTTTGTCTAGCACTGGCAGGACATAAAGTAAATATTAGGATAAGATTTGATTAATTATTGTTAGTTCATATTTAATATATGAAGATTCAATAAACAAATACTGAAAAAAAAAAAAAAAAAAAAAAAATTCGCGCTAGTTAATTGCAAAATTTGCTTCCTTTTCTTTGAGAGTTCTCGAAATCATCGTAATAGGCTTTCCATTCTGGGACAAAACTGCCCCCAAGCCGTGAGCCGAGGCATCAGTTGTAGGTTAGGTTAGGTTAAGAAGGGTTATGCGCCCAAGGGCCCATATCCACTCGGAGACCAATGAGGTCCATTGTGAATCCCTTTAGTATAGGAGAAAAGAGGAAAAAGAGAAGTAAAGAAGAGAAGTAGAAAATAGCAATACCACGTAGGACAAATCCCCTTTATGGTCCCTCCAACAGAAACAGCCGTCCTATATCCCTGACAATCCCCAGTAGATCGGTTGGATTACATCCAGCGATACACCCCAGTTCGTCGTGAAATCTAGCCCCTAGCCATTTCTGCCTGGGGCCGTGCATCCTAGGACAGTGGCACAGTTCATGCTCCACCGTCTCTAGCTCCTCGGCATCCCCGGACAACCTGCAGAAGTCCGGTATCTCAATGTCCCATTTACCGATAAAAGCCCTAACAGAACAATGCCCTGTCAGGAACCCTATAAGGGTCCTGAGACTACTCCCATTCAGTCCTAATAGAACCCTGGTTGCACCTGCGTCCAATCCGGGCCATAAGGCCCTCGACACCCTGCAATCCGTTCTATCCCTCCAGGACCATTTAACGGCATCACCGAATCTTTCCCGTATCACCAAATGGTACTGACATAAGAGGGGTTTTACCCCTCTGTCACTTACCTCTAAGTCTAGATTCAAACCCCCTTTCGCGAATTCGTCCGCCACCTCGTTGCCATCCACCTTGCAGTGTCCTGGTACCCAACATAGCCTTATTGTGAATGCCAACATGAGCTTCCTCAGAGCATTCCTACACCGTGCAACCAGGCACGATCGCACCGTATAATTCGAAAATGCTCTTAACGCAGCCTGACTATCGACGTAGATTGTCACCACAGATCCCCCTACGATGTGACCCAGTATCAATTCCGTCGCCCTCCAGATCGCTAGGATCTCAGCCTGGAGGACACTGCACTCATCCGTGAGTCTGAATAACCTTTTCACGTCAGTGTCAGCAATATAAACACCAGCTCCAGTGCCAGTGTCCATCTTGGACCCGTCTGTATATACTGCCCACCCCTCAAACAGTCCGTTGGATCCACGCCAAACTTCCCTATCCGGGAACTCCACCGGTAGTGTTACACCGAAGTCCAAGTTCATACTCCTATGATCCGAGATTCCCCTCGGAATACTTTCCAGATCAAGCAGACCCACTTCTTATAGAATCCTTGTGTGGTCCTCCCGCCTAGGTCTAATCAACGAAGACTCGTAGTGTCTAAGTAATTTCCTGGCAGCCACACTCTTCACATAATGTTCAAAGCGGGACAGATGTAGTAGGATTCCAACGCCGCCTGTGGCGTGCTTCTCCTTGCACCAATGATGCCAAGAGATGCACTCCTCTGGGCCTTGTTGAGCATCTTCCTATAGCTGTCCACTCTCAACGCATACCACCAAACAGTGCATCCATAGGTAAGAATAGGTCTAACCACCGATGTGTAAATCCAGTTTACCATATCTGGTCTTAGTCCCCAATTCTTACCGATGGAGTTTCTGCATGTGTGGTTGGCATTGAGACCTCTTTTCATCCTCTCCTGGGTGTTTCTTCTACAAGACAGTTTACAGTCGAGGAAGTTACCCAAGTACTTAGCACAGTCAGATAGAGTTTACTGGACGCCATCCAACACTGGCCCCTTAAAACCCTCTATCCTGTACCTTTCGGTAAAAAGAACCAGCTCAGTCTTCACCGGGTTTACCCCCAGCCCTCTATCCTTCGCCCAAGTTGAGAGTTCGCCCAACATGACCTGCATAATTTCACCGATCGTAGACAGAAACTTTTTCCTGACCAGCAGAACTATTTCATCCGCATAGGCGACGGCTTTTATACCCTTGGAATCAAATGATCTGAGAATCCCGTTGACCGCAAGCAACCACAGTAGAGGATATAGAACCCCCCACCTTATTGGGGCCCCCTGGTAACCTCCCTGAACTCCCAGCTCCAGCAAGGAATACTTGATGGCCTCAATCCTAATGTTATTGAAGGCTCCTTCTATGTCCAGGCCGTGCTCAATGTAACCCACCACCTCATGTAGCGCACTCTCAACAGATTTACCCTTAAGGTAGGCATGTTGAGCGTTGATTATGAGGTGGGTATTAATATTACTCCTAAGATAGAGGTCTATCAGTCTCTCGAGTGTCTTCATTAAAAATGAAGACAGACTAATAGGCCTGAAATCTCTCGGCTTCGAGTGGCCTGCCCTACCAGCCGAGGCATCAGTTGTAAGATCGAACGGTGTTTTATAGTCAGGATACAGTAGCATTATATCCTCGGATATCAAGACCTCTTTAAGTTTGTTAAAAGCTTGAAGTTGTGACTCATGAAATTTTATTTCAATCCTTTTGGGTTGGCTGGCACCAACTTTGCCATTGGCTCCTTTGAGGATGTCTGTCAAAGGTCTTGCTATTGAAGCAAAGTGTTTATTGAAGTATCTATAATAACTTGCAAGACCAAGAAATGATCTAAGACCGAAAAATATAGTAGGCTGTTCATAGTTCTTTATTGATTTTACCTAATCGGGGCTGGTTGAAATTCCCCCTCGAGATACCACAAAGCCCAAGAATTCCACGTTTTCTTTAAAGAAATTAGACTTTTCGCGAAAAACTCGCATATTGGCGTCATACAATCTATCCAGGACCCAAGCGATGTGGTATGATGATAACGTCATCAATGTAAACATAGCATGACTTCCCTATTCTTTCTCTGAGCACATCATCGATTGCTCTTTGAAAAATGCTTGCTGCATTTTTCAGACCAAAGGGCAGTCTGCAAAACTCATATTTTCCATTTCCGACTGAAAAGGCAGTTTTTCCCCTATCCCCCTTAGCCAACAAAATCTGGTGGAGTCCTGATTTGAGGTCCAATGTGGAGAAGTATTTTGTTTTCCCCAGGTTTGACAAAATTACATCACATTTGAAATGGGATATTTGTCAGAAATCATTTTAGAGTTTAATTTTCTAAAATCTATTACAAGCCTCTTTTTTTATTTCCAAAGTCGTCAGTACCTTTTTTGTCAACCACCAATACAGAGTTATTATAGCAAATTGAGTCCAATTATTTTATCAAACTTTTCAAGATTAGGTAGAATAAAAAAATACACATTAGTATCGAAAATATTCAAAACACCTTTTTGTGTAATTGTATTGAAGCTATGCAGTGAATTCACCAAAAAGTGTTGATCAACGGTTTTTTTGTGTTTTAATTCTTTCAATGTCTTTATATAATTCTTTGACGTACCTGTGTCTATTAATAATTTGATAGCCCTCCCACTATTGTTCTTTCGATGAACGGAAGCAGGGAGTTATTTCTAAAAAAATTATTTGATCAAACTCCAAAAATTCACTATCTAGGTTTTCGACTTCTGTATCTGCCTCAATTCTATAATTGAATTCCACCTGGTCATATGAATTTTCATTTTGTGTTTTGGCCCTGTAAATCTTGCTTGCTGTACCACTGTTTGGCCTTTTTATTGCATGGTTTATTTTATTTTGTGGCTGGTTTCGCCATTGATTATTGAATTGTTTGGGCTGTGTGAACCGTGATGATGAATCAATATCCACTGGTTCTTCTTATTGTTCTTGTTGATATGCTAAAATATGGGTTCTTATTTTTTATCTGTTGCCCTTGCTGGGCTTTATCCTCAATGCTTCTGGCATAAGTGCTAGCAAAAGCATAACGCTCATGATTTGACTTAACCTCTTGGGCCAATGCCAAAGCTGATGGAAAGTCTTTAGGCTTTGCCGAGAAAATGATATTACTAAAAGATTTTTTAAGTACCTGAAACGAACATTCGTAAAGCATCTGTTCTGTATTTTTCATTAAGAGAAACAGCCAGAGCATTATCGTATGTCATTATTGTTTTGTTAGTGAGAAGTGTGAGTTTTTTTCAACTTCTTCATATAATTGTAAAAGTGTTTTATTTCCCTGTCGCAGGATGGAAAGTTCCTGTTCTATCAGGTATATTGGTCGATTTTCAGCGTACGTAAAATCAAGTCTATTTATAATAGCCTTAAAATTTAAAGGGGTAGCAAATGAAGCTAGTACAATGTCCGCAGGACCTCTTACTTTATTTCTTATAATGCCAAGGGCCTAATAATAAGTTAAACTGCCTTCATACTTCTCGTATACTTTATATGAGGTATGCGCTGCTTTCCTGCATGAAACGTATGCTGCCTTCAAAATTCGGCAACGATTTGGCAATATCTAATGTCTCTTTACATAACACATTTTCCCTAATTTGCGCCTCTGCATATGTTTCCACTTCAGGTGCACTTACATTTAAACTATTCGCTGTTTTTTTTTTAATTCTTCTAGCTTTTTCTCAAATTGTCGCTCTTGTACGACTAGAGCACTGCAATCAGCACTTTCAACTAGTGTCTTTAATTGGTCAAGTGTCACTGACATTTTTGATTCTTCTGAAACTACTAATTTTTGAAATCCTTCTTACAGAGAGTTTATTTCGCTATTCATAAATCTACTTATCACACAAAGGTCGTTATTTTAACACTTAAAAAATAAAAAAATATATATTTTTTACCATAAAATGAGCACTCTACTTACATGATAATAAATTTCCTTTATTAAATTTTCTTAATTGAGTCTTATTCAATTAAGTCTGCCGTTGCTGACTCGTTGAACATCTTCTTGCAAAAATTATGACAGCTTTTAAATGGCTTTGCGTTTTCAAATATTGATATCCTTATCTACGGCGATCTGCAGCCACAGGAAAAACACAGTTATTGCTTTTGCAATATATGTTGATCAATTAGTTGTCTAGAGTTGTTATTGTCCGAAAGACCCGTTGGGCGCCAGTAATAAAAAGACGATTCGCTTATGGTTCAGCGGTGAGCTTATTTTCGTTTTTATTCTTTCAAATCTTAAAATAAACTCAACTTAAAACAAAACAGCAAAAATTATTAAGCAGCCCCATACCCAAAAACTGCTGAGTTTGCGTCTGGTGTTCTGCTTCTTTATAATTGTTTACTTCAACAGTGCGTGGAATAATGCTGATTGCACAACATAAGCGTGTTGATAAAGTTTAATAATCTAAATACCCTGTTGGGAATTTAGAGTTGTGTTAACTTATACATATTATCTGCTTCAAAGTCTAAACATATAATATTTTTTTATTGTAAAGGAGCATATGCTCAAATCATATGAAGCCATGCAAAAAATTGGAAATAATACAAATGATCAGGAAGTGTTAACCAATTAAAATTTAACGAACTGCAGCTTTCAAGACGGCGAATGTGTACAGACTATGTGATGGAGATAGAGCGCCTACAGGTACCAAAATAATTGATTATTGGCGCATATCTTATGGCACGGATAAGGAGGTGACACAATTTATGGAGACTGTACAAGCTGTTTCAGCAACACAAGTTTCACTAGAGCGTTGTTTTAGTGCCTTATCTACTATATTAACAAAATTAAGGTCTAAACTTTCGAAAAAGTCTCTTTCCAATTTACTCATAACAAAGCTGAATTATAACCTCCTAAATTTTTCTAATTTCGATGTTGATAGTATCATAGCAAATGACTTTACCTCTGAAATAAATTTATAAAATATACATACACACATACATGTATATGTACGCAGACATTCTTAAATATGTACATATATCGTTAGTGTCTATTTTAAAAAAATCATTAGAAATGCGTTTACTAGCGCGACAAACGGGACAAATCTATATATAAAAGCGTTTGTTCCGGGTACGTGTTACTAAAAATCAAGAACCGCGGGACCGATTGACACTAAACTTGGACAATAAGTTTGTTAAGTCTGTAACCACTTAAGTTTAATCCGGGAAGGTGTCGCTGTTGTCGTAATTATGGATTTGGCTGAAATTCACAATGCATATTTATTAAGCAAAAAAAAGTTTCCGGACAAAATTTTAACCCAGTGCATAGCGCTGGGATCAATTTATTAACAGAATTCTTCATTTTAGTCTTATTTGCCGGCATTCAGAAGGAATTTACTATTTTTGACGGTATAGTTGGACTGTACCTACTGTCACATTTGATTTTACGAATAAAGGTTGTTTACACATAAATTTTAGCAAAACAAGCCTTTTTTACTTTAATTTCAAACATCTGTTACCTACTTAAAAAAACGTTATCAACGAAAAACCCTCTGTTTTGGTTGGTAAAACCAAAACTGTTTTATATAACAACACGTATTGAGTACTTGGAGTTTTTTTCAATAAGTTTTGCCTTTATGGCTGCTTAAGAAAAAAACCTTCCCTCTTAAAAGCATCAAAGAATTTTTTACAAAAAAAGTATAAATATCGTTTGCTAAAATGCAAAGCAATGTATCATTGAAAATTTTGAATAAGACGTTTTTATTGATTATGATTCACGTTAAATATTTTAAAAAAATTTTAAGCTACCACCTTTGAAAATATCCAAGCTATTAACAAATTCAAAAGTGGCTTATCATTAAGTATATAATTACCTTAAACAACATAATGAATAATCTTATTAAAAAATATTAGCAGAGTATTTGATATATTTTTACGAACACATTAATTTTTTTTTGCGTTAAAAATGGGTATTCTGTTTCATATTCTGAACTTGTTAGTGGAATAAGTGATCAAACTGCAAATTATTGCATAAGCAAAAAGAAAAACAGCTTCTTCTACATTGGACTGTTAGAAATTTCACAGCTTAACCCATTGAACCCCCATACGAATAAATAGAATTTTGAAGAATTAATAGTACCTTCTGCAGGTCCTTAGTTTTTTGCTTCCAGCAGACTGCCATTATTTTTATGGTATGATATTCCATCATTTGTTTCGTTTCCAACCGTATAGGTTAATATATATGCTTTTTAATAAATTTAAATACAGTCATATTTCTCTATAATGAATCTGTTACTATTGGACCATAATATTTCTTCATTATTAATATAGAATGTTTATAATACAATAGAAACATTTTTTCCACGTTTATTTAAAATAATCTGGTATTTTTGTTAGCATTGCATTCTTCCAAGTCGTCCTTCATTAATATGCTCAAAAATATTTTTATAAAGCCTTTTGTGTTAAATAATGAATTACTTGTCTTCTACGAATCACGAGAATGATTTCCGTAAACTAATTAATAAGTTTGAAACACTTAAAAAAGCTTTTACACATACCAACTGAAAAGCAGCAAAGGTATTCAGGTTGTGATTAAGGGCATTGACTCATGCGTGGACCCAGACGAAATAAAAACATTTTTAGAAGAAAAAGGCTTCAAAATAAAAAATGTTACAAATATTGAAAATAGGGGAAAAAATCCCCAACCAATATTTCGGGTGGAGTTAGAGCCCGGCGATGTTAAGCTAAAAAAAAATGAAACGCATCCCATTTACAGTTTAAAATGCATCCTGTACAGAAAAATCACGATAGAAGAGCCGCACAAAAGAAATGGGCTCGTTCAGTGTTTAAACTGCCAAGAATTTGGTCATACTAGGGCATACTGTCATTTAACCCCTGTTTGCGTCGTATGTGGAGAATTACATGGTACCGTCCGGTGCGATAAGTCTAAAAATTACCCTAATGTAAAAAAATGTAGCAACTGTGGTGATAATCACACTGCCAACTATAGAGGATGCCCGGTATATTCGATTGTCAAGCGTTCTGTTGGACAGAAACTAAATCCCCCTCAAACGCAGGCAACTAATCAGGAAATCACGTACGGCGTCCAGATACCTCAGCCAAATAATAACAGAACCTCGTACGCTAATGTATTAAAATCTAATCCTATGCCACTGCAAGGTGATTTAGCAAATAATGACGAAATTCCCATCTTTAATTTAACTCGGCTAGAAAAAACTATGGAAACATTAGTGCAAACAGTTAACAATTTTACTAACACAATGGGTAACATGATGCAAGAAATGTTAAGAATGCAATCGATGTTATTGCAAGCTGTACAAAACAAGCCATGAACTGTTTACAAATTTGCTTTTGGAACGCAAACGGCATCCACCAACACAAAAATGAACTAGAATACTTCCTTAAAAATAAACAAATTGATGTTATGATGGTTTTTGAAACTCATCTGACCTCAAGAAATACGTTTAAAATCAATGGTTATATATTATATGATACCAAGGACACTCGATACAGAGCTTGTGGCGGTTCTGCCATTTTAATAAAAAAACTGAGTAAAACACTACTTCAGTGTTCATCGTGAAGATTATCTCCAAGCAACGAACATTTGCGGTGAGGAATAAAATGGAAACATAGTAATTTCATCATTATACTCCCCACCTACATTTTCAATATCAGAAAGTCAATATAATAAATATTTCAAATCATTAGGACCCTGCTTCCTGGCTGCTGGCGATTATAACGCTAAACACACTTTCTGGGGGTCACGACTTATTACACCTCAGGGTCGTGGTTTGTTTATCACAATTTGTAAAATGGATCTAAATGTGGTCGCGAGCGGATAACTAACATATTGGCCTACTGATCAGCAAAAAGTTCCAGATGTCATCGATTTTGGAGTGGTTATAAACATCCCCACAGAAACGATTTATGTTGAAGCTTCCTTAGAACTATCTTCTGATCACACACCTACAATTCTTACTATAACAAATCCTAATAGAATTGTATCTCCGTCTGGTAACTTAGCGACGTCAGCCACTCAAATAAATTGGTTAAAATATAAAAAATATCTCAGTACCCACTGCACTGAAAATATTCCGCTTAGTACACCGGAGAATGTGGATATTTCTATTGTAAATTTTGACAGTTATGTGAAACTAGCTGTTCAACATTTTAGTATAACCCTCAAAAAAGGAGAGCTCGAAGAGAATGGCAATTGCATAGATCCCCTCAACATAAGAATTCACTAAAAGTGTGCACAAAAAGGCTTAGAAAGCTTCTGCAGTCTCAGAAAACGGCTTCCCTGGAAAAATATCTTAAGGATAATTATGGCGTGCAGCTAGAAATCTTAATAGACCAGTTATCACTAAACCACCATTAAGAAACTGAAATGGAAGTTGGGAACG
This sequence comes from Pollenia amentaria, assembly GCA_943735925.1. Taxonomy (NCBI): domain Eukaryota; kingdom Metazoa; phylum Arthropoda; class Insecta; order Diptera; family Polleniidae; genus Pollenia; species Pollenia amentaria. The sequence goes on from OX031011.1 coordinate 21,894,257, forward strand.
AAATGATGTAGAAAAAGGAAATCTTTTTGTTAATCATTTGAAAACCGTATTTACCCCGCATACATCTCCCGATATTGCAGTCGAGTTGCCACCTGTTGCTGTTAGAGCTGCTGTTCCACTTAGATTTGAGATAAAAGAAATAGAAAAGGCTATTCATGATTTAAACCCCAAGAAAGCCCCTGGTTTTGATAAGATCAGCAACAAAATGCTTTTAGAGCTACCCAGCACAGCAAAGAAAATTATTCTCTTGATTTTTAATGCTATTTTAGGCCTTGAGTACTACCCACAAGAATGGAAAATATCCTTAGTTACCATGATACCTAAACCAGGAAAGGATCCTACAAAAGTTGAGTCATATAGACGTATAAGCTTATTGTCTAATATATATAAGCTGTTTGAGAAGCTGTTAGTGTCAAAATTAGCCCCAATTTTAAATGTAAATAGATGTATTCCTAACCATCAATTCGGCTTTAGAAGAGAACATAGCACAATTGAACAAACCCATCGTATAGTAAACGCCATAAGAAAAGCCTTTGAAGAAAACGCCCTCTTCATCGATGTTTCTCAAGCTTTTGATAAAGTCTGGCTTGAAGGCTTATTACATAAATTGCAGTTAAACTTTCCAGTTAACACACACAAGCTGTTAGAAAGCTGATTAGTTGGTCGAAGGTTTATTATTAAAGAAGGTGATTTTATAAGTTCTCCTCAGCCAACTGACGCTGGAGTCCTTCAGGGGAGCATCATGGGCCTTACTTCAACATTTGCTGATGATACAATTTTTTTAAGCGTACACGAAAACTGTCATGAAGCATCTTGTTACTTGCAGGATCATATATTTGAACTAGAAAAGTGGTTAAAACAATGGAGGATAAAGGTCAATGAGCAAAAATGCGTAGATATAACATTCACCTTGCGTCGGGAGTCATGTTTCCCTATTAAAAGTAATAATCAATTAGTGCCCCAGCATTCGCATCTAAAATATCTCGGTATTCATCTAGATCGGCGTTTAACATGGAAATGCCATATAGAAGCAAAACTAACACAAATGAAACTAAAAGCAAAAATTATTTTCGGGAATGAAATATTTATTATTAATTTCATATTTTTATTGTTGTTGTAACATTTTGCTGCGAGGTATACAAAATTTTGCAAGAACAATTTTAATTTAAAAAAGAAAAGAAAAAAAAAACCTTTGCATTTTAACCAGTATTTTTTGGGCTGGATAAAAAAAGGTTTGTGTCGTGGCGGTTAGGGTACGCTATTACCGACGTACAACTCTTAACGGCCTTATATGCGGTTGATTTTTACTTACAAGCGGTTGATTTTTAACCACTCTGTTTTTTATGATTTTGTTGATAGTTGATTTTGTTTATAATTTGTGATATTGTTATAGTGGAGTTGAATTTTTTCTACAAGTAAAAAATGCAGTGCTGCAGAAATAAAGGAAAAAAGTAATTAAATCGTATAGAAAGTTATTAAAGTGAAGTTGTGTAAAAAGAAAATTTAAATAAGTTTTCTTGCCCTTTGCAAAAAGCAAAAAGGAGCTGTTTGTTTTTATACAACAAGGAAAACAAATATAATTAACATTTTATTGAATTAACCAAATAATGTGATCTCATAACACAAATAGAAAATTTCAAAACTTTTTTCATCATATAGACAACAACTCCATTTAGGAAAAAAATCTATATGGGTTAATTCCAAAAGTAGTGTACATGAGCCTTTTTTTTTTTTTTTTTTTTAAGGTTGAGGAATTCATTCTCTGAAATTGTTTACTTGCATTAAGATTTGTGCAGATTGCGAAATTACTTTTAGTTTCTTTAAAAAAAATTTGTTTTTCTTTTTTATTGCATTTTGGTGAAATATTTTCCGGAATGTCACTTTTTACAAAAATTTACAAAACTAAGAAATTAATGCAAAAATGTTAGAACAAAGCCTACTATCGCATTCGTTCACTTATTATTTACCAGCTTTGGATGTTTTTCTTAAAAAAAACGGGGTTAGTAATAGCAAAAAGTTATTTTTCGAAGAGATTCCAATTATTTTTTTTTTCCTTTTATAATTCAAGAATTAAAAAAAAGTAATTTTTTTACAAAAATTTGTTTTTGTGCAGCTTACATTTAAAGTAACAAATTTGCTTCAAACAATTTGGAAGAAATTGTTGTATTTTGCTGGAAACTTGAAAAAATAAAAAGTGACAGTACGGAATTTTTTGTGACAGTAAAGAAAATCCAATTTAAATTTCAAGTGTAACGAAAACTTAAACATTTATTCATTATTTTGTTTTTGGTTACTGTTTGTTTTTTCTTTTTTATAAAAACGAAACAAAAAATAAAAGTAATCCAATTATATTAACAAAAAATTCATGAACAAATCTATTCATCGGAATCTGTGAATATTTCATAAAAAATTGATTCCCGATTGGTTTTTTTTCTATTTGTTTTTATCTTTACATCAAAAGAACTACAGTATTGAAATCAATCAGAATTTTCGAGAAATAAGCTTTTAAAATAAAAAAAACCTTTTTACTTAAAAGTGACAGTAAAGAAATTTGTGATATTTTTTTTGTTTTTTTCTTCTAAAAAGTTATTTCACGGAAAATAAAAACAAGAAAAAGTGATCAAAACTTCGTAATATATTAATATACATTTTTATTTATTTTATTTTTTACGATTTTTTATTAAATAACTGTGTGACAGTACGGAAATTTTTAGCTGTACTTACCATCGTACGATTATAAATTCACTTGAAAACACCAAATAATTGATTTTATTATTTTATTTTTTATCTTAATCAATTTATCACTTCTTGCACTTTTTAATAGCGATGCACATAAAGCAAACGAAACAGCTCAAGTAATGATTATGACTTAATTAAAAAAAATGTGACATTACGGAAAAAACGCAGAGACAAAGTAAAATTAGAACGTCAAAATGACATTGATAACATTTTTCAGGTAAAACCAGGAAAAAGCAATAAAAATAAATACAATCATTGAAAAACAGTTGAATTTTTTATTATTGTTCTATTGTTTTCAACTCTTTTTCCATGTTGCTTAATGAATAACATGTGTGGAGACAGGTATATTTGTATGTAATAGGCATGATATACAGTTAAAGCACCATTTGCACAATTTAGCAGAAAGTTTTACAATAATAACAACTACTTTTGTTTGTTGCTAATTATTTTAGAGCTTACTTGCCGTTTTTGTTTTTTTATTTTCTTTTACATGAAAGAAATAAAAAGCTTGAGACGAAAAAAAAGCATTGTGTTTGGAATTAACCCATATATCAAAGATATAAAACTGAAAATTTCCTAGGAACTATTCTGCATTACTGTTATAAAATTTCAAATATTAAACAACAACAGAAGACTTAAACTGAAATACAACAAGGCTTTCTTTTAAACACAATTGCTAGATACTCGCCACATTCAACGAAATACAAAAAACACACTGCAAACCAAATTGTTACCCGTTTCTATGCAGCTCCCTGTGTTAAAAATATTGCAAATGTTTCTGGCGACGGTGATAGTTTTTCAAGTGGATTTATTACTGGTCTGTTACGTGGTTTAAGTCTAAATGAAAGTATATCATTCGGGTTTCTAGCAGCTAAACGTTCCCTACAATCCAACTCTGCTGTACCTGAAAAATACTTTACCAGCAGCCGAGAAGAACAAGACCTTTTATTTAAAGAAATAAATTCATTAAAATATAAACAATTATAATTTTAAACCCCTATTTTTTTGGAAATTTTAAAACAAAAGATTTCATTTGATTAACTTTATTAATAATCCCACCTGTGGAAAAGAAAAACCAACACCCCATTACGCACTGTTTCTGGTATTAATTGTAATAAACTTTGGCCCATATGATCTTTACCTACAAAAGAAACAAAACTTGCTGCACCATAAAGTTTATATACGCCTTCAGCAAGGTTTCGTCCCACCCACGCCCTCAAACATCCTAGTGGATTCCTCGTTAAAGCCAACCACCCAAAAACGTGCCAAGCAAACAAAAAACAAAAATTTCTGTTTACACTAAAGTCAGCCACAATAAGTAACAAAAGTAAATAAAAATCAACAGAAAAGGACTACATACCGAGTTATTTTGGTAATAAACAAGATCATCAGTAGCCTTACACCTATAACCACAGCTGAAATAAACACAACAGTGCTGGAAGAAACAACCATTGGTAAGACCTATTTGTCAAGGTATGTTTCTTATTTTGATTTTTGAAAAGTTCGTCGTACTTTGTTTGATTTGACTGAGTTTTTAAATATATACCTATTCATTTATTTACCGATTTATTTACATTTATTTCTTGATTTATTTACATTTATTGATCTGTCAAGTTACTTACCCCGCTATTAATAGAAGATTATTGAATTTTAACAAACTTGTTGCGTTAATCTTTGTTAAATTTGAGATATTTTTATTAATACGGGTATAACTTTTTTGATAAATTAATATTGGGTCTTAATTTCGATTTATGGATCATATAATTTCTGATCAGAGTTTCGTGAGTTTGATTTTTTTTAAACGCGATTGATGATGCGGTGGGGGAATTTATTGGTGACATTTTTGAAAAGTTTGATAAAATAGCTTTGCTTGTATATTGGTAGAAGGGGGCTTTTGTGTGCTCTGTGAAATTTTTAGTATATTGGTATACTGGTAGACTTGGGAGTTTTTATTTACCTTGTGAATTGCTAGTATTTGCGAGTTGTTCTTATTGAAATTTCTGCTATATAGGTTTTGTGATTGCGACTTGGTTTTTGCCACTTTTGTAAATAGTACAATTTTCATCAAAATTGTCGTTTTTTTATTAATTTGATTTTCTAAGTTTTAGTTGATATTTATAAAAAAAAAAAAAAAAATATGGGGAAATCCGATACTTTGAATAAATTTGAAACGCTGGCTGCGTTGTTTCTTGAATTTGAGAGGGATTATGATGAGGTGCCACAAGAGAGTCGAAACTCTTTTATGGTAGACTTACAAAAGGAGGAGTTTAAATCATTATGGGAGAAAGTGAAAGATGCATATGAGGTTTTCGTCACCATTAAACCCATATTGGATTCTGACGACGATCGCGATCAGGCAAAGCAACTTTATAAGGAATGCAGGTTAGCCTATATTAATGTTGCTGCTCAGATGGGTGAGCTATCGCAATCCTTCATTAATAGGCCTATTCCTACCTCCACTCAGTTTGGTTCAGGAACTGGAGAAGCGTCAGCTACTGTGGTGAACTATAGAACCAGCCATCATATGAAGTTGCCACCATGTACGATGGAGGTTTTTAAAGGTGATTATAAATCTTGGTCATCTTTTCGGGACATGTTCACCGCAGTTTACATTAATTGTTAAGACTTAACCGGAGTAGAAAAATTATTTTATTTACGACAATTTACTTCTGGTGAAGCTCAGGAGATTGTTAAAGATTCGCCATTAACAAATCAAGGGTTTGCAAACGCATGAAACAACTTAAGTGAGGCTTACTAAAATAAGAGGATTTTGGTGAATAGCCAACTTAAAATTTTGTTTAGTCTGGTGCCTGTTAAAAAGGTTGCAAAGGGATATAAATAATTGTATTTCGGTCTTAAATTTACACGGTGTTGAAATTTCAACTTGGGACCCAATTTTTGTATACCTTTGTTCAACTAATCTACCAGTTCTTACACTGTCGTTATGGGAACAGAGTGTAAAAAACAGGAAGGAAATTCCTAAATGGTGTCAAATGGACACATTTTTAACTGATAGGTTTCAATCTTTGGAAACAGTTTTTGACATAAGGAATTGTGGTCAAACGAGGGTAGATTCAGAGGATTCGGGGTACAATACCAAGAATAAATGGTTAAAGACCACTAGGGGTAATGATAATAATAAATCTAGTTCCACAAATAATGGATTTTCTGGTGGAAGAGTTAGAACCTTTCAGACTAAGGTTCAAAAGCAAGCCTGTGTTCTGTGCTCAAAGAACCATTTGTTGAGATTGTGTGCCAAATTTTTGGACATGAATCCGGGGGAACGATTTGTGGTAGTAAAGAGGCACAATCTTTGTATTAATTGCTTGAGTAGTGGCCATAAGTTGGACAGTTGTGGTAGTCAATATGGGTGTGTGACATGCAAATTAAAGCATAATACCATGCTGCATCGGGACCCAACGGATTCATCGGAGAATGTTGGTGGCCGGGATGGTCCAGGTACCAGTCAGGCAGTGACGCGGGACCAGACAGTACAAAACTGTTTTGCAGGTATCAGTAAACATGTTTTATTGGGAACGGCTATGGTACAGGTTATATCTTGTGGTGAAGTATTTTCTGCTAGGGCTCTGATCGATTCTGGGTCTCAGGCTACTTTCATTTCGGAAAGGCTACAGAAAAGACTTAATTTGCCTATTGATAGCATTAGAGCGAGAGTGTCGGGTTTGAACGGCGCTTTGGCAGGATCAGTTCAAAGACAATGTTCGTTTGTTTTGGGCTCTAATAGTGATCCAGGGTTTAGGTTAAAGGTAAGGGGCCTTGTACTGCCAAGATTAACTGGGAAACTGCCAAGTAATTCAGTTGACGTGTCCAAACTTTCGTTATCGGATTTAAAACTAGCCGACCCAAATTTTGCGAAGAGTTGCCAGATTGATATTCTGATTCCAATTGTCTATTTGCTAGGCTTTTGGTAAAATTTATTCACGGTATTACTCTACACGGTGGTAATCAGCTAATGTTAAGGGTAATACGCAACCAGTTCTTCATACCTCGGGTCAAGAATTTGATAAAGACTGTGATCGGTCGGTGTAAGTCTTGTACGATATGGAGAAAACAAACACATAGTCAGATTATGGCTGCACTGCCAACAGCCCGTATGGATATCTCTCGTCCCTTCACTACGACTGGCGTGGACTTTACTGGGCCATTTGAAATAAAAAATTATACGGGCAGAGCTTGTTTAATAACGAAGGGGTATGTGTGTGTTTTTGTCTATTTTGCTACCAAGGCGATCCATTTAGAAGCCGTAAGCAGCTTGGCAACTCCGGCGTTCTTGGGAGCGTTCGCTAGATTTGTTGCTCGCCGAGGTTGTCCTAGCAATATGTATTCAGATAATGGGACTAATTTTGTTGGTGCTTCGAGAGTGCTTAAGGCTGAATTTCGGTGTTTTTTGCGTGAAATAGGTTCGGAAGTGAACGTCGTGTATGCACACCAAGGTGTTACATGGTATTTTAACCCTGCTAGCGCTCCTAATATGGGAGGTTTATTGTAGTCGGGAGTTAAAAGTTTTAAGCATCATTTTAGGAGAATTGTCTTAACTCGAGACCTTTGTGCCCCTTATCAGAGAGTTTCGAGAGTTTAGATTGCTTGACTCCGGGCCACTTTCTTACTGGCGGGCCATTACTTGCCCCTCTGGAGGTTGAGATTTCGGAGAGCCCAATGTCGATTGTAAATCGTTGGCAAAGGGTCAAGGCGTTGAATCAGAGGTTGTGCGCCAGATGGAAGGATGAATATTTGAAGGATCTCCAGAAGCGCAATAAATGGAAGTTTGCGCGTAAAGACTTACAAGTCGGTGACATGGTGGTTATTAAAGAATGTAACCTACCGACAAACGAATGGCGTTTAGGTCGTGTCGAAAAATTACACATGGGTAAGGATGGCCACGTTAGAGTTGTAGAGGTATAAACGGCACGGGGATCGGTAATAAGACCAGTTGTGAAGCTCGTAGTGCTTCCGACTTATTAGGTTTTTATTTTTTCTATTTACTTTGCAGGAACATGGTCGGAGCGAAAAAATATACTGATGGACGTCCCTCTACCAACCATATGGTTTGCCTGAAAGACCACCCGCTGCGGTTCTGCAAGAAATTTTTACAAGTGAGCTACGAAGAGAGGATGCGACTTGTGTCCATTTATCGGTATTGTGATGGCTGCTTGAGTCATGACCATACCTGGCGTATATGTGAGAGTACAGGCAAGTGCAAACGCTGTGGTGACATGCATCACACGCTGTTACACAAAGAGGGCAAGCGGACTACCTCGTCGAAGGTGGCCAGAACCAAGCGTTTGCAGCGTGGACCTCGTTCGTCCAATCGCCGAGAGCATAATATACCTAGTTCGTCTAATAGCTCCGCCGGGGGACCTCGTTCGTCCGATGGTCATGAGAGTGAGAGACCTAGTTCGTCTCAAGCTCTGGTTCTGAGCACTGGGAGGAACCGAAATACTCGCCGCCACCGCCGACAAAGACACGCTCATATGAGGCCAGAGTCGGCTGAAAGTACTCAAGTGCGGCCCTCGTATCAAGTAAGAGAGTCGATCAGAGCAACTGCCATCGTGAAACTTGATGCGAATGGACGGTTATTTGAGGCACGGGCTGTCATAGATGCCAGCTCTGAGTGCTCAGTGATATCGGAGAGTTTGGTCCGAAGGATTGGCGGACGTAAAATTCGATTTGGGAGCAAAGAGAAATGTGCTCTTAGAGTTGGAGGTAATTACGGCGACAGCACTGTTCTCGAATTTTACACAGAAGTTAAGACTGGTTTTAAAATTGTGACGCCAGCTCAATCGTTGGAAGCGCGGATTGTGGATGAGTTTCCTGGGCTGCAGTTGGCAGATCCACAGTTTCACGTATCGGCTCCCGCAAGCTTGTTGTTGGGTGGCGATATTTATAGCCGAATCATTAAAAATGGGGTATATGGCGGCACGTTGGGCAAACCACTGGCACAGTTTTCGATTTTTGGATGCATTATTTCTGGATCCTTTTCCCCGTGATGATAATGCATATGGAATACTATTTTATTTTCAATGTCAAATATACGTTACCCTTAATAACACAAATGTGTACTGTCATTTTTCTATTATTTTTAGTTTTAGCTTTGATTGCTAGGTGTTGGATGAAGGCGTCCCGACTATGGAGTGTTCGAGGAGGTTCATCACGCTTAGAGATGTATTTTTAATTGTATTGGGTTCTTACAATAAATGGAACATTTTAATTCTATACTTTATTGGTTTTACTTACTTTTTTTTTGAATATTTTTTCTCGTTTTAGAATATAGAATGTTTAGGTGAATTGTTAGATTGCTGTACAGCAAGGCCGGCGGGATGTTTACGTTTAAACTGAAGGCAACGGTGTTTCCAGCCCTGGGGTCTATTTTAGATGAACTTTGACATCTCGTGGCGCCACTGTCATCAAGTGGTCTATTTTAAGTGCATATTTAAATTTTTTTATATATTTTCGTTAAGTTTTTTATATATTAATTTTAAGAAAATGAAGTTGTTCAAAAAGTTTTTTTTTGATTACTCATTGGATAGCCGCCATAGAAGAAAGTAGCTTCTTTGCTTTGGTACGTGGAGTTGTTACAGTTTGAAAAGTTAAATAAAACCTAAAATTTTATAACGTGTGATCCGAATAAGGAAAGTGTTTTTATTTCAATAAACGAGTTTAGTGAAAACATTCACCTTTGCACCTTTCTTTTTTTTTGTTCCAAAGTTTGATTGCTATATTGGGAGCAACCCTCAAACGCTGGCAATATTAGATCCAACCGTAATACAGTCCATATCTTGGGAGGAACGTAATTGAAGTTTTTACTACTGTATAAAAATCCTCAAAGAATTGAAAATGAAAATAAAAAACATGAATTAATTAAATTGTATCACAGCACACCATGCGGAGGACATTTCGGAGTTAGAAAAACTTTAATAAAATTAAAACAGAAATACATATGGAAGAATATGTTCAAAATGGTAAAAAATTATGTATTAAAATGTGACCTTTGTCAAAGAAATAAACAGGTGAGACACACCAAGGAACCATTATGTATCACAGACACACCAAAGGGTAGTTTTTCTACTATAGTCATAGATACAGTTGGACCTCTACGACCATCAGGAAATTACCGGTATATACTAACTATGCAATGTGAACTAACCAAATACATAATAGCCGCACCAATGGAAACCAAGGAAGCAAAGTCAATAGCAAAAGGCTTAACAGAAAACTTAATATTAAAATATGTGTATATTTAAAACACTAAAATCAGATAGAGGAACAGAATTTGTAAACGAGTTGCTTAAGGAAATATGTAGTCTGTTGAAAATAGAACAAAAATTATCAACACCATACCATCATGAAACTCTTGGTACTGTGCAAAGAAACCACAGAGTTCTGAATGAATATATCCTATCATTTGTAAAGGATGATAATTGGGAAGAGTGGATTCCTTACTATGCATTCTCATACAACGTAACAACCCATGTAGACACAGAGCTAGTTTTCGGAAAATTACCAAGTTTGCCAGGGGATGAAGTTATTGGGGTATTATTATTAAAACAGAAGGCGTTCTATTATTTATAAATTCAAAATTCAATATTTATTAAATAAAAATTACAAATTACTTTAAGGACAAAACTTTTACGATGTGTGTTCAGCAAAAGAAAAAACGCGTGTGTCTGTCAGATGCTGTTATCATGATAATTGATATTTTCCCAGCGTAGCTAAAAAAAGTAGTTTTTGAGTCACCACAATACCCTCCTCCTAGTTAAGCCATTAACGATATGTTGCTGGAATTTTGACTCGTCGTCCGGATGAGTTTGTGTGCGGTGCTTGTACGGTCTATACAAGTCAGACAATATCGAAAACCATTCGATGACGGCAATGGTCCGATAATGTCTGCGTTAAAATGTTCAAAGCGAGCATCAACAGGGGTGTAATTGCCCACCGCAGATTTTGTGTGCCGTTGTACTTTTGCCCTTTGACACGGTATGCATGCACGAACAAATGCAGCCACATCTGTTGACATTGACCGCCACACGTAGTTACTAGAAACTAATCGTTTCGTCGCTCTTATACCCGGATGAGAGAGCGAGTGCAGCTTCTCAATAACTTTTTGGCGACAACTTTTGGGTACGTACGGTCTCATCTTGTTATTTTCAACAAAAAAGTCCCCCAGTGGAGTTAGGGATCGGCAATTTTGTGAGTTTTAGTGATGTATTGGTGTCGTCAAGCAATTTTTGTAGCTCATCGTCTTTGCTGTGTTGCTCGGCCATTTCATCAAAATTTACTTCCAGGCTCGATATCACGTTAATTCGAGATAGCAAATCAGCTATGTTGTTATCTGCTCCGGGCAAATGACGAATGTCGGTCGTAAATTGGCTGATTAGGTCTAGTTGCCGAGCTCGACGTGGTGATGCTTTTTCACTTTTTTGTCTGAAAGCAAAAATTATGGGCTTATGGTCTGTAAAGATCGTGATTTCTCTTCCTTCGAGTACATGCTGGAAATGCAATATGGCCTGATAAATTGCGGTGAGTTCTCGGTCGTATGCACTGTAGTTTTTCTGTGGTGCTGTTAACTTCTTTGAGTAAAACCCCAGTGGCTGTACTGGATCTCCAATTACCTGGTGTAAAACAGCTCCCTCAGCGTCATCGGACGCATCTGTAGTTAATGTAAGAGGAGCATTTGGTGCCATGTAGTTTAACAGGGTAGCGTTTATGATGTCGTTTTTGCAAATCTCAAAAGCTGTAATTGCCTCCGTTGTCCAATTTATACAACTGTTGTCATTCTTTTTATTACCTCGAATTAGATCCAGCAAAATTTTCTGACTTTTAATTGCGTGTGGTATAAAAGGACTATAAAAATTCACCATGCCCAGAAACTTCTTTAAATTTTTTGCGATTTCCGGCTTTTCAAAATTACGAATTGCTAAGTGGGGCGAGTCCAGTTGCGCTGATTGTGTGACCTAGAAATTGAAGTTCGCTTTTGCCAAATTGACACTTGTCGAAATTGACGAATAGATGAGACTGCCGTAGACGCTCAAATACGATACGGAGGTGTTCCTCGTGCTCTGCCTTTGACGCCGATGCGATCAGGATGTCGTCTATGTACGCAAAAACCAAATCCAATCCCCTCAAGACTTCATTAATGTGGCGCTGAAAGGTTTGGGCGGCATTGCGCAGACCAAATGTCATGAAACAAAATTCAAAAAGACCGAACGGCGTTATTATGGCCGTCTAAGGAATGTCACAGGGCTCTACGGGGATCTGGTGATAGGCTCGTTGCAAGTCTATTGAGGAAAAAATATTTTTTTCGAACAGCATACTCGTGACGTCACGCAGGTAGGGTATTGGATACCTATCTGGAACCTTTATGTTGTTAAGTGCACGGTAGTCTCCACATGGACGCCAATCCCCATTAGGCTTTTTCACCAAATGAAGTGGGCTGGCCCAATTACTTTTGGAAGGGTGCATATGCCCAAATTCATAAAATGCTTAAACTCTTTCTTCGCTGCCATGAGCTTATCACCCGCAAGACGGCGTGCCCTGGCATATGTTGGCGGACCTTTCGTTGTAATGTGATGCGTGATTAAAGTGTTATTGGGTCGTTTATTGTCGCACATTGTAGTGAGATCTATGTACTCGTGTAACAGCTGAGCGTAACTGTCGTGTTTGTCGTAGGCTAAAGCCCGAACACCACCAGAGGATGTTGTACGGCCCACTACTTCGAGAAGAGTGGTACGATCGACTAGCCTACCCCGTTTAACATCCACCAAAAGGTCATAATAATTTAAAAAATCGGATCCTATTATTGGGCAGTTAACACCGGCTACCCAAAAGGGGCATGTAAAGTTGCGGCGCAGGCCCAAGGAAACAGTCAAACGCTTTTCGCCATTTGTTTTGATGAGCGATCCATTGGCCGCATACAACTTTTTCTCCCCACCTGCTCTCGTAAATTTCACGCTACTAGTTGGCAAGACTGACACGTCGGCACCTGTGTCGATTAAAAAATTTTGCTTTGAAACGTTGTCGTTAATTATTAAACGGGCTATTTGAGAAGCATCTTCTGATTCGCCCGAACGTTCGGAAGATGCTTTTAGTTTTTTGTAGTTTTCCGGTTATATGAACAGGGTTCGCGGCACTTGGTTGCCTTATCTTTAAACGTTCGGTGATACCAGCAATGCTCCGTAACTTCTTCTGGCTTATGCCGACTATTAGAACTCGATCGTGTTCTCCTTTTGTGTTCGGTGCCGCGAGTGCAAAGGCTATTTATTTGCCTCTCGATTCGTTCTAGGCGTTTTTGAACTTCATCGTTAGTGCTTTGAGGTGTTGCTGACACACTAGCTATGTCCTGGAACTCCCCTACCTCCATAATTTTGTCCGCCAACTTTGCCAATTCAACCAAACTGACATCGGAAGCTTGCAAAATTGCGCGGACTTGTGCTGGCAAGCGCTGTACCCATAGTGACTTCAAAAAGTCTGTCGTTACCTTGTCTTTTGCCAGCGCACTTAACTCATTCAAAAGCTGAGTCGGTTTTTTGTCGCCCAGGTCGATTTCCGACAACAGCTTTTGCGTCTTTTTGCTCACTTTCGCAGTATATATATATATATATATATATATATGTCCTTTATTTATCTAAATATAAATAGAATTACATTTCCGAGCACCATAAATATTAAGATAAAGTTCAGTGTGAACATAGGGCGTCAACAAATTCTCTCCATCTGATTCTATCTCTGGCAATTGTTTTTGTTTGATTCCAGGATACTTGAGCAAGTAAACATTCTTGTTTAAGGCAACGAACCCAGGTGTTACGGGGCCTACCTTGGCGGCGTTGTCCTTGGGGGTTCAAGTCGAGGGCTGTTCTTGCAATTTCTGTTTGTGGTCTTCGCAGTATGTGGCCTATCCACGTCCACTTCCGTTTACGAATATCAATGTGTACTGGCAAGGAGTTTGCTCTTTGGAGCAGAGCTTCATTTGAAGTACGATCTGGCCAGTGGATGTTAAAGATCTGTGTTAGACATTTGTTGATGAAAGTTTGAATTTTTCTCATGGTGGCTTGCGTTAAGCTCCATGTGGTGCAGCCGTAGAGTAATACTGACTTCACACTGCAGTTTAAAATGCGGATTTTGGTTTTCCGAGATATATTATTTCTTCGCCAAATTTTAGATAAGGAAAAGAAGGCTACTCGAGCTTTATTAATGCGATCGGTAACGTCAGCATTTGAACCACCATCCTTAGTTATCTTGCTACCAAGATAACAAAAAGCATCCACATCTTCAATACGCTGGTCATTTATTATTAATGGGGTAACGATATCTGTACCTATGCGCATAAGTTTTGTTTTACTTATGTTAATTTTTAAACCAACTTTTTTGGCAATGTCCAACGAATACCGAATGGTGCATCTCTGTTGGTTTGTTCCAATACGCAATCGAGCAGTAGCAAAAACAACGTTGGAGACAGGACACAGCCTTGACGCACACCTGTGCCTGGAACAAATGACCGGCTCTCATTTCCATTGAAACGTACCCTACATTGAGCGTCCCTATATAGCTCGCGTATCATGATTACTATTTTATCAGGAATTACCTTGTAGGTTAATGCAGACCACATAGAGTTTCGGGATATAGTGTCGAATGCACGTTCACAATTATAAATTCTTTTGTGTAATTCGATATTTTAAATAAATAACGGTCAACGTTCGCTTATTTATGTTGACAACAAAATCGACAACAGTAGTTCAATGTACGTTGTTACATTTATGCTGATCTAACAAATTCCTTAGTTATGAATAAATTCTTTAATACACTGGACATTGATATAAGTAATAATTAATAAAAATACAAATTGATAAAGTAACTCAAAGATTTCTGTGTGCTAAGTACTAGAATAAGTGATTGAGTGAACTTATTGTAGTCACTCAATATTAGGTTAAGTTTTATTCTCATAAGTAGTATTTAAGCAAACAAAAATTGTAAATAAAAATCAATCATTAACCATCAGCTTTCGCTTGTGTTCTTATTTATTATTAAATAAAACATTACAGTCCATTTTTTTGAACACTGACAATCAGTTAGCTTGAAAGGGCTATATCTTCTGAACCCAAAACCTGATTGTAATAAGAGTAGCATATATGAATTTTTTTGTAAAATAGGTTTATTCAATATTTTTTACGAGCACATGAAAATTTTGATTTTTGCTACCTCACTTGTTCTACAGGCGCCACTGTGCGATGCAGTTTTGTTTTAACACACATGTAAATTATATGGGATCTATTTAAATTGTAACCTGTAGTAATGGATACAATAAAATAAGACGCAAATAATATTATGGTAGTAGCGTAAATCTTTAGTTATATTGTATTTTACGAGTAAATGTACGAATAAATTTATTCATATTTTTGACTTATTTAATTTATATTTTTCCACAAAAAACAGGAAAAAATGGGTCTGGAGCTTCCGAAACAAAACATTGGCAAGATATGATATCTAAACCTCGACAAACTGTTGTACAATGGCATCGCTTAAAGTCAGAATAAGCTAAATACCAAAAATCCTACTATTTATAATTACATCGTGCGTTACTGGAGTATATTGCAATAAATTCAGATACAAAATTAACTAACAACTTAATGTTTTAATAAATTAAGAAAATAAAATCCAAACACGTAAGTAAATATTTATGTAAGTAATATTAGTATCCATGTAGACCTTGTGCGCAATTCACATAGTCCATGTACTAACTAGCTGGGTTTAGTTATTATTACGCTGGATGAAGTCAACGGGGGTGAAATGTTCCTGAGGGGATGACACGGGTTATTATATTAACTCGGGAAGTAATTGTAACTAGAGTTTGCCATAATTTGTTATGCAAATATGAAGAAAACATACACATAAGTATATATGAATTTAAATGTATAGAGAATTCGTTTTTTTCGTCTAAAGGTGCCCGAAGACGACATGTTTTTTACATCTGACTTGTCAAGTTTTCAAGTCACATGTAATTGTGAATGTCTGTCAAAATTGCTGTTTTACATAAGCTTTATAATATTTGGTCACACACGTACATGTAATTTGCTTCTGACATTGTCTATGTTTTTTCTCTGTAGTTATGGAGTAAGCCAAAGTAGTTCTTGGTTTCAAAATAGCGTGCTACCACAAAAATTTTTATTTGCGCCGTAAAAAAGTTCAGCCATCTAATCATTTTTTTTTGTCTTTAAATTCCAATATACCAATTTAGGATATTATAATGATACGTTTTTATTTATATATGTACATAATTTCTATTCAATGGAGAAATGATTATACATATATCGGTATTGTAAAATATTAACTTAAGCCGGCTAATGATTCCGTCAACAATGCACCGCCGCTGCGGTTTTCTTCCCGGCATAGATTTCTGACACAGCTGATGTCAGATGATTTGTCAGAAGAAAATAGAGCACGCTCTAATTGAAATTTTGTCAGTTGACTTTGCGTCTGACTTGTACAGATGCAATGTTTTAAAGGTAACACACGACATGTATGTATTTTGCAGTGGCAAATTTGACATGTCAGATGTAAAAAACATGTCGTGTACATGCAACTTAAGTGGATCGATTTGGCTAGGTACCAACCTCCGAACCAAATGTTCTCTTCTACTCAAGTCCGTGAATGTTTAATTGATGAATTATATGAAAAAAGTCGGAAAGTACCAATTGAAAATGAAAAAGTACAACAATTTCGCCTCTTAAATATAGTTGCTCAATCACTCAGGACTCTGCATGCTGAATTTTATGTTTCTATGTTCAGAATTATTAAAAATTCAAAAAGTACCAGTTAAAGAACAAAAAAGTACCAAAAAGCTCTTCCTTACAGATTCTTATTCACTCAGAGCCAGGCATGATTAATTTTTTGTTTCTAGGTCCAATACTAACGGAAATGCAAAAAGGACCATTTGAAGACCAAAAAAGTTCCCTCTTATAGATTCTCACCCATTCGGGACATTGCAGGTTTAGTTTAATGTTTCTAGGTCCAATATTAAAGGAAATTAAAAAAAGTACCAGTTGTAGAACCTCTCCCTTACAGATTCTTATTAATTATATGTTTCTAGGTCCAATATTAACTAAAATTCAAAAAGTACGAGTTGTAGAACAAAAAAGTGCCAACATTTTTCATCTTATAGGTTCTCAAACCTTGCACAAATAATTTTTTATTTCTAAGTTCAATATTACAAAAAATTTAAAAATAACCACACGCAGCACGGAAAAGTAAAAGAAAGTAATTAAATTTCCCGTATTTCCGCTTTCTAAAAATTATTTCGCTCCGTTGAAGTATCAAAAATTTTAGTGGTAATTTTATGGCAGACCATAATTTATTGCGTTATATGTCAATATGCAGAAAAAAATGTTTTTAAAAAAACGTACCAATGGTACGTTCGAATTTCGAAAAAGTACCAAATTTATATTTGTATTTTTTAGATAAGATACGAATTTGGGATAGCCTTTATTCCTATACTTATTGGTTTAAAAGCTATATGGGGAACCCAAAAGTTCCAAAATAGAGGTTAAACCATTTTACTCTCTGTCCGCTTATTTTTTTAATGAACAACGATAAGTATACATTTTTTTTGGGCTTCTATTAGTTTTGGAGATATGAAGTCACCGAATTTTTATCCTTTTTACACTTTTAATAAAATATAAATTGTGCACTTCTGTAGGTAAATGCCTGTAAATAGTGTATTTTTTGTTTAAATCGGTTGACAAACAGAGACGGAAAGTGTTCTTAACCGTTTTGCCTTTGCCGATTTATATTTAGATAACACTAGAAAAGAGAAAATAGGGGTGAGTGGTGTTTCATTTTATGCGTTAGGCTTTTATATGAACTTACCACCTTGAGCTTTAGGGGCAATTAAAATTATAGGTGATTTTAATCATGTAGGTATAAATTTTATTATTATTATAATTCAGTACCCATATTCTATAACATTGGTGAGAACTTCTCGCATCGAAAAGATGTGAAACAAAATATTCCATCGTTTCTCGAAAAGTGAGAAAAAAATGTGTCTGTAACTCATGTCGAAAACTATCAAAAGAGATTACGTCATTACGTTATAAATGTCATATTATTCCACTCGAAGCCAATGTGAAATTGCAGACGTTAGATGAACGCCAGTCAAATATATCGTTGAAGGCGACCAAAATTTACCAAAATTGAAAAATTTTCAATGACGGCGGCGAAAATACAACCGTCGGCTATAGCAAATAATGTAGAGTGCGACTTTAATTTTTGTTGTTTATAAAATAGCTTTGAACACATTCGTATATTTTTGAAAAATGTTAAAAGCAAAATAATTAAAAAATGAAAAAATCAGTCAAAAACAAAATACTTATCTCTTTCATGTTATTATTCATTGCATTTTGCATATTAAATATATTTTTTAGGGGTAATATTTTTTCTCACACCGTTTTTATGCGTGAGTTTATTTGACAGTTCAAAGCGGAAACTTTCTCACAAAAATTTTACAGACACACTTTTTCTGTAAATTGGCGAGTAATTTCCTTACGTGACAGCTATTACTCGCTAAAAAATGTTTCAAACGCAGTTAAGTGAGAAATACAGTTGGTTGTTTCAATGTATGGCATTTTTGTTTCATTTCTGGCTTTTCAATCGAAAAGTTTCTCGAAGCGAGAGTTACAGAACATGGGCACAGGTTTATAATTGAAGATTTGTACTTAGTATTACGTTGTAGAATTTTAGATTAATTTTAGGGTAATATAATCAACAATAGTTTTAGGCTTAGGCCACTTTAAACTAGTCTTGGATTTTGTTGTGTGCACACTATTTCAGATTGCATACCCACTAACCACTCTGAAATCTATACATACCACCTCAATCAGAGTAGGGTTAATGCCACACTTATTGGCAAATTAAAAGATCACATTACAAACACTTGTCCATTTAGTAACGCACATTTAGTTGAATGAAAGTCAATGCAGATAGCTTGATTCAAATACATGCTAATAAATATAAAAAATATAATTGCTGATCAATCAGAATATATGTATGTGAGTGACAAACATAATTGGGTACATTCCAAACCCATATATTCTGATTGGTCAAAATAAATTTGCAAAAAGAGAAATTCTTGATACCTCCGTATATCGAAAGCGATAGATACATTTTGATAATAATAAGAATAGGTAGAAAAGGTTTAGTTAAGTTCTCATAGGTAGTATATGAGAAGACCAAAAATTTAATAAAGACAGACATGAAATTACTAAACTAATTCGGCAACAACTTGCCTTGTGGTTTTTGATTGATAATTCGGCAGTTCCTTTGAACGCCTAAGTTACCAGCTGAAGCCCTGACAGCTACTGAAAATAACCAAGGGCTATAGGGAAAAAATTACAATAAACACAACTTTCATTAAACAACGCACACTACATGGCGATCCTGTCAAAATGTCCTTAGAGGTGGATGAAATTTTTGCGCGTTGGACAGTCTATTTAAAAAGCAAAGAAGAGGAGGAATACAAGTCAAGTAAGCAATACCAGAGTAGGAAAGAACTAGCAATATTATACAGAAGCCTCAGTTTTGCAACAGACAAATCAACCCATAAGAAAATAAGAGTAGAGATAAGAAATTTCAAAAAGAAAAACCTATAATTAAAATCAATTTTCAAAATAACAATTAAAATGTTTAAAAGAAAAAGGTTGTAAAACCGAAAAATCCTATAGGTTTCGCACCAAAAGAAAGGAAAGAATAGACTTAAGAACAAAAAATAGATGATGTAATAAACAAAAGAAAAATAGAATTAGAAACAGTCTTAATGATTAGGAAGTTTTGCGAGAACAAAGGAAGCAAAGACTTAAAACACTATATATGTATTGTTACGATTTTTTTTTTTAACAAAAGTTTTCTCTAATATAGTGGGCAATCACTGGAGTAGAAATCTTGCTGATTTAATTTTTATGTTACATATTAACATATCGCACTTAATCAACAAGAGGGTATTAACTCAAAATTTAAAAATTTTCAGTAGAAGCAAAACAATTTTTAATTTAACATTGAAGGCATATGGAAATTAATTTTAAAACCAACCGTTTCATTACCAAAAAGTAGACAAAATAGCAAGATATTTTTACAGCGGGCAGATATGAATATAGCGTGTAGATATTTTCGAAAAAGTGGAAAAATAAAAATTTTGAGATAATACCCTCTTGTTGATTAAGTGCGATATATGTATGAGAGTTACTTCCCATATTATCATATGCTTGTAAATTGCATTTAAATTCTCACTCTCGATGAGTGTTTATGTAGATCCGTATGGTTGTAACATTACACTTATTGGTAATTACACTCAATTTAATCACGAGATTCATTACCATATATGGTAATATTCCTTGTTTTGGGAAAGTAACATTCGTTGTCTTTTTCCCACCGACGATCAGACTTAATAATCTTGACATTTTTTCCTTTTACTCTGCCGCTTCTTTAATTGTTATTACGCATTATTTTCTTTTGATACGCACTTCGTTAAGTTATAAGCTAATTGAAGAGCTTCATTACCAAAGTTGCAGTGATTGAATATACTAGTGATTCAAATAGTGCGTGGAAAAAAATTACATTTTTTTTTTATATTCATAACCACATAAAAAATTAAAAAAAAAAACTTGGAATTGTTATTAAAATTTTAATTGGTTAAAGTTTTAATTTTGTTAATAAAAAGTTTAAACAAAATTTAAAAAGAAAGTGGAAAAACAAAAGAGTTAAAAGGTCCGATTATTCCCTTTATGTTATTATCTGGAAAGTCACCTAGCCTGAGAAAATACAGGTTATTTTATCCCAAAAGTGGCTGAGGGAATTTTGGTCCTACTTTCATGAGTTTTAGATGATAAATTAAACATAACCACGTTTTGATTGCGTCATTATCAGAAACGATCGCTAAAAGTTTACCAGTGATGATGTAATCCAACACCAAACCAGTTTAAGGGTAATTATGTTACCAAATCCCAAAAGGAAAGTTATATGCAAAGTCTTAGAATTCCGTTCAAATGTAATAAAACACTTATTTAACCTATAGTTTATTTAAAATAACAAATATTTTCTAGAAACTAGTATGAAAAAAAAGACTTAAAACTATAATGTATCTTCCTACTCAAAAAGGTAGTACATGTATCCACTAATTCCGTAAAATTACCTAATAAAAAAAAAAAAAAGAAAACAAAATGATATAAGGAGAAACAAGTAAATAAAATTGTTCTAAAACATAATTAGTCAATTCACAAGGTATCCTAACATGTCATATTGTCAAAATGTCCTAATATTTCACAATGGTTTAAAAATATTGTTGTTGGTTTGTTAACAAAAAGTGTCTTAAATAAATAGAACGTTGCTTGCTGTGTTTATTGTGCTGTCGTAATTAATCAGAAAAGTCCAGCGCTGAGCGGCTGAGCCGTACAACAATATTTTTAAACCATTGTGAAATATTAGGACATTTTGACAATATGACATGTTAGGATACCTTGTGAATTGACTAAATAATTTAACCCTATGATTATGTCCTAAACTATAATTACAATATACAAATTCTCTATTTTCTTACTATGAATTAATCAAATATAATCGTTAAAATATTAAGTTTAAATTAGTAATTAGCTATACTAAATACATTAGTAACTATAAAAAAAAGGAGAAAAATTTAAAAGCATTTGAAAACCAAACAAAAAAAAAATAAATAATTAGTCAATTCACAAGGTATCCTAACATGTCATATTGTCAAAATGTCCTAATATTTCACAATGGTTTAAAAATATTGTTGTACGGCTCAGCCGCTCAGCGCTGGACTTTTCTGATTAATTACGACAGCACAATAAACACAGCAAGCAACGTTCTATTTATTTAAGACACTTTTTGTTAACAAACCAACAACAATATTTTTAAACCATTGTGAAATATTAGGACATTTTGACAATATGACATGTTAGGATACCTTGTGAATTGACTAAATGAATTTAAATACATAATACATAAATACTTTTTAATTTTCTTTAATCATACACTAAAACCTATTTTAAATCCATAGTTAAAGTTATTATACTAACATATTTTTTTGAGTGTAATTTATACATATTTTTTTATAATACTCATGTATCTTAAACTCTTATTACAAAAATAAGTTTTTTTTCTTTTGTTAAAAGCAGCAACAACATCACCATTATAATCATTATGTAACGATTGCTGGGCCCTACAGTCAGAACATCATGATATTAAAACATCAATATAATGCCTTGTTGTGAGTAAACCATTACACTCTTTATTTTTGTAATTATTGCTTTAGTTATCATTTACTCTTATTATTAAATCTCTTTTGATTGAATCGTTAGTATGATCCAATATGGTTCCGTTATTTAAATTTTGTAAATAATAAGAACATCAATACTCATGTTAGTTATTTATTTTCTCTTAAAATTATTCCATCCATCAGGTGGTTGGCTTTGTTGTATTTTCACTAATTTTACTTTCCAATTATTCCAAATAAACCTAAATCTGAATTTTTAATTGTAACTAAAACCAAAATTATGCACTTTTAATTCTTAGATACAAAGGGAAGGATAGCTAAGACGAAATGTTTCTTCAAAGGTAGAAAAAGTTAATGTCAGTTAAAGGGACGGAAGTATTAATATCGGTACGCATTCTGTCTAGGTGTTTTGCAGTCTATCTGTCAGTAGGGTGGGAAACATGTACCCCTTTGGCTTATATGCTTATAATTCGGAATTTTGTTTACTCTATGGTAATCTAAGGCAAATGAGTATTTTATTTATATCGTTAAGCGTTAAGAAACCGGGTTGAGAACCACATTACCAGTTGCTGAGCTAGCCAACATCTATATTTGCCTTTTTAACTCGCTTGTTTTCAGTAAAACGTATACTTTTTTTTTATATGGATTTTAACAATTTTTGTTATTTTTCGACATATACGACGCTTAACATATATGGCGCCCAACGTGGGGCCCTCATGACGATGCATAATTATGCGATTTGGCCAGCGTTGTGTAGGTAGTCTGGTTGACGAAGTAATCATAAGAAGGTCACATTTCATGAATTTTAAATTCCTGAATTTCATAAACCATGTTTTTTTCTTTCTTTCTCCTATTAACTATTAATTTTTTTTTCTCGCTTTGTTTTATGCTCAAATAAATTAGACATAGTATGATTAGTAACATCTCTTACTACAAATTGTATATAGGTCTTCCGAATTTTGTGAATAGAATTTAGTTCTGGATCTAATTGCGATATAAAAATATGTATGTATGTTAACTTGAGCTTAATAGTAATACAATTTTCCATAAGTCTTAGTAACTCTGAATATTTTGAATTCGATATCTAATTGTAATGCGAAAGCTGTACGCACTTTAAAACAAAGTTGTTTTAAATTTTGTATTGTTTTGAAAAGTCCTTGTTTTTAGAATAAAATTTCTATTCTAGCTGCGTCAAAACAGGATAAATTGTTGACGTTATTCAGGTCAATTTTCGGCCATTTAGTGTCTTAAATTTTGCGATTAAAGTCGGCAAAATCATTTAAATAAATTTTAGGAGACTTAAAGGATTATGTAATAAAACATTTAATCAATTATAGATTGATTTGAATGTTTTTTTTTTTTTTGTAATTGACATGATTTTTTTTGCCTTGCAGGAAATATTTTGTTGAGGCTTGATTCTTCCCTTGGAATAGTTACAAATAAACCTATTGAGGCATTTTTTTTATTTTTTTTTAAATTTACTATAAACTAAGGACATAATTTTTTTTTGGTGTTTTCTTAAAATATATTACTAATATAATCATATTGTTTTTAGATACTTATAAAACTTAACAAAAAAAGAAAAAAAAAATCCCCCCCCCACATTTCTTTGTTCTTATTTTAACAGTTCGTAATGAACACTAGAAATTCAATTAGGGGTAGTAAAAGCAATTCTTTCAATAGAGGCCGAGGTTCATCTGCCTCACGAAATAGTACTTCCGGAGAATTACAGAGTAGCATAAGTAGTCCAAAAGCAAAAGTTGTCCACTCTCCTGTCAATATAACGACAGATAAACCACGTTTTTCGAACGATAATTTCGATAGTAAAGCTACAGCTCCACGACAAGTTCAAAGAACAGAGAGATCTTGTAGTTTACCATCCACTACACTTTTTCAAGATATTGAGTTACTTGACAACCAAAATTTCGTTACACAGCTACAAATGTTTTCGTCTCTTGGAGAAGCTTCTGCATTGAACCCAAAAATGAATCCCCCAGACATTAACCCTGCTTAAACCAACAACTCTCCTTTAGCCCCAGATAATAATCCAAACGGAGCAGTATCTTTTGATTCGCTGATAGCTCTAATGAAGCAAACAATGAAAAACACCCAGGAAGAATTTAGGAAAGAACTTTCTACAATTAGGCAAAGTATAGCGCAAATTAGTGTTGCTCCGCCCTCAACTTCAAATTTCACAAATCAAAATACTCCAACTTCAAATAATAATTGCTTTTCTGAAAATTTAAACAGATTAACTACAACTGGAGATGTAAATGTGAAAGTAGAAAAGTGGAAAATTTCGTATGACGGACTACGCTCTGTGGCGGATTTTCTTTTTAAAGTAGAAACCCTTTGTATGAGAACAAAATGTTCTGATGATCATTTGTTGGCCAATTTTCACGTACTTTTAGAAGGCCGTGCTGAACAATGGTACTGACTTTTTATGAAGCAGAACCGAAGTATAACATATCCCTTATTACGTCATGCTTTGACGAAAGAATTCGGGCACCTAGAGTCAGACCATGAAATTTTGTTAAGAATCTCATTAAGAAAACAGCAATATAAGGAAAATTATGATGATTTTCATACTTCAATCGTTTCTTTGAATATAAGACTTCAGAATCCGCTTCCTGATAATACTTTAAGTTTTTACTTTTTAATACTGAGGCTCGAGATCTCAGTGAGTTTAGAGATCAAGCTCGAAAAGCTGAAAAGGTTATTCGAGAAACAAAGTTTTTTAATTCTAATAATTTGCAACCTCGAAATGTAAGTGAACTAGATGTGGCATTAGTTGATAAACTCTAACGAAATCGATCCGCAGCTCGAGGCAATGCAAATGCCTAGTAGAAGGGACAAATTTGATTTTTCTAAAATTCAGTGTTGGAATTGTATGTCCTTCGGACATTCCTACATTTATTGTTCAGATGAAATTAAGCAGCCTTTTTGTTTTAAATGTGGACAAAAGGGCGTTTTAACACCAAAGTGTCCCAATAAGCATTTCCAGGGAAATCGGAAAATGGGCGATCTGGCTACCGGGGACACTCGTCCATCCCACCAAACCCCGAGTTTGAACCTGAATTAGATAAAAGTAATATAAATATTTCTAAAATTTCATCAATACTTAAAATTGATTCGCCTAAAGGAGGAAATGTAAGGGAAATTTCGACACAAACTGATTTAAATTTTGAGAGTTTAACCAAGAATTATAACCACTTGAAAACTTGTACAAAAGAACCTTCATTAAAAATACAAAAATGTAGATTGCGATACCAGAAACGAAAGTATTTTCGAAAACTTTTAGAGGCTACAATCATCCATGGAATGGACAACAGACCGTTCGCTAGAGTCAAAGTATTAGGTGAATCGTTAACTGGGTTACTTGACAGTGGGGCAAATGTTTCCGTTTTAGGAAAAAATTGTTTGTCCTTCATAGAAAGTTTAAATATTACATATAAAGGTGTGAACTCGAAAATACGCACGGCTGATGGAGCTAAGCAAAATGTTGTTGGGTTTTGCATTTTGCCAATACATTTTAAGGAAGTAACCAAGAATATTCAATTCTACTTAGTTCCCGCATTGAGCCAAGAGGCATATTTTGGTATAAATTTTTGGCGTGAGTTTGCTTTAGCCCCTGAAATTATTCCGCCTACCTCCTTCAACATTTCCGAATTGTCGAATAATACATATACACACCAGAGTATTCATAAACTTAGCCCAGAACAGAAACTTGCCCTTGAAAAAACTATAATCGACTTTCCATCATTCGAAAAGCTTGGGTTGGGATGTACTCATTTCTTAGAACACCATATTGATACGGGAGATGCAGTTCCCATTAAGTGTAAACACTGCCCGTTATCACCCCCTCGGCAAGAAGAAGCATATAGTGAGGTTGATAGACTTCTTAAAATGGGTGTAATAGAAGAGTCTAACTCACCCTGGTGCTCTCCAGTGGTCCTTGTTAGGAAGCCCGGCAAAGTTCGACTATGTATTGACTCGAGAAAACTGAATGCCGTAACTAAAAAGGATTCTTAGCCCCTGCCTCATATTAACGGTCTATTAAGTCGGCTTAAGGACACCTTCTTTATTAACGGTTTAGATTTAAAAGATGCATTTTTGCAAATCCGTTTAACTGACTCTTCGAAAGAGAAAACTGCATTTGCCATACCAGGTAAGCCACTATATCATTACAAATTTATGCCATTTGGCTTATGTAATGGTCCCCAAACAATGAGTCGATTAATGGACAAGGTAATACCTTCTCGATTGCGAGAGAATGTATTTATTTACCTAGACGACCTTTTGGTCTGCAGTCATGATTTTCAATCCCATATAGAAATTTTATCAGAAGTCGCTTCATGCCTTAAAATGGCAAAACTAACAATCAACGTTAGCAAAAGTAAATTT
Organism: Pollenia amentaria; assembly: GCA_943735925.1. Lineage (NCBI taxonomy): Eukaryota > Metazoa > Arthropoda > Insecta > Diptera > Polleniidae > Pollenia > Pollenia amentaria. Next base: position 21,920,691 of record OX031011.1, read on the forward strand.
TGCCAAAAAGAAATTCGGTACTTAGGATACATAGTGGGTAACGGTTGCCTTAAGGTAGACCCAGAAAAAGTCGACTGTATCAAAAATTTTCCCCTACCTAAAAGTCCCAAACAGATAAGGCGATTCGTGGGAATGGCGAATTGGTACCGTAGTTTTATAAATAATTTCGCTGATCTTTCAGGTCCCTTAACAGATTGTTTGAAAAAAAACAAATAAATCATTTGTTCTCACGGAAGATGCAAAAATTTCTTTTGAAAAGCTCAAATTAGCACTTTCTACAGCCCCCGTATTAGCACAGCCAAATTTCAAGAAGGAGTTTATAATCCAATGTGATGCCTCGAGAATCGGTGTAGGTGGTGTCCTTTTTCAACACGACGATGATGGCAAAGAACATCCCATTGCTTACGTATCGCAAAAACTAAATAAATCACAGAAGAACTACACTGTAACTGAACTCGAGTGTATGGCTGCTTTAGTATGTGTAAACAGGTTCAGGCCATACATTGAAGGGTTACCTTTCCGCATAATAACGGATCATGCATCCTTGAAGTGGCTAATGTCGCAAAATGATCTTAGTGGCAGATTGGCCCGTTGGAGTCTTAAATTACAGGGATACGATTTCCGCATTGAACATAGAAAGGGATCATTGAATGTAGTCCCAGATTGTTTGTCCCGATTTGACATAGATCAATTGACATCGGAAAACAATAATTTTGAAATTAATTTATTATCCCCTGAATTTGAGAACGAAGATTATGTGCAAATGAGAAGAACTATATTGGAAAATAAAGATTCATTACCTGACCTTCGGTTATCTGAAAACTTAATACTGAAACGCGTAAGGTTTAGACAGGGCATTGACGATGAGGAAGATGGCCTATGACGCATTTGGGTGCCACAGACTTTAACACAGTCAATTATAAAATCTGCTCATGACTCTGAAGCATCATGTCATGGTGGATTCAAGAAAACTTTGTTTCGAATTCGGTCTAAATATTTTTGGCCTTCAATGGCAAAGGATGTAAAATCTTATTTAGAGTCCAGTGGAATATGTAAGGGTATTAAATCGACAAATCGAATTTCAAAGCCTAGTATGGGAAATCAGTTCATAACTTGTCGTCCATTTGAAAGATTTTACTGTGATTTTCTCGGTCCGTATCCTATCACAAAAGCTCAAAATTCAATGATTTTTATTTGTCTTGATCATATGACAAAGTTTGTTTTTTTAAAACCACTCAGATCAGCAACTTCTGCTAATATAATTCTCTATTTTCAAACGGAAATATTTCCGACATTTGGTGTACCTCGATTCGTCCATAGTGATAATGGTAAGCAATTTGTTTCTAAAGAAATGAAGGACTTCTTTCAATCATATGACATTTATTTTATTTATTTATTTATTGTCTATGGATTAATCCTTACAGACATTATAAAATTACACTTCAATAAAATAGACTATAACTAATATTTGATTACATTACACAAATTTTATCATCAATTAAGAAAAGCAATTATTAATCTACTTATTGACTTTGGATCCAACGAATAATCAATAAATCTAAATAATTGATTGAAAGTGTTACACATTCTTCTTAGAGGGTCAGCATCACCATAATTAGCTCTAAAGAATTTAATGGATAATGGTATGAAATTTCGAGATGGTCGTTGAGGAATATTAAATGAAATCTCATTAATTAAATATCCAGCGCAGATATCACCATTAATAATGTTCAGAATAAACGATACATTCAGCATTGTTCTACGACTTTTTAAAGTAGGGAGCTTTATCAGAGCCAGTCGAGATGTGTATGAGGCCAAGGTTAGTGGGTTAAAGTGTAATCCGCGAAGACAGAAGAGCAGAAATTGTTTCTGTACAGATTCAATTAAATTTGAATAAGTTTGGTAAATGGGGTCCCATATAATCGATCCATATTCAAGAATCGGCCTTACAAGTGCCATATATAAGGTTTTTGTAATATACGTATCATCGAACTCTCTTGCCCACCGTTTTATGTACCCAAGTGTTCCTCTAGCTTTATTTATCATAAACGTAATATGCGAATTAAAGCTAAGTTTAGGGTCAAGTAGTATTCCAAGATCAAGAAAATTTTCAACTGCATCAACTTGAATACCACCTAGGAAGTAATATACTATAGCTGGATTATTTCTTGAAAAACGCATTAGTTTACACTTCTTTAAATTAAGCTCCATTAAGTTTGCTTTACACCATTCATAAAAACAACTTAGATCATCTTGTAGGCGTTGGTGATCTAACACTTGGTTGTAAGTTAAAAATATCTTAACATCGTCAGCATACATCAGAACATTTGAAAACTTAATAACTCCAGGTAAATCGTTTATAAAAAGCAAGAATAATATAGGTCCAAGGTGGCTGCCTTGGGGTACTCCTGATGGCACATTTATTTTTCTAGAAAACGTTTTATTAAAAAGGACAGTTTGGACCCTATTCGATAAATAAGAGTAAATCCACTTTAAGGTAAGATCTGTAAATCCCATTATTTGAAGCTTCTTAACCAAAAGAGCATGATTGACTTTGTCAAAAGCTTTGCTGAAATCGGTGTAGATAACATCTGTTTGATTCCTTGCGAAAAAACCACGATTGATAGCAATTGTGAACTGAAGAAGGTTTGTAGTGGTAGAGCAACCTTTTTTAAATCCGTGTTGATATGGAGATATTATGTTTGAGATTTGGTAATATAAATTTTCCGTTATTAATTTTTCAAAAAATTTAGGTATGATACTAAGTTTTGCAATACCACGGTAATTTTCAATATCAGATCTAGTGCCAGACTTAAATAAAGGAACAATATAAGATTCCTTCCAAATTTTCGGAAAATACCCAAATTTAATTGACGTATTGAACAATATCGTTAAAGGGATAGATAAGGCTTCAGCACACATAATCAAAATATTACTCCGGATCTTATCAGGACCATATTTGTACGAGAATTTTAGCTTTTTTAGACCATTTGCGACAGTTTGGGTATCAAAAAACGAAATTGATATAGCTGGATTTTCTACTATCGGAAACGGATAATTACCATTTTTATCATAGGTAGCATCTGAATAAATGGTAGAAAAAAAATCAGCGAACAAATCACTTATACAGTTTGCATCACATGATTCATTTTGATTAAATTTCATCACTGTAGGATAACCAGTTGTTCTTTTTTTTGAATTTATAAAATTGTAGAATGATTTCGGATCAAATTTTATATTATTTTGGATTTTATACAAGTAAAGTGCATAGCATAACTTATTTATTCTTGTATATTCAGCTCGACTTAAAGCATATCTTGAATAATCAACAGAAGATCCAGAACGCTTGAATTTTTTGTAGCATTTATTTTTATTATTTTTAGCCCGAGATAATTGCCCATTATTCCAAGGTGGGCCTGATTCAGATTTCATTCTATATTTTGGAATACATAAATCCATCAAATCAAAAAGTTTATTGTAAAGCACCTTAAATATGTGATCCATATGTGTATTTTTTTCAGAAGGAAATGCTAAAATGCTATTCCAGTCTACATTTACGATTAATTCATTTAGGGCATTGTAGTTTGTTTGTTTAAATGCAAAAACTTTTTCGTGTATGGTAGGCAGTATATTATTGTGTTTCAATGGTAGGTTTATGATTAACTCAATAGCAGGATGAAAACGGTCTTCAGGAGTAGTTACAGGGATTGTACGATTAACATTACAGTCATCTTTATCAGTTACCAAAATTAAATCAAGAATTTTTGAAAAATCATTTATTACTCCATTTATTTGAAAAAGACCCATGTCCTGTAACATGTTGATAAAATCCTTTGAACTGTCACTAAGTTTATTCGGAACGTAATATTTATCCTCTGGGACAAATTTCCAAGATAATGAAGGTAAATTAAAGTCACCCATAACTATAAGGGTGTCCAATTCATTAGAAAATTTAGCAATATATTTAATAGCTTCAGCGTGTTGAATGTAAAGAGACTGTGGGGATGATGGAGGAATGTATGAACATGTAACTATGAACCTTTTATGCTTTAGCTTGATTACAACAGCGATGAATTCAATATCCACCAATGGATCAATATTTATACGTTCCGCATACAAACTATTTGCAACCGCAATAAGAACTCCACCGCCATAAGTTTCACGATCACGGCGAAAAATGTTGAATTTGTTACAAAGAATTTCAGTACTGAGGAAATTATTATTTAGCCATGTTTCAGTAAATACTAGCACCTGATGATTAATGTTAAAACTTTCAACATATAAATTAGATAACTTAGTTCTAAGGCCACGGACATTTTGATAGAGTAAGGACATTACGTTGGCAGTACCATTATTATCTAGTTTTTTGGAACATTAATATTACGTTGAGGTAAATTGGCGACGTTATTGAATAAAGGTTTTTCTTTGTAAATATATTCTCGAACCAAAGTGTTAACGGGCCAGAAGTTTGGATCCAAAACAGTAGAAAAACAATCGGCAGAAATAGTAACCTTAAATGAAGCAATTGATCGTGGTTGTACGAATTGAAATTGATGAATTGAAGATATCGGGTTCGAACCAAGTTTAGATTTTATGTAGTAGTCTACATCTTCCGAGGACGTACCGCAAGCTAACCGAGATATGAAAACTGATTTTCTTGGTGGAACAGCACGTAGTGGATTATGAACAGTTTGATTACATGCAACATAATTATTCGGTATTTGCGTAATTGTGGAAAATGTGTCAGCGAGACCAGTGTCATTATTGACAAGTGGTGTAAGATCTGAATTCGGGGTATTGGACCCCAGAGCAGGAACATTCAAAGATGGAGATGATATAGAGACCACATTATTATTAACTCCGACAAGTGGTGTAACATCTGAATTCGGGGTATTGGACTCTAGAGCAGGAACATTCAAAGATGAAGATGATATAGAGACCGCATTATTATTAACTCCGACCGAAGTCGATGGTGTTTGAATTGACGATATTGAATTTAAAGCAGTTGTAGAAGATTTAATAGCAGTTTTTTTCCGCTTAGGAGATGATCGATCTTGCGTAGATTCGAATTTTTCCAAATTAGAAAATTCTGTAAATAATTTACCAAATTTAGATAATTTATTTTGAACCAGTACATAATCTTTACTAAGTTGGTCGAATTCATTTTTATAACTTTTAAAAAACTTGTAGAATTCCATATTTATTATTTTGCAGTTAACACAACACCATTGAAGAGACTTGGCTTGATCAGCAATCGCATCCGCATCCCGGGCCTTCAGTTTTGTACATTTAAGGTGATAATATCCTGAGCACAGCCAACAGGATATCATACGATCATCACCAGATATATTACAGTTAACATTCAAACAATCCATAGTCAAAAATAATATATGTTAGTGTTTTTAAGAGCGATAATTTTTAAATATTATTGTTTACTGGGTAAGACTGGATGAACAACAATCTAGTCGTTAATAGAGGGCGACACCGAAAAATAAATTAGCTAATACACAAACCAATACAGTTGGAACTAAGTAATGTCGGTAATAACGATCCCGTGCGTTCACAGTTGTATATGTTGATTAGCAAATCGATCAGCTGTTAAAACAGTTGTATATTTAAGTTTTTAATGTGTGTAGACTTTTATAATTACAAACAAAATCATGAATCTAACAAAATAAATCACAAATACGAATTTGCGACAAATAGATGATAACCAGGAACTATACTTTATAACACCAACACGACGGAAAACAACGAAAATATTTTAAACAGGCTTTTGATTTTTAAAAACGTTTAAAACACTCAAAACTAGTCTTTTACAACAGAGCAATACAAAACACACGTCGACTTGATGCAAGTGTTGCCAGCACTATTTTGATGCCATATCACTACAGGGTTTTATGCCCCACACTCAAATGCTTCGGAAAGAGCAAACCAGGAGATTATCACGAAAATTAGGTATTTTTTGCGCGATCATAAAGAACATCGAGATTGGGACAGATACATTCCACAAATTCTGTCAATACTGAGGAGTGATTTTCATAGTTCAATAATATGTTCACCTTATTTTGCCGCTTTTGGCCAAAATATGGTCCAGCATGGATCCTCTTATAAAATTTTAAACAAATTAGGATGCCTATCTGGAGAGGATTTTTCTATTTCAGACCATGCAGACAAATTAGCTAAAATAAGAGGGAAATTACGGGACAATTTAAATCAAGCACATACAAAATCCGCAAAAACATACAATCTTCGAAGTAGAAATATCGAATTTCACAAAGGACAAACAGTATTCCGGAAAAATCATGTTCTTAGCAATCTGTCAAAGAGTATAAATAAAAAGTTTTTGAATAAGTTTCTCAAGTGTAAAATAAGACAGAAGATAGGAAATAATCTTTATGAAATTGAAGATGAGAAAGAGAAGTATTTGGGAAGGTTTCATGCTTCCGACCTGAGAATTTAATAAAACCCGGCTTTCGTGGGTCGTGCCACACAAAATGTTGCAAAATTGAAGAATATCAAAAATAATTTTTTTTTTCAAGAACACAGGAAAATCGGTTTACTGTTCGTCTTAAAATTTTGGCTCAAAATATCAGAACGAAGCAGTTTTGTTACGATTTTTTTTTTTAACAAAAGTTTTCTTTAATATAGTGGGCAATCACTGGAGTAGAAATCTTGCCGATTTAATTTTTATGTTACATATTAACATATATGTATGAGAGTTACTTCCCATATTATCATATGCTTGTAAATTGCATTTAAATTCTCACTCTCGATGAGTGTTTATGTAGATCCGTATGGTTGTAACATTACACTTATTGGTAATTACACTCAATTTAATCACGAGATTCATTACCAGATATGGTAATATTCCTTGTTTTGGGAAAGTAACATTCGTTGTCTTTTTCCCACCGACGATCAGACTTAATAATCTTGACATTTTTTCCTTTTACTCTGCCGCTTCTTTAATTGTTATTACGCATTATTTTCTTTTGATACGCACTTCGTTAAGTCATAAGCTAATTGAAGAGCTTCATTACCAAAGTTGCAGTGATTGAATATACTAGTGATTCAAATAGTGCGTGGAAAAAAATTACATTTTTTTTTTATATTCATAACCACATAAAAAATTAAAAAAAAAAAAAACTTGGAATTGTTATTAAAATTTTAATTGGTTAAAGTTTTAATTTTGTTAATAAAAAGTTTAAACTAAATTTAAATAGAAAGTGGAAAAACAGAAAAGTTAAAAGGTCCGATTATTCCCTTTATGTTATTATCTGGAAAGTCACCTAGCCTGAGAAAATACAGGTTATTTTATCCCAAAAGTGGCTGAGGGAATTTCGGTCCTACTTTCATGAGTTTTAGATGATAAAACTAAACATAACCACGTTTTGATTGCGTCATTATCAGAAACGATCGCTAAAAGTTTACCAGTGATGATGTAATCCAACACCAAACCAGTTTAAGGGTAATTATGTTACCAAATCCCAAAAGGAAAGTTATATGCAAAGTCTTAGAATTCCGTTCAAATGTAATAAAACACTTATTTAACCTATAGTTTATTTAAAATAACAAATATTTTCTAAAAACTAGTATGAAAAAAAAGACTTAAAACTATAATGTATCTTCCTACTCAAAAAGGTAGTACCTGTATCCACTTATTCCGTAAAATTACCTAATAAAAAAAAAAAAAAAGAAAACAAAATGATATAAGGAGAAACAAGTAAATAAAATTGTTCTAAAACATAATAATTTAACCCTATGATTATGTCCTAAACTATAATAACAATATACAAATTCTCTATTTTCTTACTATGAATTAATCAAATATAATCGTTAAAATATTAAGTTTAAATTAGTAATTAGCTATACTAAATACATTAGTAACTATAAAAAAAAAGGAGAAAAATTTAAAAGCATTTGAAAACCAAACAAAAAAAAATAAATAATGAATTTAAATACATAATACATAAATACTTTTAAATTTTCTTTAATCATACACTAAAACCTATTTTAAATCCATAGTTAAAGTTATTATACTAACATATTTTTTTGAGTGTAATTTATACATATTTTTTTATAATACTCATGTGTCTTAAACTCTTATTACAAAAATAAGTTTTTTTTTCTTTTGTTAAAAGCAGCAACAACATCACCATTATAATCATTATGTAACGATTGCTGGGCCCTACAGTCAGAACATCATGATATTAAAACATCAATATAATGCCTTGTTGTGAGTAAACCATTACACTCTTTATTTTTGTAATTATTGCTTTAGTTATCATTTACTCTTATTATTAAATCTCTTTTGATTGAATCGTTAGTATGATCCAATATGGTTCCGTTATTTAAATTTTGTAAATAATAAGAACATCAATACTCATGTTAGTTATTTATTTTCTCTTAAAATTATTCCATCCATCATGTGGTTGGCTTTGTTGTATTTTCACTAATTTTACTTTCCAATTATTCCAAATAAACCTAAATCTGAATTTTTAATTGTAACTAAAACCAAAATTATGCACTTTTAATTCTTAGATACAAAGGGAAGGATAGCTAAGACGAAATGTTTCTTCTAAGGTAGAAAAAGTTAATGTCAGTTAAAGGGACGGAAGTATTAATATCGGTACGCATTCTGTCTAGGTGTTTTGCAGTCTATCTGTCAGTAGGGTGGGAAACATGTACCCCTTTGGCTTAACATCTTGCCTTTGTGGATTTATTTGAGATTTTTAGGAATGCTTATAATTCGGAATTTTTTTTACTCTATGGTAATCTAAGGCAAATTAGTATTTTATTTATATCGTTAAGCGTTAAGAAACCGGGTTGAGAACCACATTACCAGTTGCTGAGCTAGCCAACATCTATATTTGCCTTTTTAACTCGCTTGTTTTCAGTAAAACGTATACTTTTTTTTTATTTGAATTTTAACAATTTTTGTTATTCTTCGACATATACGACGCTTAACAGTATATATATCTAAACATAATAAAATTTGATACTATTTAAAAATCTAATAGACAATTATACACTGAAAAAATTATTAAATTTCTCCAATTACCAAATTTGTTCTAAATTCATAATATCAAGCAAACAAGTTGTTGATTTTGCACCTAAAAGCAAAATGATTATAATGATTACTAAAAATTTTTAAAAAATATTTTCAATAAATGATATTTTTAATTTAAAAAAAAAAGTGATCGGGAAGCTTTGCCATTTCAAACAATGTGTTAATTTATTTAATTAGATATTGACAATTCCCCACAACAGTTCTACATGTTTTAATTAGGTACTTTGAAAGAATTCTGGAAGAACTTAAAAAAGAGTCCAGGAAGAACTTACACCAAATCAATGTTAGTGAATAAATTGAAATATGTAAAATACATATTAAAAATAAAAAAGAATAAAATAAAAATAGTATAAAGATTAGGATACCAGATTAAATGGAAAAAATATATGAGAAGGTAATCAATTTATTATCCAATGCAAAAAAATCATTAAGTAAGGGATACACAACAGAAACTATACAGTTAATGAGAAAAGAACTAGAGGAACTAACAGAAAAGAGTGTCAAAATATTAAGGGACACTGAATTATCAGTAGAGGACGTACAATTTAATACTACAAAATTTGATCAACTCAGAAGAAAAGCACCAGCAGTATTGAGACTTCACGAAGAAAAATTAGAACGAGGTAGTAGTTGTATAGCATTATAATCAAAGAAAGACAAATTAGTTAAAATGGCGAATGAGGGTCTAAGTACTACGGAACTAGCATCAGTTTCAAAATTGTTACCTATTTTTAATGGAACAAAGGAAGAACTTAATCCATTCTTAGCAAATTTAGAAATACTTCACGACACATTTCCTGATAGTAAAAGTAATTAATTTTTCAATTTTGTATATAAAACAAAAATAACAGCTAAGGTACTGGACAGAATTCGACAAATACAAGTCCCAACGGATATAGGCACACTAATTTCAACATTAAAGGAAGCATACAAGCCAAAACAATCACCAATCGTAGTTCGGAATCAATTAACACGGGTGACACAGACGGACACAATAAGAAAGTTCGCAGACAGAGTAGAACAGTTAACAATGGAACTGAATGAAATTCAGATAAGCACTTTAGGAGAAGAAAACAGGAACATTATAAGTTAGACGAATGCAGTTATAGCATTTAATACTTTCATAAACGGACTGAAAAACAATGAAATTATCAGAACAATAGAAACAAGTAGATTAAAGAAACTTAGCGAAGCTATTGAAATAGCATTAGAAGCTTTAACTGATATTAGACAGAACCAAGTTATGTTCCAGACAATGCAACCAAAGAGCAATTTCAGAAATGTCAATAACAACTACAAAAATAATTTTAATTCAAACTATTCCCCTAATAGAAACAGTAATCAGAATAACCACGATAACAGTAGACATAGAAACACAAATAATAATACCAACAGATACAACCATAATAGAAACGGATACAATAGCAGTGTAAACCGTGGTGGAATGAATAACAACAATATAGGTACTCATAGAAGAAATGATGACAGAAACAGTGGCAACAATAATAACAAAAACAATAACACTAAAAATAACTATCGTAAAAACAACCAATATAGAGGACGGAGTACATATCATATACAAGAACAGGGAAACTCGTGAGACCCGGAGACCGTACAACAACAGGTATCTCCGGAGCAAACGGAATAAATTTAAGCAAAGTATTTACCATTTCATCTGATCTTAAGAACTATGTCAAACTAAATGTACTAAACACACATCGTATACTTACTTTTCTAATGCACACTGGAGCCGATGTCTCATTGTGCAAAGAAGATTTGTTACCAAAACATGATGAAGATCCAGATGACTACTGCTGTTTAACAGGAATAACAAGGGAAGAAATAAAATCACTGGGTTCCTAAGAAATAGCAATACAAATTGATGAAACAACATTCAAACATAAAATACACATGGTGAAAGAAGACTTTCCCATTTACACTGATGGCATAATTGGACGAGATTTTCTGTTAAAATACAATTGTAACATAGGCTATTAAACATTTATACCAACCGTCAATGTCGGAAAAGAAATTTTGACGTTACCAATACATAACAATACATTCAATATAACAACAATAAAGATTCCACCAAGGAGTGAAATAATAGTACCATTTCAGTTAGATATTGAGAAAGATGGCGGTATGCAATCGAAAAATTGCAGAAGGTATATTTCTGGCAAATGCCATAATTCCAAAAAACGGTAATAAACATATTAAACTATTAAATATATCGGATAGAACTACAATAATAAAAAATTTGAAAGTAGAAACCATAAAACTAAAGAACTATGAAATATATAGAACTAGCGATGTGAGAACTAAATATAATAAAGAGCGATTCATTAGATTATTAAAAGACCTAAACATTGACAACCATGATGAAGTAGCGAGAGGTGAATTGTAAAAAATACTTGAGAAATATCAATCAATATTTTATTTGGAAGGTGAGAGTCTAACAACAAATAATTTCTACAATCAAACCATCCATTTGAATGACACGAACCCAGTTTACATAAAAGACTATCGTTTACCGCAGACAAATACTGAGAAGATAAATAATCAAGTTAAAATTTTATTAAAGCAAAGGATAATAGAGCCATCAATAAGTCCATACAACGCTCCGCCCTTGTTAGTTCCTAAAAAGGGACAGGATGATTTAAAGAAATGGAGACTAGTTTTCAGAAAAATAAATGACAGGATAGTAAATGACAAATTTCCGTTGAAAAGACTGGACGACGTTTTAGATAGACTGGGGAGAGCGAAATATTTTCCACTTTGGATATGACAAGTTCATTCCATCGAATTGAACTTGATGAAAAATCAAGACCTTTCAAAGCTTTTTCAACTCAGAATCGTAATTTTCAATACACCAGATTACCTTTTGGACTAAAGATATCATCTAATAGTTTCCAGAGAATGCTAACCATAGCATTGTCGGGATTGCATCAGATTTTGCACTGGGTGCAATTTTATCTGAAGGTCAGATAGGTGAGGATTTACCCATATCATATGCAAGTAGATCACTAAATAAACATGAAAGAAACAAGCCAGTAATTGAAAAAGAACTATTAGGAATTTATTGGGGCATACAATTTTTCAGACCATATTTATATGGAAGGAAGTTAACAGTTGTCACTGATCACAGACCATTAGATTCTTTTTTCTCACATAAGAATCCTAGTTCAAAGCTAACAAGAATAAGGTTAGAACTATCCGATTATGATTTTGAAATAATATACAAAAAGGAGTAAATAACACAAATGCAGATGCCTTATCTAAAATACAAATTGATTCTGAGATATAAAAAAATATGATACCATCAGAAAATGATGATAAAGTAAAGAAAACACTAGTTGTAACAAGAGGTGTGACTAACAAGTCATCAGAGAATAATATCATCAGCGGATCTCATAAGGAGCCTGATCAACTCTATATGTGGGACAGCACATCTATCTATGATATAAAGCGCGCAAATAAATTAAAATTTATATTAGAAAAAAAGGCCAATTGAAGATATGAAAAAATTATATGAATATATAATAGAAAATGATATAAAGAAAATTGAAACACGTGTAAGGTGTAGCGATTGTCCAAGGCACTTAGGTACTCTTATGGAGAAGTTATCATCTTATTTGAAGAATTTAAAAAATATGAGTTTGCAATCGATATTAATGATTCAATATTTAATATAATTCCTGCAGAAGAATTTAAGGCCACATACAACAAAAATTGTAAAATAAATAAAGATGACGTAATAACATTGTTATACAGAAAACCTCAACATATAATAGAAGATGATAGAAAATCAGAATTAATAATGTCCACCCCAAGGAGGACATTTTCGAGTAAGAAAAACTCTACTAAAACTAAAACAAATGTACATGTGGAAAGGCATGAACAAAAACGTAAAAAATTACGTATCAAAATGTGAGCTATGTCAGAAAAACAAACATACTAAAGAACTAATGAAAGTGACAAATACACCGATAAACATTTCAAATACTAAAGTGATTGACACAGTAGGTCCATTACGTCCAACAAATGACTTTAGGTACATTTTAACTATGCAATGCGAACTGGCAAAGTATGTAATTGCCTGTCCAATGAAGACAAAAGAAGCAAAGTCAATAGCAAAGGCACTAGTGGAAAATGTAATTTTGAAATATGGACTATTTAGCATACTTAAATCGGACAGAGGAACGGAATTTACAAATGAATTAATGGGAGATATATGCAAGTTATTGAAAGTAGAACAAAGATTTTCAACTCCGTACCACCATAAGACATTAGGAACTGTTGAAAGAAATCATAGGGTACTGAGTGATGAATATTTTATATCTTTTGTAGAGGATGACAATTGGGAACAATGGATTCCTTACTATACATTTGCATATAATACAACATCACATGTAGATACCGAGTGCTCCCCATTTGAATTAATTTTCGGAAAATTACCAATGTGGTGTGTGTCCTTGAGTATGGAAGACTAAGTGTCCCTTTTTATTGTTCCCTATAGCCCTTGGTTATTTTAACTAGCTGTCAGGGTTTCAGCTGATTGGATAGGGGTTCAAAGGAACTGCCGAAAGATTTTGGGGCTTGTAATTAAGAACACTAAGGCACGATGTTGCCGATTTGGATTAGTAATTTCAAGTCTGCTTTTATTTTGGATTTACAAGCGCTCATATACCATACATGAGTTTTTAGCCTAGCCCTTTTTACTTATTCTACTTATCAATTAAGTTCTATTTGGCTTTGTCGATATTATGAACATATGAATAATCACTCTAGTTACAGTTATGTTGACCAATAGGAATGTTTGTGATTACACCCATTCCTATTTGTCACTCAATTTACAATTCTTATTATTATTTGTGTTTATCATATTCATACCCCAAATAACTTGCATTCCAATTGATGTGCGTCACCTGGTAAATGCCGTTATTTGATCTTGCACAATTACCCTACTCTATTTAGGTTGGTATGTATATATTTAAGAGTAGTTTAAGGGTATTCGGTGGCAACTTATGAGGTACACTACACTACTGAACATTTTTTATCATTTAACCTACTATAAAATGCTTCAATTTGTGGGAGTTTATTTTCATTTAATTTTTCAAATAAATTTAAATATTCATAAGGAAAAACACCCTGTCGCTTCATAAAAGAAAACTTCTCAGCATCTGGAAAATATTTTCTAACTGCATTTAAATCTTAAAGAGTCTAAAAATCTAAGCTCAATTTTTTTTCAGTTTTATAATCTCGCACCTTTTCAAGTTGTATTGAAATAATATACTGAGGAATATTTTGCTTCACTTTTCTTATATACAACTCATTTATATAATCATCAATTTCTTCATCAGTATATACCCGAACAGTATACGACAAAGAAATGTATAATTCTTTATTTATTGGAATTACATTTGTCTTCCCTTTAATACTAAGTAATTCTCTAATAAATAAGTGACAATCATATTTCGAAAAATTGTGGAAAAATATATTTTCCTGATAAGTGGCAGTGATCTCTCACAGCTAGTTCATCACCTAGTGCTAAACCGCAAATATGACAGTTAATAGAGTTTAAAAATTGTTCTTCTTCTAAGGGGGTTAATGCATGGGGACAATTTTGTCATTATACTTCTTATAAATTTGTCTCCATTCACTTATTAAATTATTTACTAAATTTTGCCCTACATTAACACTACTACTACTACTAACCATTTTAAACTTATCTAAATTTTTATTAAAATTACACTTAATACTAAAACCATATGCACATGGAACATGTTTTTTTATATATCTACTATTTTCATTAATACTACTTACATCTACTTCCTCGATAACGCATTCGAAATCCGCATACACAGCAAATGGAACTTCCATCTGCCTTTCATAATGTTGGTATTTTATGATGGATTTGTCCCCCCTCGGCATCTTGGGAATGCACTCTCCACATTCTTTTTCTTTGTGAATAAGCATTTTTTCCGGTATGTCTGTGGGGTAAAGGCATGCATTGCAAAATATAATTCTTTCATTATGCGCTGATATTTGACTTGAAAGTAGTTTAAAAAAAAAAAAAACAAAAAAAATAAGAAATAAATTTATTAAATTGAATAGATTTATAGTGCATTTTACTCCCACATTCACTTTCCAACAGCAACAAATTTATTTGCACCTCCTTCTCACTTTTTGTGATGTAGTAGGGAGCAACAACCGTTTTCAATTTTCTTTCGAACCATAACACATTTACACTTATTTCTTGTTGCACGCTGAGTTCTGCTGAACCTATCCAAAGAAAAGTACGTTTGGCATGTAGTAAAAAGGTAGAACGACCAGCTCAGACGGTCCAAGGCGTTGTTCTGTACCCCAGTGGATACGTGCAATCATAGCAATTACATGCCTTAAATTCCACTGCCATAAAAAGAGCAAATTTATTTTACAAAACAATCGCAAGAGTGGTGATGTCTCTCAAGGAGTGAATTTTTCCCTACCCTAACATTACAAATGGTAATACGCCTATGGCAATTTACACCCCATAATATATTTAAAATTGCCCCTTTAAAATAACGTAACAGGGTTTAAATCATTTTTAATAATTCAAGATGCTTTCCCATTTATTATTAGTTTTAGAAATTCATAATTTTAAGTTTGTTTAGAAAAAAAAAAAAAAAAAAGGTAAATTTAATAATAATAGTACATTAAGTTTATAATTTAGCAATAAAATTGTACTTCTGTGATACAATTTTAAGGAAAATGCTCATAATTATATGTTTATATATTAATAATTTAATTTAAGCCTAAATGCTTTGATTTTGAATTCATTGGGTAAAGCAAAATATATGTAAATAAAAACAGATTGATAACATTTACTCACATTAGATTTTGAATATATATTTTGTTGTTATTGATGGTGAAATAATAGATTTACGTATATGAAGATGAAAAATTGATTAACATGATGATCGTTGTAATGGCCATTCAGCGAGTCATGTCGAACTGTGTTTTTTTTTAACAAAACAAAAATTATCTGAAAATATTATTTACTTAAATAACAATAAAATTTACATATGTATATTAAATTGAACAAAATTGTAGTTTCTTTTTTTCTTTTAGATAAATACCTTAATTTTTTTTTTTTTTTTTATAAATTATACCACTTTCCATAGTTTGCTTTACCTTACATACATATTACGTGTCACAAAGGTGGGACAAGAGGTTTTCAATAATTTCTGTTCTTCTTTACACCTAATTTGCTTAAATTAACAAAAGAATCTGATTCAACGTTTGCAATAGTCAATGTTGTGTTGTTGTTGTTTTCTTCTCTTTTTTTTCCCCTCTTTCTCCTTTAAAATTCCTCTGCAATATGATCGACACTCTTTCAAAAATATATCAATAACTATTTTTTTCCTTTTATTATTATTGCTCCAGTAAGTTTTAATGAGTTATTGAACAAAATATGAATGAAAAAGCAAATATCAATGAAATTGTAATAAAGTGTAGTTCTCGTTTTTATTGATATTTTTTTTGCGTAAATCCAGTGAGCAAACGTGTAGCTACCCAGTAGGAAAAATTTTCTTTTTTTGAATTAAAGTAAAGAAATGAAACAAGAAATTTATTTTAAATATGACAATATTATACACAAAGTTAGTTTTATAATACCTCGTGGAGCACTTAATGACGCAATTAAAGATGAATCTTAATTTAGATTTATTGCATAAAATTTCTGTTTAAATACTCAGCGAGTATTAAATACGAGTGGTTATAAAATCTTCTAAAATATTTTTGTTTTAATTTCACAAACATAGTATAATTAATATAAAAGTTTTACCTCTTTCAATGTACATATACAATATGTGTGTATGTATATACATAGATTTTGTTTTATGAAAATCTTTAAGCAATTAAATATTGCAATGCGCTGATTTTAAAAATTTTTTTATAAACGTCACACTGTTTAAGAAAATACAAATATTGCAAGATTCTCTAAACACTTAGAGATTTATTTTATCACACGTGACTACTATGGCGTATTTTGTCTTCACAGTTTGAATACAGTTTATAAAGTGGACAGGAAGTTCTATAAGTCGAATTAAATTGCTCTCACTTACAATCTTAAAGTTATTCAGAAGCTTGTAGGTATCAGTGCTACCAAATAAATGTTGTAAATAAAACATATGTGAATAAGTGATGTCGTGTGAATAAAGGTGACCAGATATAATGAATTATAATAAAATATTTAAGTTTGATTATATGTGACATACCCATGAAATGTAGAACATTTTAAAATCATTTTAGATTAAAAAAAAAATTTGTTATTGAATTAGCAAAAAAAAAAAAAAATCGCAACAAAACTGCTTCGTTAGAAGAAATATAGATTTATATTATTGAAAACGAACAGTAAACCGAATTGCCTTTTTTTTTTTTTTTTTTTTTTTTTAATGTTGGCCTAGTCGTGTGGCTCGACCCACAAAGCCGGGCAATAAAATTTTACTTTTTGAGGTCTGAGGCTTGATATCGACCAACATAGTTGCCATTAAAGTCTTCAATATCGTACAAGGAATTGCCGACTCGAGCCTTTATTTTACATTTTACATATTTTGGCATGAATTTAGCATTTAATCTTTTTGACTGATTACTTAAAATGTGATTTTTACGGAAAACAATTTGGCCCTCATTGAAACTAATTTTTCTTGATCTAAAATTATAATACTGACTTGCCTTTTTATGTGCTTTATCCAAATTTTCCCTTATTTTATCCCTTATCCTATGTAGCTTATCTGCATTAGTTTTTATGTCAAAGAAATCGTAATTTAAACAATTTAGTTTCTCTAATATTTTATATTCAGTACCGTGATGGCACATGTTTTGTCCAAAAAGGGCATAATACGGGGAACAATCAATTGATCGATGGTAGTCGCTTCTCAAAATTGATAATATTTCTGGGACGTATTTATCCCACTTTGAATGATCCTTATCATTTTCTAAGAAACACCGCAACTTAGTAATAATCTCCCTATTAACGCGCTCAGATGCGTTAGCCTGAGGCGAATAAAACCCAGTTTTAATGTGTCCAATACCATACAAATTAAGGAAATCATTCATATCCCTGGAAATGAACTGCTTACCGTTATCACTGTGTATAAATTGTGGTACCCCAAATGTTGGGAAAACTTCGGTCTGAAAGAACAAAATAACGTTTTGAGTGGTTGCGGCTCGCATGGGTTTCAGAAAAATGAACTTGCTTAAGTGGTCTAGGCATATAAACAAGTAAGAATTCCGAGCCTTTGAGCATGTATAGGGCCCTAAAAAATCACAAAACACTCTTTGAAACGGCCTTAAAGTTTGGAAAGCCTCACCCATTGGTGGTCTAGAAATTTGGTTATTGCTTTTTACTGATTTGCATACATCACATTTTCCTATATAATCTTTAAGGTCTTTAGCCATTGTAGGCCAATAATAATTTTGCCGTAATCTTGACAAGGTTTTTGAAAACCCCCCATGGCATGTTGTAGTAGAGTTATGTGCATATTTAATTACAGTTTGTATTAATGAAACAGGCAGCCAGAGTCTCCATGTATCTTCCTCATCGTCTTGCACACCACGTCTGAATTTTACTCTTTTAAATACAAGGTTATCTTTTACGCATAAATCTGGCAGACTTTCCTTATTATCAAGCACTGTTTTTCTTATTATTTCATATTCTGGGTGATTAAAATCATTGCAGTTTACATCAATTTCACTTTTGAAATTCAGTTCATCAACATCAAAACGAGAGAGTGCGTCGGGGACCACGTTGAGTGAACCCTTACGATGCTCGATTTGGAAGTCGAAACGCTGAAGCTTAAGGCTCCATCTTGCCAGGCGACCGGACAAATCCTTTTGGCGCATGAGCCACTTAAGACTGGCATGATCCGTGACAATCCGAAAAGGTAGTCCTTCAATATATGGTCTAAATCTTTGAACAGATATTACTGCTGCAAAGCATTCCAGCTCTGTAACAGTATAATTCTGTTGGGCTTTATTTAGTTTTTGTGAAACAAATGCAATTGGGTGTTCCTTGCCTTGATCGTCAAATTGTATTAGTACGCCACCTACACCGATTTTTGAAGCGTCACATTGAATTACAAATTCCTTTGAAAAATCAGGTTGAGCCAGTACCGGTGCTGATGACAGTGCTAGTTTTAAATTTTCAAATGCCGCAATCGCTTTATCTGACAATTTAAACGGTTTGTTAGATTTTTTGAGGCAATCTGTTAGAGGACCGCTGAGATTAGCAAAATTGTGAATAAACCCACGATACCAGTTTGACATGCCTATAAATCTTCGAACCTGACCTGGTGATTTTGGTATTGGGAAATCAACAATGCTCTCTATTTTTGAATTATCGACCTTTAAGCAACCGTGCCCTACAATATACCCCAAATATTTAATTTCGCGCTGGCAAAACTTACTTTTGCTTACGTTAATAGTAAGTTTAGCAGCTCTTAAGCATGCAGCAACTTCACTCAAAATTTTACAGTGGGACTCAAAATTATCACTACATACCAGCAAGTCGTCCAGATATATAAAAACGTTTTCCCTGAGTTTTGACGGAATTACTTTATCCATCAATCTACTCATGGTCTGCGGACCATTACATAAACCAAATGGCATAAATTTGTACTGGAAAAGAGGTTTACCTGGCACGACAAAAGCAGTCTTTTCTTTGGAGGACTCTGACAAACGTATTTGAAGAAATGCGTCCTTCAAATCAATTCCGCTGATGTAGTGAGTATCTTTCAATCTGCTCAAGAGGCCGTTGATATGGGGTAAAGGATATGAATCCTTTTTCGTCACAGCATTTAGTTGTCGAGAGTCGACGCATAGCCTAACTTTCCCTGGTTTTCGAACCAACACCACAGGTGAGCACCACGGTGAGTTAGTCTCCTCAATTACTCCCATTGACAAAAGACGTTCTATTTCCTGAAATGCTTCAGCTTGTCTTGGAGGAGATAAAGGATAATGTTTTCCCTTCATAGGGGGTGAATTACCAGTATCTATATGATGTTCAAGTAGATCAGTACATCCCAGCCCCATTTTTTCGAATGAAGGAAATTCTAAAATTATATTATCTAATTTAAGCTGTTGATCAGGTGTTAATGTATGGAATTTTGAATCCTTTTCTAAGCCCTTTTGTATTTCTGAAATACTGGGAATAATATCAGGTGCAATAGCAAATTCTTTCCAGAAATCAACGCCGAGATATATGGTTTGTTTTAAGCTTGGTACTAAATAGAAGCAAATATCTTTATACACATTTTTAAAGTGTACAGAAAGTGTACAAAAACCAATAATTTTTTGCTTATCACCATTTGCGGTAGATATAGTGGAATTAAATTTTCTAATTTTAGTTCCAGTTCGTGAAACAAATTGTAGGCAATCTTTTCCAAGGACCGAAACATTCGCTCCAGAATCGAGCAATGCTAAAAATGATTCCCCAAGGATTGTTATTTTTACAAAAGGACGATTATCATCGCCTGTCAAAATAGTGGACTCAATTTTCTTACGAAATGTTTTTCTAAGTTGGTACCTTTCCCTGCATTTAATGATATTGTTAGATAACGGTTTGCCGGTTATTGAATTATCAAAAGTAAAATTAGTAATATTTGATGTTATGTTCGAATTTGTATCTGTATGTTTGTTGCTGAAATTTGATATAATTAAATTAGATTTTTCATCATTTATTGCAAGTTTGCAAGTAATTGCATTTGTGTTATTAATTTGCTGTACAGGTTTTGGTTTAAGTGAAGTAGATTCATCCAGATTACTAAATTCTAATTCTGACCTCTGTCTAGCACCGGGTTTTGGTGTTCTAAACGGGATGTCCCGGTACTCATCTCGCCGCTTTTTAAGTTTTTCTGATGGTCATTGGGACATTTAGGTGTTACAACACCCTTAAAACCGCATCTATAACAGAAAATATTTCTTACTTGGTCAGGACAGTAAATATAAGAATGCCCAAATTCTAAACAATTCCAGCACTGTATTTTCGAGTAATCTGCTTTACGTCTCGTGAATTGCAGTGCTTCTATTTGCGGATCTACCTCTAATTCTTCATCAGAATTTTCCTGAAAATTTAATTCATTAACGTGTCTAGCTGAAGAGTAAATTGGGTAACTTCTACTATCTTTAAGAATTTCTTCCCCTTTTCTTGCCATATCCCTTAATTCATCAAGTGATTTTGGTTGTGAGTTAAATAACATAAATTTTAAATTTGAATTTACATTTTTCTTTAATATGTCAATTAATGATCTTTCAGGTAACGGTTCTTTCAACCTCGAGTTCATAGAAATTACAGCAGAGTGAAAATCATCGTAACACTCTTTGTGGTGCTGTTTTCTTAAAGATATTTTAAGAATAATATCATGATCACTTTCAAGGTTCCCAAATTCTTTAGTTAGCGCATATTTAAGCAACGAATAGTTTGCATTTCTATTTTGTTTTGTAAACAGCCAAAACCAACTTTCAGCTTTACCACTGAGAAATATGTGGAAGTTCGCCATAACGTGATTATACGAACATTTTGTACGCTCGCAAAGAGTCTCAATTTTAAATAAAAAATCAGAAACGGGTGAAGTACCATCATATGAAATTTTCCATTCTTGTAAACGAATGGTCGAATCAAAATTATTCGGTATCTGGGAATTAGAATGGTAATGCGGTCTGAAACTTTCAGTTTCAGGTATTCCCGAACTTAATTCCGAATCCTTTCGAATACTGCCCTTTAAAGATTCAAATTCTCTACGAAACTGTTCTTGAGTATTTCGCAATGTTTGCTGGAAGAGATTTATTAATGAATCCATAGAAACACTATTAGATTCCTGTGTAGTAACTGTATTATTAGGGACCCGTGAAGGATCAGGTGGCAATGCTTGTGCTAAGTCCTGAAGCTCAGTATTTGAAGTTTGTTGTGTAGGAGGAATAAATGTTGCAGACTGAAAAGACTGCAATGGATTTGAATTATTCATAGTTGAATGATTTAAATCGTGGTCGCTTTGAGGCCCACGATTTTCAAATGACAAATTTTGAATAGATGGTCTTGGAGGACTATGCATGACTTTACTTTGATTTGAAGTAGTTAGTGAACTATTTAGATTTATAGGTGCAATATTTCTAGAAGGGGTAATATTTCGCGTTCTTCCCCGGTAAGACGTATTTGTCTGCGGAGTATTACTTGATTTTGAACTTCTAGTGTTCATATTAACATAAATTGAAAAGTTTATTTAAATTAGTTAACCTATTTCAAAAAAAATATATAAAATATTTAATACTGTTTGTTGGATATAATAACACATTTAGGGAAAGCAAATAAAATTAAATTAAAAACACACAAACACCTGCTACGATGAATGAATTCAAAATGCTACAAATATTGTCTTTTCGAAATTATTTGGACTATATTTTGAATCTTAATAATAAAAACTTAAACTGACAAATCCTCTTCTTAATTATTTCCCTACTACACACTTATATTTCCTACGAAACATTCTGATTTGAGTGGACAAGTAGAAAAATTAAATTAAAAAGAAATTATGTTCCCTATCTAGTCAATTGCTACGCATTTATCAAAGTTCTGCTTTAATATATTGGGACTAATTGAAAAGAGTTAAGAACTGTATAGTAATCGAAATAACTCTTAACATATAATGCAGTTATGATAAAAGAATTATCTGGCTTCCCTTATTTAAGACTATTAAATGAAAAAAAGTTATTAGGTGTTAAATCTGTTTAGTTTTCTCTTCTTACTATACTAAAATTTATCAATATTGCGGTTTTGTAAATGAAGAAGTTGCACACAAAAACAAATAAAATATTGTTAAGTGCTTTGGCCAATAATTATAATACGTATTAAACTCCATAAAAACAAAACAGAATTTTCTATTTCGTTGGTCTGTTTCGTTGGCCTATTTCGTTGGGCGCCATCTATGTTGCACGCTGAGTTCTGCTGAACCTATCCAAAGAAAAGTACGTTTGGCATGTAGTAAAAAGGTAGAACGACCAGCTCAGACGGTCCAAGGCGTTGTTCTGTACCCCAGTGGATACGTGCAATCATAGCAATTACATGCCTTAAATTCCACTGCCATAAAAAGAGCAAATTTATTTTACAAAACAATCGCAAGAGTGGTGATGTCTCTCAAGGAGTGAATTTTTCCCTACCCTAACATTACAAATGGTAATACGCCTATGGCAATTTACACCCCATAATATATTTAAAATTGCCCCTTTAAAATAACGTAACAGGGTTTAAATCATTTTTAATAATTCAAGATGCTTTCCCATTTATTATTAGTTTTAGAAATTCATAATTTTAAGTTTGTTTAGAAAAAAAAAAAAAAAAAGGTAAATTTAATAATAATAGTACATTAAGTTTATAATTTAGCAATAAAATTGTACTTCTGTGATACAATTTTAAGGAAAATGCTCATAATTATATGTTTATATATTAATAATTTAATTTAAGCCTAAATGCTTTGATTTTGAATTCATTGGGTAAAGCAAAATATATGTAAATAAAAACAGATTGCTAACATTTACTCACATTAGATTTTGAATATATATTTTGTTGTTATTGATGGTGAAATAATAGATTTACGTATATGAAGATGAAAAATTGATTTACATGATGATCGTTGTAATGGCCATTCAGCGAGTCATGTCGAACTGTGTTTTTTTTAACAAAACAAAAATTATCTGAAAATATTATTTACTTAAATAACAATAAAATTTACATATGTATATTAAATTGAACAAAATTGTAGTTTCTTTTTTTCTTTTAGATAAATACCTTAATTTTTTTTTTTTTTTTATAAATTATACCACTTTCCATAGTTTGCTTTACCTTACATACATATTACGTGTCACAAAGGTGGGACAAGAGGTTTTCAATAATTTCTGTTCTTCTTTACACCTAATTTGCTTAAATTAACAAAAGAATCTGATTCAACGTTTGCAATAGTCAATGTTGTGTTGTTGTTGTTTTCTTCTCTTTTTTTTCCCCTCTTTCTCCTTTAATATTCCTCTGCAATATGATCGACACTCTTTCAAAAATATATCAATAACTATTTTTTTCCTTTTATTATTATTGCTCCAGTAAGTTTTAATGAGTTATTGAACAAAATATGAATGAAAAAGCAAATATCAATGAAATTGTAATAAAGTGTAGTTCTCGTTTTTATTGATATTTTTTTTGCGTAAATCCAGTGAGCAAACGTGTAGCTACCCAGTAGGAAAAATTTTCTTTTTTTGAATTAAAGTAAAGAAATGAAACAAGAAATTTATTTTAAATATGACAATATTATACACAAAGTTAGTTTTATAATACCTCGTGGAGCACTTAATGACGCAATTAAAGATGAATCTTAATTTAGATTTATTGCATAAAATTTCTGTTTAAATACTCAGCGAGTATTAAATACGAGTGGTTATAAAATCTTCTAAAATATTTTTGTTTTAATTTCACAAACATAGTATAATTAATATAAAAGTTTTACCTCTTTCAATGTACATATACAATATGTGTGTATGTATATACATAGATTTTGTTTTATGAAAATCTTTAAGCAATTAAATATTGCAATGCGCTGATTTTAAAAATTTTTTTATAAACGTCACACTGTTTAAGAAAATACAAATATTGCAAGATTCTCTAAACACTTAGAGATTTATTTTATCACACGTGACTACTATGGCGTATTTTGTCTTCACAGTTTGAATACAGTTTATAAAGTGGACAGGAAGTTCTATAAGTCGAATTAAATTGCTCTCACTTACAATCTTAAAGTTATTCAGAAGCTTGTAGGTATCAGTGCTACCAAATAAATGTTGTAAATAAAACATATGTGAATAAGTGATGTCGTGTGAATAAAGGTGACCAGATATAATGAATTATAATAAAATATTTAAGTTTGATTATATGTGACATACCCATGAAATGTAGAACATTTTAAAATCATTTTAGATTAAAAAAAAAATTTGTTATTGAATTAGCAAAAAAAAAAAAATCCCAACATTCTGTATTATTTTTTTCAAAATACTTAATATCCTTCACATCAGTGGGAAATTGCATTGAAGTGAAGTTAAGTATTGTACCGGAATCAAGCGTAATAATTTGCTCAGAAATATTATTAATTTTATAAATTGTCTGCCTATGTACATTAATATCATCACCATTATAAAATGCTGCTAAAATACTCCATTTAAAGCAGAAGACGTCATTATTTTGAACGTTAACGCAAGCATGTTTTCGTATTAGCTCTACAGGTGTTGGTATGTACTGGGATCCGGATAATGGTGATGCTTTGTTAATATTAATTTCTAGACATTTAATTTGGATAAGCGTCCAACCAAAATCTCTTTCTTGAAACTCAGACATCTTCGCCCTAATCTTTTCAAATTGAAGTGTGAGAGCTGAGCCAATATTATCTGCCCTTGATAAGCGTATCATATCCGTATTGTGGTACATATCAGTTTCTGGTTTAAGGGGATGTGCTGGTAGATTATATCGAGCTGTCAATTCCAAATAAAATTTCACAATTATGTGCTCAGCCAGACAATTACTTAATAATTTCTGAACATACATTTGGCCCTCTTTCAAATATTCATTTACATTCAAATTCAGATCTCCTTTCGGGAAACGATACGTCAATAGTCGAGATTTAAATGAATTTTTTATTAATTGAATCCGGTTTCCAATTCTTTCCTGTATATTTTTCTTATGTCCGGGTTGTGAGCAATGGATAAACCATTGTTGAGGTTGAATTTTAACATTACAATCCTCAAACATAATAAAAGCTTCTGCACATGAGTCAGGCTTTTGTTGTTTAAATGGTTTATTTGATTGTAACATCGACAGACGCTTCCTAGATGCAGCCGATGTTGAAGGATGTTCATCCATTTCTTCTACTTGTTGTTGTTGCTGTTGATGATGTTGTTGTTGTTGTTCTTGTTGTTGAAGGAAATCTAGATGGATTTCCATATGTTTTTTCCTCTCCATTGATGTCAGGGATATATGATTGCACACATCACATGGCACATGAATTTGAATATGTTTTTTTAAACTTTTTTTGTTTTTATACTGGTTTTGGCAAATTTCGCAAATTAGTACACTAGCCATTATTATTATTTCTTTTTTATTTTACAAAAAAAAACCACAGACTTTCTTAAGCTAGTATACTTTAGAAACTAATGAATAGAATATATTTAAAAACCTTATATATACTTCAAATATCTATACAGTCGTAAATTTACTAATAAAAAAAAATTTTTTTTTTGCTTCTATAAAATGTTTAATAACTCAATAAATTCATAATTTATAGATTGAAAAATGTTGACCTACATTTGCTGGCGTTTTTAACACATGTCAATCGCTCAATTAATTTGTTCAACACCTAATTCAGAACAATAAACAAAAAGAAAGGCTTATCAAAAATATTTTAATTTTCCACCCGATCGCTACTACAGATATATATTTTTTTTCTTCTCTTTTCTTTTATCAATCAAAACAAATACTTTGAATTTATTCTTCCACCCAAAATAAAAATTGAAAAACTAATTGATTTTACAAAGCCGGTCTGTCTGTATGTCTGTCTGTCTGACTTACTTTCCATAACATACACTTTCTTATCCGAAAATATTTAGGTATATGTATGTCATAAATTCTTTATTATTAAGTAACCGAATTTTGAACCTTAATTACATCTACAAAATTGTTAATAACTTAATAAATTCACAATTTAATTAGTTATTTTTCCTTTTTTTCTGTCCATCCAATAATTTTTGTTTTATCACCTAATTCAAAACAAAAAAAGAAAGGCTTTCAACAATATTTTCCAATTGCTTCTACAAGGTCTGTATGGCTAGCTATCTCTCTGTCTATCTATCAATCTATCCACAATAAAAATTTTTTGTTTGTTTCGTATACACTCGATCATTACAACAAGCAAAAAAATATTCGAAAAAAAAGACCTTTTTTAAAAATGGTCCAGCTCACGGATGGTCAACGCTAGAACCAAAATATTTTGGGAATCATCATAAAACATATCAACCTTTATTTTCAGAGGGGTAACTAAAACACTTTTTTCGGCGCCATACAACTTGAGTCGGTCCAATGTATATACTTTATATGGTCTTAGATCAATATTGTAGAAATTACAAACCGGACGGTATCATGTAATTCTCCACATACGACGCAAGCAGGGGGTAAATGGCAGTATGCCCTAGTGACCAAATTCTAAACACTGAACGGGCCCATTTCTTTTGTGCGGCTCCTCTATCGTGATTTTTCTGTACAGAATTTAATTTAAATTGTAAATGGGATGCGTTCCATTTTTTTTAAGCTTAACATCGCCGGGCTCTAACTCCACCCGAAATAGTGGTTGGGGATTTTTTCCCCTATTTTTAATATTTGTAACATTTTTTATTTTGAAGCCCTTTTCTTCTAAAAAATTTTTATTTCGTCTGGGTCCACGCATGAGTCAATACCCTTTATCACAACCTGAAGACCTTTGCTGCTTTTCAATTGGTATGTATAGAAGCTTTTTTTAAGTGCTTCAAACTTATTAATTATTTTACGAAAATCATTCTCGTGATTAACCTGTATTTTTGTTTCGTTTATATTACCACGCTTGATTGCTGCTACGTAAAACGAATTTTCACCTATCACCGAGATTAAACTTTTTATTAGCTCACTTGAGTTTTGCTCTCTAAGATATATCGGGGATGGCTTTGACGTTTTTATGACGTTAGGTGCTTCCGAAGATTCATCCTCCAGAATTGCAAAACGATTTTGTGAATTTATTCTATTAAAAGATGGAACTTTCGAGGCCGAGGCTACAGCTGAAGAGGCAGGGCTGCGACCACGTTTAAGCACTGTTACATACCTGTCCATACCAACTTGCACTTGTGGTTCTTGACAATTTTTTTCTTGTTTGTTTTCCATTGCGTCTATGTTCGAGTTTATGATGTCAATGGTAACGCTTGTATTGTTTTCTGTTGTTGTATTTATTTCCACATTGCTTTCACTAGCATGAGTATCATTTATTTTTGTTGTTGTTTCATTGTTATTACTCATATAGAGTTGTTTTTGTTTTTTTCACCGTTTTTTTATTTTTTTATTTTTGTTGACTGTGCTCTTTTTAATATGTATAATGTTGTTACACCGAGATAATAAAAGAAAAAAGAATAAATATTTTTTTGCACAGATTATTTGCAAGTATGTATGTGCGTACATACATACATATGTAGGTATATTTTTTTACTTGTATTTTTTTTTCTTAATTTTTTTTTTTTTTTATAGTTATTCTATTGTTCACTTTTATATTGAGCGTCCAAATTCGCTTGTTAAACTGATATTATTAACTAATTTATGTTAAAAAAAAAAGAACCGTATGCGGAATTAAAAGAAACACGTCTTTTCTCATCGAGCACGACCGACTCATCAATAAAGATTATAAAGGAGGGTGTTTCATTACCCATAGCATTTCGCAGTTGGGACTGTTATTTTAATCCAACATTTTCCGGAGGCAGAAATCACAACTGGAATATTAAACTATCAGTGAATAGAGAAAGGCCAATATTATATATAATTTTAATACTACAAGGTAATATATATATATATATTGGGGGGATTCACAATGTCCTAAATAATATTTTACAATTGTTTAAAAAAAAATATTGTTCTGTTTCAAACAACATAAAAAAATATTTTTTTTTTAAACAATTGTAAAATATTATTTAGGACATTATGACGATATGACTTGATAGCACACCTTGTGAATCCCCCCATTATATACTTATTATTTAGTGACTCAATATCACTAATTAACCTACTTAATTCTAAATCACCATTATCTGTATCTAACTGATAATGATGCCATGCAAGTGTATTAATCTCATCATTTCTTATTTTACGCTTACTATCAATAAAATTTAAAGCTATTTTATTAACTCTATTTGTTAGTATTGTGTGTTACTTAGATGTGAATGTGTACATACATGCCCCTACTGATTGCTTATTAAATAAGACATGTTTATAATGATCTATAGTAGAATTGTCTACCACGCATTTTTTAACCCCCTTAGCTTTTTTAACATCTTTATCATCTTCAACTGTGAAAAAATAAACTTTGGGTCCTAAGCCTACATATTCAGTGATGAATTTACCTTCAGTTTCATCTTTCATCATTCCAAGTACTTTTTTATTTAATTGAGGAAAGTTAAATGGATTATTTTGTGAATATGCTGATGTGTCAAAGAGCGTTTTTAAATCTCCTCTTATATCATCATAGAAATAATCAGTTCTAATTGAGTAAATGAAAGAGTCAGTGTCCATATAATTGAGATTTATATTATCTCCAAATTTAGGTTTCATATACTCATAATGGAAATCATACATTTTCCATTTTGATAGATCAAGTACACAAAAGCCTAAATAAATGGGTTTATTGTAATATGTCAAAGTTTTGTTCATTTGTACTGCCCATAATTTTTTAGTAAACTGTGAAATACTGTAAAAATTTGGTTTTGCTATAAGTTCACCTACACCCAATCGGTTACGGCTGGTACGTTCTCACTCACTAACCAACCGAACGTCTTTTCTCTTATCGACATTTTCCATGGTTTAACTATACACAGCATTATTGAGCAATTTATAGAAATCTTTTTCAAATTGATTCTTAGCTTCTGTTCTATGTGTCGTATTTAAATTTATGTATGTCTTTAACCACGGCTTTTGATTAAATTTCAGAATTCGGTGAACTTTTTCCAAAACCAATCCATTTTTAAACATTGCTCTAATGTTTTATAATGTATGACATATTTCCTTTTGTTAGATAGATCAGCAATTAATTTTTCATATTTACTCCCAATTATTTTGTTTTCCACACAGAATGGCAGGTCATTATGATAATCATGACAGCTAGACGGGTATGATGAAGCGACTTCATAAATATAACCAACATCTGAGTTATGTGGAATATTTTTGGGGTGAATGAAGTCATTTGTCCAACTGAAGCCTCCATATGGTAGTAACTCTGACATTGCCTAACCATAACGATTATTTGCGTCTAAATATAAAATGTATTCGGACGGTTTTGTAGAATCATAATCGTTAAGATATTTATGATTCGCCTTACTATACCTCTTACTACATTGTGAAAAACCACCAGGAATTCCTCGTTTAATAAAATTATACATTTCTAGATCTGTTAATAATTCTAGTTCAATTCTTGTATATTTTAACATTTCATCCCATGGTATAATAATGTATAATCAAGGATCAATAATAATGGAGGATCAAGGTTATAAATCTTCTTACAGAGCTTTCTGAAGTTTTCAAATATATCTGTAAGTAACAACACGTCAGTTTTTAAATACAGCTCCATGTAATCCGTAATAGTCTTACAATCAAATTTTGTCCATATATTTAGTGCTAGCAAATAATCTATTTAAAATTTTCCCATAGCCCTTGGCTAGTTTTACTAGCTGTCAGGGCTTCAGCTGATTAAAAAGGCGTTCAAAGGAACTGCCGAAAGATTTTGAGGCTTGTAATTAAGAACACTAAGGCAAGATGTTGCCCATTTCGATTAGTAATTTCAAGTCTGCTTTTATTTTGGATTTACGAGCGCTTATATACCATACACAGTGATGCCAAGAGTAATTTCAAAAAAATCTCTACGTGTCTAAATAAGATTCCCTCTTTTTCCCTACAAACAAAAAAATTATCTCTACACTAGTCCCTACGTTAAAAATGTATTGGTTTTAGCTTCAGGCAAACAAATACATACTCTGTTAACATTTCATAAAGATTATAATTTAGGGATTTATTAACATTTATTAAAAAAAAGCATTTATTAACATCAAGAAAAAACCAAAATAAACATTCTCACACATGTAAAAATTCAATTAAAAAAAAATACTGTGTGACAAATTTAATTTGGCAGAAACACCACTGTATATCCTTCAATATAGAGTCAAAACTAAGTCAAACTACGTGTTTGATTTTCATCTCCTCATCTTTTGTCCTTTTTAAAGGACTTAACCTTTTTCAAGAATACTTTTATTTTTTATTAA
This sequence comes from Pollenia amentaria, assembly GCA_943735925.1. Taxonomy (NCBI): domain Eukaryota; kingdom Metazoa; phylum Arthropoda; class Insecta; order Diptera; family Polleniidae; genus Pollenia; species Pollenia amentaria. The sequence goes on from OX031011.1 coordinate 21,951,865, forward strand.
TATAAGTATCTAATATTTTTTACCAAACTCGGTACCAAATAAAAGGGAAGGCTTTGTTGAATATAAAAAAAATCTTTATTTCAAAATTTTAAAAAAAATTCTTTATAAATATATATCCTTCCACATGCTTAAAAGTTTTCATTAAAATTTTTTAAAAATTCCACATTGTATGACTTTATTTCTCTTTGTTTCATTCATTAAACATTCTCCTTTAATATTCGCATATATTTTTAGCGAATGTGAGAGCAAATGCAAATAACAAAAATAAGCGATTAGTTCGCAAATGTGAACCCAAATATTCGGCTCCCCTAATATATACGTACATGATTGTGGCACTTGTTGAAGATTGCCAGGCTATTAGGACAAGCAAAAGCTTCGCGGGATTTAGTGTAGGAATAATAAAAAAAAAAAAAAAAAAAAAAACTACATTTGTACCTAAATGCTATGGAATATGAAAAATTTTAATTTTTAAATGAAAATAATACGAATATTTACGTATTTTAACAAAATATATTGAAAATGAGACAATATTTTGAAAATTCCCTACAATTGCCTTAAAATAAAATATCTGTCCTTTTTTCCCTACGCTGTAAATTTTCCGAAAAAATCCCTACAAAAAGGGAAAATTCCCTACTATTGGCATCACTGAACATACATGAGTTTTTAGCCTAGCTTTTCACTTATTCTACTTATCGATAAAGTTCTATTTGCTTTGTCGATATTATGGACATATGAATAATCACTCTAGTTACAGTAATGTTGACCAATAGGAATATTTGTGATTACACTCATTCCTATTTGTCACTCAATTTACAATTCTTATTATTATTTGTGTTTATCATATTCATACCCCAAATAACTTGCATTCCAATTGATGTGCGTCACCTGGTAAATGCCGTTATTTGATCTTGCACAATTACCCTACTTTATTTAGGTTGGTATGTATCGATTTAAGAGTAGTTTAAGGGTATGCGGTGGCAACTTATGAGGTACACTACACCCTCATCGCTAAGAGAAAATTAGGGGATTGATTTTTCTTGATATATTCATATTACCAAAAATGTTCATAAAATAATTCTTAATTTCTATTTACATATGTTATAGTTTTACAAAGTATTTCTTAATATAGTATTTAATATTTTTATAATTTTATAATTTCTATTTACAGTTTTCAAAGTAATTCTTAATGTAGTATTTAATATTTTTATAATTTTATAATTTCCAATATAGTATTTTTATAATTTTTAATGTTTACTGTGTACTTAATTAATGTTTTAATTGATTATTATGGAATTCTTTTTCAATTCCGTGGTAGTCTATTATAGTATTTAGGCTGAAGTGCACTTTACGGGGCGTACGAAAAAAAAATATAAAAAATATGCCACCCGATCCAGAATTAAAAAAAAAATACCAAAATTAATATTTAACCCTTTCGGTGCGAGTGGTACGCATATGTACCACTAAGCTTGAAACATCTCTAAAAGCTGTAGTATTCACATTCTTTGGCTTCAAAGTGTACCAATCCGTTTTCTTAACTATTGACATTGTTCTAAAACGGTATTTTTTTAATATCATTGCAAACACGTGCTGAGTTTATAAATTTTCCTGTCAGACGCATGTTGCAATTATTTCAAGATTTTGGAATAATTACACGTAAATAACAAATTAAAATAATAAATTTTAACAAAAGGAAGCGAGTTTCACTTATAGTTTAGAACAGGTAAGAACTTTTTACATTTTATTCCTATTGTTACGATTTTCGAATGGAATAAAGTTTGTAATTAAAAAGGGGAATTTGGTTGCAAAATTCCACATCTACCATCACTGATAGTACCAATGTAGTTACTTTTATCATTAATTTAGTATTTAATACCCGATTACTTTATTCTGAAGTATACCCATCTTTAAATAATGCTGCTTCACTCACTTCCTTTTTGACAAAAGGAGTTTTAAAGTGAAAAGTTGAAGTTAATACTATTAAGAAGAAAAGAAAGCTTAAAACGTAATTTATTTCATCTCAAATACTACATTTCTGTTGTTATCACAGAATAAATACTGCTAATCCTGCACTGGATAAATTCATATATTGGGAGAAAGTGGGTAAGTTGGGAACAGAAATAAGTTTGGAAGATTATCACCACATTCTGACAACTAATTTGTTATTTTAGACCACGATGCATTTAAAATCTTAGCACCCGGACCAAAATATAATCCGAAATTATCAAGCCCCTTTTAGGGACAATATTTATAATTTGTTGAAGCTTAATATATATTATTTTAATATCATGTATTAAAATATATATTTTATCTCCGAAAGAAAATTTTGGGAATTTTTTTTTAAACTTGTTTTTCCCATACTTATACATAAAAAAAAACAAACAAAAATAAAAAAAATAAAAAAAAAAAAACCGAAAAGGGTTATATGCTGCACAAAAAACGTTAAAGTCATAAAATTATTTCATTTCACAATTTAAAATATTTTCATTAATTTGTATATCACGTTTATTATTCCTTTTAAAAATTACATTGTTTAACTTTTGTTTAAAGATACTTTTACTATGCAATATCTAATCGTAAACTATTAAAATTCATTCATAACTTCATTTCTTTTAATGACCTTCAAAACTTTAATTCTTATTTAATTTCATTCATAATTTTGCTTGATACATTTTTTCCATTTATTTTGTTCATTCTTTTACTTCTGATATTCTCTTTTTTTTTATAAATATTTAGTAAATGTATATGTATCTCATTCTGGCGTATTAATTGCGTATTGCTGATAAAATTATTAGTTTTTATGACCTATAGCACTTCATTAAAGTTCTGTAATTTCTTTTATTAGTCTTTTGTCGATCTTATTGTGCATTATTACTAGTAGGTCATCCTAAAACCATAAAAAAAAAAGTAAAAACAATTGTAAGAAACAAAATATATAAAAAATTGATAAGTGCTAAACATTTGTCTAACAAAAGTGATAAAATATAAAAGGAATGATAGGTATGAGAAAATTGTAAATTCTCTGCTTAAGTGTAAAACTAAATTTCCATCCAACAACAATAATTTTACTTTAATTTTAATTTAAAATAAATACATGAAACCAGAACTACCTTGGCAGTCAAAAAAGGCCTTTTTACGACAGCATCACCGGATTAAATAATTCCCACATAAACTGTAAGTGTTTCATATAGATTAATTTATTTAATATTTTAGTATAGTGGTTGCAAAAACAAAGTACATACAAAATTAAAATTTGATCGCGGCGAATTCAGTACAAGAACCTTCTCATATTTTCTTTCGTTTTATTCGGTTTGTTCTAAAGAAACATTAGTTCAATGACTACCTAAAGTTTCTTCTTTTTTTTGTCATTTTTGTTATTTACTTAAAATAAATTGTAAATGCACACCTGACCCTAAGGTCACGAGTTTATATGTAAACATTTATTCGAACAAAAAAAAAATTATATTAATGTCGTTAACCAATTAATTAGTATGTATCATTTATTACATTATTACATTTTTTTATGAATTGTTACTACAATAATATGAATTTCTAAATAAAATAAAATTGAGGAATGTTAAATTTGATATCATGCAGTTAATTTAATTTAAAAGGTTTTATGTAAAGGGGCAGTTCATTTTAAACTGTGAGCACTAGAATTGCCATAGGTGTTAGAATATGGGTGGGAAAAGGTGTGCTCCAAGGGTCAAAGTCATCTTCTGGACCCTTATACAATTAGCGCTCATTTGTACACAATAATGTGTAATAAAATTTACTGGCATAGAAGGAAATACAGAGGCATGAAATTATTTTTTTTTCTTATGTTGCGTATATAAGTGAACCCTGGATTGAAAGAACCCAGCCAGACTGATGATAGCCGGAAGACCTAACCATCATGCCTCCCCTATCCAGACCATTCACCAAATAGTGTTCGTAAATTTTCCTTTATTTCGCAACAAAGAATGGCGCCCAACGATATGGCCAAATTGGTCATTTGAACGCTAAGTTGTTTTATATTTTCTGTTTTGCATATTAGATCTGAAAAATTACGCTGATCTAAGCTGCTAAGAGCAAATATCGCAGTCTCAGTTTTGAAAGCAACAATTATTGCTTAGAACTTGAAGCGCAATATTTCCTTTACCTGTCTTAACTATGCAAGCCATCCAAATTACGTATAACTAATATTGCGTGATGAATTCTAAGAATTTAAGACCATATTTAATAGGCAAAAGAAAAAATGTTAAATTCTGTAGCAAAATTCGAATATTCTATATCAAGAAAAAAAAAAATGGAATAATTTTCTTTGTGAAAAGTCATAGATTCAAAAGTGATTAAGATTTATATGTATTTCATTCATTGAAAATTTTTAAGCGCATTATGTGAATGGCTCATGAAAACAGAAAAGTATTTTATAATTCATATTATAAATGGTTTTGTTGCTGTACTCGGTTGTCAGGATTTTGTTTATCGTATAATAAACTTCGCACGTGTTGCTACAATCCAAACCTTTGACCATTTTCTGCACTAGATATTTCATTTTAACATTCCTCTGTTTTGACCTTTAAATCCATATACAAAAAAATTATTTATTTACTAACTATTATTTAAATACAGGTATATGCCTACCTTATTTTTTTCATATTTGTTTAATGTTAAAAGTATGATAACTCGATTAACGAAACAAAATAATAAATCACCAAATAAAGCAAACTCTAGACCGTCATCTGTTCGAGGTCGCGGTAGAACTCCCATTAAGAATCCTTCTTGTGATTTAAGTAATACTCCTTTTAAACCAAGGACAAGTTTAGCCAGAACACCCCCAAAAGTTTCGAATTCAGGAGAAGAAGAACAGTTTAATATCATTGAGACTGCCTCTTCAAGTCAGACACTATTAGATGCTTCTGATCGCAATCTTTTAGAACTTTCATATACTGATTTAAGATTTGAATCAGACTCCGCTCTTGATTCCCTTAATTGCAATTCTCACGGCGAAATGAACGCCAAAGGGACTGAACAGCACCCGGATTCAGCTCCGGCCGGTGCTGCAAACTTTCCACACACAATACAACAAACTGTAGGCCCGGTCCCTCAACAACCACCAATTAACCCTCCACTACTTTCCACAAATATTACAAGCACACAATCAGATATCAGTCAAATTATTGATATGTTACAACGCACAATTATTCCAAGTCAGGATGAGTTTAGACGTGAAATAACTTCCATTAAGGGTACTATAGACACGATGTGCTTTAACTCAAACCCCCACATATTGAATTCTGAACTCAGAAATGTCCCATCTGATACACTTAACAATAACATGAATAATTCAAATAACTACATGGCTAATTTACCTGTTCATTTTAAGGAATGGAAGGTTATATTTGATGGTGTGGGAAGTGTTTCAGACTTTTTATTTAAACTTGACACACTTTGCATTCGTAACAAATGCTCCCATCAGCAATTAATGGACAATTTTCATATTTTTCTCACTGGCAGGGCTGAAACTTGGTACTGGTTTTTTATAAAACAAAACCCTTCTGCCAGTTATCCTTTTTTGAAATTTTCTATAACTAAAGAATTTGGTTCACTTGAGAAAGATCATGACATTGTCATAAAAATTTCATTAAAGAAACAAAATCCCAGGGAATCCTACGATGATTTTCATTCCTCAATTGTAGCGATGAATTCTCGATTGGGAAACCCCATGTCTGACACTCAATTGATTGATATCTTAAAGAAAAATCTTAATCCAGGTATGAGATATATCCTGTTCAACTCTAACCATACAAATTTAGAGGAATTCCGTGAAGCTGCTCGAAAAGCCGAAAAACTCTTATTTGAAAACAAACAGCAATTTCCCTTATTACCGTGTCAGCGGCACATAAACGAAATTGAAGCAGAAGGCAACACCAGAGAAATTGATAGTGACCCACAAATTGAGGCTTTGCAAATAAAACGTAGATCGGATTATTCTCGAATTCTGTGTTGGAATTGCTCATCTTATGGGCATTCCTATATATACTGCCCAGAAGAAACCCGGAATTTATTCTGCTTTAAATGCGGTCAAAGGGGATTTACCACTCCAAAATGTCCAAACAGACATATGGAAAATGGCAAACCGAGCGAGCTTACGAACGGGGAGTCTCGTTCGGTGAAATAAATCCCGAAACTAATTCCACAGTGGCTAAAAGTGATCAAATTAAATTAGTATCTAAGCGAATTTTAAAATGTAGACAACGTTTTAAAATTAGAAAACATTTCCGAAAAATTATTGAATCCGTATGTTTGTGCACTAATAATGATGATAGGCCTTATGCTAAAATTAAAATATTTAATGAAACTGTCCACGGTTTACTAGACTCCGGCGCTAGTGTGTCCGTCTTGGGCAATAATAGTTTAGAATTTCTTAACCGAAACTCAGTCCGGCTGAAACCATTTCGTTATACGATATTAACAGCCGATGGTTCACGTCAAGCTATTGTAGGTTATTGTACTCTACCTGTTACGTATAAAGACGTATGCAGAGATGTTGATTTTTACATAGTGCCTTCCCTAAAGCAGTCCGCTTACCTCGGTATAAACTTCTGGAAAACATTTGCTTTGGCTCCTCATATTATACCTTGCGTTAGTGAAATAATAGCTGCAGATGATAATAATTTTCACATATTAACACCCGATCAACAATTGGAACTTAATAAAGTCGTTCTAAAGTTTCCATCTTTCTCTAAATTAGGTCTCGGATGTACTCCATTATTAGAGCATCATATAGACACGGGAAATGCCACACCTATTAAGTCAAAACACTTTCCACTATCACCTCCGCGTCAGGCAGAAGCATACGCCGAATTAGATAGACTTTTAAGTTTAAATGTAATAGAAGAATCAAATTCTCCATGGTGTAGTCCAGTAGTATTGGTGCGCAAGCCTGGTAATAAAGTACGCCTTTGCTTAGATTCTCGTAAGGTGAATGCCGTAACCAAAAAAGACTCTTACCCATTACCCCATATAAGCGGTCTGTTATCTCGTTTAAAGGACACTCACTTTATAAGTGGTATAGACTTGAAAGACGCATTCTTTCAAATAAAGCTCTCAGCGGATTCAAAGGAGAAAACAGCATTCGCAGTCCCGGGAAAACCCCTTTTCTAATACCGAGTAATGCCCTTCGGCCTCTGCAATGGACCGCAAACGATGAGTCGACTTATGGATAAAGTCATACCATCCAGGTTGAGGGAAAACGTTTTTATATACCTGGATGACCTATTGGTGTGTAGTAATGATTTTGAAACTCATCTAAATATGTTAAACGAAGTTGCATTATGTATTCAAAAAGCCAACCTCACTATAAATGTCGAAAAAAGTAAATTCTGCCAAAAGGAAATAAAATACCTAGGCTATATAATCGGCCAGGGCTGCCTTAAGGTAAATGAAGAAAAAGTAAGCGCAATAAGGGATTTTCCAATTCCTAAAACACCCAGGCAAATTCGACGCTTTATAGGAATGTGCAATTGGTACAGATGTTTCATCAGAAACTTTGCTGAGTTATCTGGTCCGCTAACAGACTGCTTGAAAAAGTGTGTTAGGCCATTTAAATTATCTACAGAATCACTCGCTTCATTTGAGAAGTTAAAGCAAGCTCTCTCAACTGCACCGGTTCTTGCACAGCCAGATTTTTCACGCGAATTCGTTATTCAGTGTGATGCTTCTAAAATTGGAATAGGTGGTGTTCTGTACCAAAAAGATGACAATGGGCGTAAACACCCTATCGCTTTTGTGTCACAAAAATTAAATAAATGTCAGAAAAACTACACAGTGACCGAATTAGAGTGTATGGCAGCAGTTGTTTGCATTAAGAAATTTAGACCCTATATTGAAGGCCTTCCCTTTACGGTTATAACAGACCATTCAAGTCTCCGTTGGCTTATGAACCAGAAGGACCTTAATGGCAGATTAGCTAGATGGAGCCTGAAACTACAGGGATTTGATTTCAAAATAGAGCATCGCAAAGGGTCTTTAAATGTGGTGCCTGATACACTATCGCGGTTCGATGTTGATTCTTTGGATATGCCCCAAAATTTATTTGACATAGATCTGAAAAGTCCTGAGTTTCACTCTGAGGAATATAAGGCTTTAGTGGAAACAATTTCTACAAATAGTCGTTCTTATCCGGACATCGTTGTTAAGGATAAATTGATATATAGGCGCGTTAAATTTAGAGAAGGTGTAGATAGCGAGGAAGATTCTCTTTGGAGGCTTTGGTTACCCAAACGATTACAAACATATGTGATTGAAAAATATCATAAGATAGACTCTTGCCATGGCGGTCTCGCAAAAACACTTTGGCGTGTACGTCAAAAATTCTATTGGCCATCAATGGCAAAGGATATTAAATTTTTTGTGGACAATTGCGACGAGTGTAAAACCATCAAGCCGCCAAACATTACGTTAAGACCATTGATGGGTAATGCTTTTATCACTTCTAGGCCAATTCAAAGAATTTTTTGCGATTTTATCGGTCCGTATCCGCGGTCTAAAAACCAAAATACTTTTCTTTTCATAGTCCTGGATCACTTAACAAAGTTTTTATTTTTAAAACCAATGCGGGCGGCTACTTCAGTAAATATAATTAATTATTTCCAAAATGATTTCTTTCCTACTTTTGGTGTCCCTCAGTTTATCCATAGCGATAATGGAAAGCAGTTTGTGTCAAAGGACTTTCATGACTTTTTGTTAAAACACGGTGTTTGCCATATAAAAACTGGCCTATATTCCCCTCAGGCAAATGCCTCTGAGCGTTGTAATAGAGAAATTGTGACTAAAATACGTCATTTTTTAAAAAATGATGTTAATCACAGACAATGGGATCGTGAAATACCGACAATTTTATCCGTTATTCGAAGCGATTACCACACATCAATAGGCTGTTCACCGTATTATGCTTTGTTTGGCCAAAACATGATACAGCACGCATCCACATATAACATATTACAAAAATTAGGATGTCTACGCGATGACAATATAGATTTTCAGGAAAATTCAGATAAACTGAATAGAATACGGAAGAAAATTTTACAGCAAATCGAAATGAACCACCAAAAATCAGCAAAAAATTACAACTTACGTGCCAGAAATATCAACCTTGAACCGGGACAGTTCGTATTTAGAAGAAACTTCGCAAAAAGCGATGCCTTAAAGGCAATAAATTCTAAATTCTTGCCAAAATTTATAAAATGCAAAGTCAGGAGAAAACTAGGGAGTTCTCTTTATGAGCTAGAAGATATGACAGGTAAGGTGATCGGAAAATATCACTGCTCAGACCTTCGATTTTAATTGCCCGGCTTCGTAGGTCGTGCCACACCCTTGAACGCTAAGTCATAGCGCACCTCAAATCTTCCTGTTCAGTATATGTATATAGCGGGTACTACTTCACTCGGATTTTAAGTCGTTAAAAGGTCAACTTCCTATAGGTTTAGTATGGGGGAAAGTAATAAAAGCCATTAAAAGGTCATCGTTGTTTTTTTAGCCATTAAAATTTTTTTTAGCCATTAAAATGTCATAAAATTTTTAAAAAAGCCATAAAAATGTCATAAAATTTTTAAAAAAGCCATAAAAATGTCATAAATTTTTAAAAAAGCCATAAAAATGTCATAAAATTTTAAAAAAGGCAAAATTAGGGGGGAAATTCCTGAACACGTGTTAAAGTAGGTGAAATAAAAGGTCATCGTTGTTTTTTTTAGCCATTAAAAATTTTTTTAGCCATTAAAATTTTTAAAAAAGCCATAAAAATGTCATAAAATTTTAAAAAAGGTAAAATTAGGGGGGAAATTCCTGAACACGTGTTAAAGTAGGTGAAATTTTTTAAAAAATTTCAAAACAAAGTAATAAAAAAGTCGTTAAATTTTATAGGAAAGCAATGCACAAGTGGTGGGTGCATTGTTGAAGCCTTTCTTTTGTTGTGATCGATAGACAGACAGCCAGACAGACATAGAGATATGTAGATAGATACACAGACAGACCTTGAGGAAGAAATTGGAAAAATATTTTTGTGTGTGTTTTGTGGAAGACAGACATACTGTGTACTTGTCGATGCACTTGTTGAAGCCTTTCTTTTGTTGTGATCGATAGACGGACCTTGATTTTGAAAAAAAAATTTGTGGACAATTTTTTCAAAGCGCTGATATTAAAATTAATAATTTATGGGGTGTGAGATGATAAGGGTATTATATTGGAGTGTGTCTTGAATATGGATAGATTTACAGACAGACCTTGAGGAAGAAATTGGAAAAATATTTTTTTTTATTTTTTGTGTGTGTTTTGTGGATTGTTGGGGGAAATATAGATGCAATTGATATTTTAAAATTTGGTTTTTTCTGAAAACTAGGTTTAGTTAAATTTTAACACTAAAGAAAACAACATGATTTCCAGCCAGAATATATTTGGATTGGTGGACGAAAATTCTGTAGAGGAAAATACACAGGCACGCATAAATGCGTTCATCGACGCAGCTTTAGAGGATTTCCATTTCCTATCAAATGCAACTCCAAATATTGTAATCCCCAACAACCAGATGGCATATTTTGACTTCTTGTGGGAAATTGAAAATTTCCTAGATGATGAAGAGGGAGATGCCATCATCTTAAATGTAAATGATGGGTTTTATATAGATGAAGAAGGAGATCGTTATATTAAGGAATTAGATTTTTAGTTTTAATGAAAATATATAAAATTATTTTATAATAAAATTATTAAAATTTAAATTAAACCATTTTATTTTGTTTTACAATGGGTGTGGTGGGTAAAAATTTAATTTTGTTTTACAATGGGTGTGGTGGGTAAAAATTTAATTTTGTTTTACAATGGGTGTGGTGGGTAAAAAATTGAAAAAAAACATTATCGATAACTTTAATGAATTATAGCAAATAACATATGTTTAGACTATGTGTAACCAAAAAATTTTTTTTTCTATAAATTGTGAATTTATTGAGTTATTTATTACATTTCATTATAAATTATCAAACGATGAATATTAACGCGGAATTAATTGCTTCATTCAATAAATTAAATATGAAACATATTTTAAGTGTAAAAAATATGGTAGATGGAAAGGACTATCCTATTACAGGAGCTGAACGAGTAACTACAAAATATGGAGATGTTATAGTCTTAGAATTGGATGGAGCTATGCTTTATCTTCCTAAAAGATTTAATGCCTTAACTGAAAACGATGTTGGGTACCTATCAACTGGCTCATATATCATTTCAAAGATTCCTTTAGATGACGAAAAGGATACCATTAATTATAAGCTGGAAATTAAGACGGCTCCTCCTACGAAAGGATATTATCCTTATACTCATTTTAATACATTTAAATAAAATAATTTTTTTTTTCAATAAAAATGATTAAACAATAAAAATAAATTATTATAAATTCTTGTGTTGTTTTCTTTTATTAGTAAACAGATAAATATATATAATGTAGAATTATTAATATTTTCATAAGTTGTAAATGAAATCTTAATGTGGAAAGATGGAGGTTATTGAAACTTTTCTACAAGAATTCGGAAGTGTTATCTTTGAAGAACATTTGGAATTATTATGTACATTCAAAAGAGAATATACAGATTTTAATGTATATAGTATGCCTTGCTCTCACGAAAGTACAAGTGGAGATGTCGTGGGCTTATGTGGATGTTACTTTTTCTTTAAGAGAAAAAAGGAGGTTGTGAGAATTATAGAAAACTATAAAAAAATATTAAAATATTTTAAATGTCTTAATTTATGTGCAAGAAAACAAAATAATAAATATGATTAAACTTTTTTTTTTTATAAAAGCGCATTTTTTTTTCTTTAAATAGAGAGTTTCAAAGCAAAAATATTATTAGTTTACATTTAAAAATCATCGAGAATGTTCAATCTTGTAAGAAGCCCGAAAATATACGACTGTGTATTTGAGTTGGAATATTTTATAAATTTAAAATTAAAGATATCCTGCGGATTTTCCACAGCTCTTGGTTTTAAGCCTATTGTCTGGTTGCATTATAAGGATAGGAACTTCATTGGATTGGACCGGGATGAATGGATAAACCTTATGAGCTATAAGGAATATATTAAGGCAACACTTAATCAGTATGAATTCCAAGATTGTATGAATCTAATTAATAAGGATGAAAAGAAGGATGTTCAATATACATTTCAGTATAGGAATAATATTTGCTATCTCATCCTACAACAGGGAAACCATAAAATAAAAATTGATCCTGAAACTTGGAAATCTCTGACTCAAATTGGAATATTCTTGACGACATTTTTAAGCTGGAATACAATTCTTCGCAAGCAAATCTTATATTTTTATTATGAACATTATATTCCTAATTGCTCTATTTTAAATAAAACAAATGTACAATATTATGAAATTAAAAATATAAATGAAAGAGATATAGAAATTGATTTAACCAGACTTTGTTATGAGTTTGGAAAAAAAATGCAAAATAAAATTAAAACAGATGTTAAAATCTATAGATTATTATTAAGAATGGATAATAAATAAAAAACAAACAAAAAAAAAAAAAAATATATAATAAAAAAAAAAAAAAATATATAAAAACAAACAAATATTTGAGTTTTTTATTAATTCTTTATTTTGAAATTTATTAAAAACTTTAAACATAAATGACCACAAATAAATGTATTAAATTTTTGATATCTTAAATAGTTATATTTAATGTTTTTACCCAAGTATCTTAAAACTTCCATAGGTGGTTGGAGATTACCAAAACTATCAAAGTATTCTACATTATCATTATTTTTATAAAATGCTACCCAATGTGTTCCATATCCTCTATTTGAGTCCAAGTTTATAATTCCATTCTCTATTCGGTGTGGAGTTTTAGGAAGTTTATCCCTCATATATACTCCTCTAAAATATGGAATATACTTCTTCCCAAATGTTCTCAAGTCCACATCTGTTAGCGGTCTATTAGGTAGCTGCTTTAATAGTTTTTTGATGAGGTATAAAATATTCCATAGCCTTTCTTATAAGGTTTAAGATATAGACCTTTACCCATAACTATTGACTCTAATGTTTTGTTATGACGCTTACTTTCTTCGAGCTGTTGTCTACCATTTTTAGCTAAAGTAATAGTTTTAGCAATTGCTGACCCACCAGAAGCTATTGCTCCCAATGCTCCAAGTGCTGTTAGAATAGGAACAAGTGGTAGAAAACTGCCAAGTTTAGGTATGTTGATAATTCTAGGAATTTTTACTATAGATTTTTTTCCAAGAAAAGAATGTCGGATAGCTTTTTGTGCAGTTTTAATAGCGGTATTGATGTCATTTGGTTTTTCCTTTTTTAAAATATCGGTTGCTGATTTAACGGCATTCTTAAAAATATTTCCTCTACACTTTTTCTTTTGGTTACCAGTTTTTACTCCCAAGCCCAATTTAACTTTTGACTTCATTGCGTTAGTGACAAGGTATGCGTTGAGTTTTTCTCCAAATGTACTATCTTTAGCTTTAACTCTACTCCAAGCTTTTTCTGCTAGTTCTTTATCTGCGTTATGTCGTTTATGAATATCAGTGTTCTGAGAATAAGCAATATCATGAATCTTGCAAGCTGCGTCCAAAGGATTGATACCTTTATCACCCCTTTGTAATCGTTTTTCCAATTTAGTTCCTGGTCCACAAAACTGATAACCCGGTAAATGAAGTTCAAGTGGTATTGAATTAATTAAGCTATTTACAAGTCCTTTTCCAAGGACGAATTGTTTTCTACTAAGTTCTTTATTTTTATACACAATCATTTATATATAAAATTGCTTTTTCTGAAATTAAAATAAAAAATTCGAAAGTAAATAAAACGTTACATTAAACAAACGTATGCTTTCAGTTATTAAGATGCGTTTGGTAAAACAACAATCGAATATTTCAGTAAGAAACTTGGATTTAACGGAAAACAGAAATGGTTTTAAACATAGCTGCCTTTTACCAAATTCTATTAGAGCACTAATAGTTGGTCCCTCAAACTGTGGCAAAACAAATATAATGCTAAGTTTAATTGAAAGTCCGAATGGTTTAAAATTTAAAAATATTTATATATACTCAAAATCATTAAATCAACCGAAATATAAATATCTATCAAGATTAATTTCATCAGTAAAGGGTATGGGACTTTACACATTTTCAGATAATGAACATGTCATACCACCCGAAAAAGCTAAAGTAAATTCTATTATGATATTTGACGATGTTGCTTGTGAAAAGCAAAATAATATAAGATCATATTTCTGTATGGGGAGACATAAGGATATTGATTCTTTTTATTTATGTCAGACTTATACACATATTCCAAAACATTTAGTACGTGATAATGCAAATATGATTATCTTATTCAAGCAAGATGAATTAAATTTAAAGCACATCTACAATGATCATGTTGGCAGTGACATGAGTTTTAATATGTTTCGTTACATTTGCGGAGAATGTTGGAAGGATAAATATGGATTTCTTATAATAAGTAAAGATGATGAAATGAAGCAAGGACGTTATAGAAAAGGCTTTGATCTATTCATTCAGATTTAGTCATATAAATACTACTAACTACATCAGACGTATACCTATTAATATTAAATACGTTTTTTTTTTTATACTTGGAGAACTGTCAAAATTATTCCACGAAGCTGTTTAGCTGTTTTCAAAAGCTGTTTAACTGGTTTCAAAAGCTGTTTATCTGTTTTAAGAAGCTGTTTAGCTGTTTTCAAAAGCTGTTTAACTGGTTTCAAAAGCTGTTTATCTGTTTTAAGAAGCTGTTTAGCTGTTTTCAAAAGCTGTTTAACTGGTTTCAAAAGCTGTTTATCTGTTTTAAGAAGCTGTTTAGCTGTTTTCAAAAGCTGTTTAACTGGTTTCAAAAGCTGTTTATCTGTTTTAAGAAGCTGTTTAGCTGTTTTCAAAAGCTGTTTAGCTGTTTTCAAAAGCTGTTTAGCTGTTTTAAGAAGCTGTTTAGCTGTTTAAAGAAGCTGTTTAGCTGTTTAAAGAAGCTGTTTAGCTTTTTTTTTTTTTCATCAAAGTTATAATCATGGAAGAAAATATTTTAAAAGAGTTGGTGAAATCCAAAAAAATTTTAAAGAAGAAATTTCAAAGCATACGACTTGGAGAATTGGAAAAATTCAATAATTTAGAAAGAACATTTAAACCTTTAACAGAACCTCTAAAGAAACTAGTCAAATTGTCAGATTCGTCAAATTTAACAATACCCACAGAAGAAAAATATAAATGTAAGCATAATACTAAATTAAAAACGGAAAATAAAACTATATTCACCAGCACCTCTAAGAAAACCTTAATGAAAGAGAAAAACATTAATTCAGCACCTAATAGAATTAAAATAGATAAAGAAGAAGAAGAAGAAGACTATAACAGTAATAGTGAAGATGAAGTAAACGATAAATCGAAAAATGAACAATTTTATTCTCAATCATCCGATTGGGAGTTTGATTTATCAACCCTAAAAGGAAATAAAAAGCTTGACACTATATTTGGACCTCATAAAATGGAAAATGGAGACTGGAAATTTGGAAATTCTATTTTAAAGCTAACCGATGATAAAATAATAATAGGTCAAAAGTCTTGGGCACTAACCCCAGGGTTATACTCATTACTTTTTCATAAAAATCCAAAACAATTCGATTCGTCAGAGCTAGCAATATATAAAAATATTTTACTTGATACAAATGCACATCGAAGAAACTATGATCCTAATAATCAAATCAATGGAAACAGAGGTTATAAATATAAAAAAATAATAAATAAATTGTTTACTACAACTACTCACGTTGGTAAGGGTTTAATGGAGGTAAATCTTAATAAACCGAACTATATATACTGGGATAATCCTAATGAAATTGTAGACCGATTGAGGCTGTTAATAGCATCACAACATGCTGGTAACAATAATCATTCTAATGAAATAATATCTATAATCGAAGAGCTAAGGGAAGCAAATATAATTGAATAACTTTTAAATAAATAAATAAATAAAAAAAATTATGACTGTTGACAAATTTGGTCATTACTATAATCAAAAATATATAGGAGATATAACAAGAAACAACATTTCAAAAAAATTCGGTATCAAACTCAACGTAAATAATATTGATATAGAGAATAAAAGAATTTTAAATTTGTCACCTCCAATGAATGGGACAGATGCTGTTAACAAAAATTATGTGAATATACAAATGACCCATATGCAAGAACATTTAAAAAGGGGTATAAACAAAGAAGTTTTAATTGTAAGAAATGAAATAAAGGATTTAAATAAGAAAATTTCTGATATATATAGTGCAATGATTCATCACAACAAACTTTCATCACAACAACAACAACAACAACAACAACATAATGGAAAAAAGAACGATAATAAATGAACTACATTCTAGAGCACGCAAAAATTTCTTACGACGCAAAGTAATTACAAAGGGAATTGATGATCTTTGGCAAGCAGACTTAGTAGAGATGGGCAACTATTCGACTATAAACAACGGCTATAAATATATGATAACAGTCATTGATACATTCTCCAAATACGCTTGGGCTGCAGCAATTAAAGCAAAAACCGCATCTGAAGTATCCAAAGCTTTTCAGAAAATACTAAGTAAGGGGCGAATACCTAAAAATTTACAAACAGATGACGGTAAAGAATTTTTTAATAAGGAGTTTGGTTTGCTAATGCGCAAATATTCAATTAATCATTACTCTACTTATAGTGTAATGAAAGCTTCAATTGTTGAACGCTTTAATCGAACACTAAAAGGTATGATGTGGAGAGAATTTAGTTATAATGGAACATTTCACTGATTGATATTTATAAAAAACTAGTTGATCAATATAACAGAAAAACTCATAGTAAAATTAAAATGGCGCCTATTGATGTAAAACGTGAACATGAACAACATCTACTGAAAACTGCATTTAGCAGCTTAAAAATGTTTAAATCATCAAGGTTTAAGGTTGGGGACTATGTTCGCATAAGTAAATATAAACATATATTTGAAAAAGGTTATACACCAAATTGGACTACAGAAATATTTAAAATAAAATCGATACAGAACACCTACCCAATAACATTTTTACTTGAAGACTATCAAGGAAATCCTATAAAAGGCGCATTTAACAAGGAAGAAATACGTCGTACACGTTATCCTAATACATTTCTGGTGGAAAAAATTTTAAAAGAAAAAGGTGATAAAGCGTATGTTAAATGGTTAGGTTTTCCAAACCAACATAATTCTTGGATAAGTAAAAATGAAATATTATAAGAAAACAAATACAAAAAAAAGTTTTTCTAATAAATGTATAAATTTAATAAAACAAAAAAACTCAAGCATTTTCATTTCATTTACAATTTACCATTCAGGATGTCAATTACTTTGCTTTAAGTGGAAATTCATCAATCCTAACGGCAAATTATTTCCCACCAACAGATCTTAAAGATGACTATGAATGTTCTCTAGTTGATTTTCATTCATATAACTCTATTCCTAATGTAGATTATGATAATAATTTATTTCATATAGGAGATAAAATAATTGAAATTCCTATTGGATCATACGAGTTACAAGATATTGTTGATTATATAGTTGGGCAGTATAAAGCAGAAAATTATAATAAATCTATTCTCATTAAAGCTAATAATAATACTTTACAAATTGAAATAACTTCATCCCACGATGCAATTTTATTTAATCGAAAACGATCCATTGGTACGCTGTTAGGTTTTAGTGAAGAAATTTTAAAGGCTGGTATGAAACATGTATCAAATCAACCTGTAAATATATTAAGAGTTAATGCTATACAAATTCAGTGCAATATTATAACGGGAGCTTATATGAATAACTCTCCCGCACATATACTACACGAGTTCGCATTAGACGTACCACCAGGCTATAAATTAGATGTTATTGCTAATAACCTAATTTATTTACCAGTAAACGTCAAAGAAATAACATATCTCAAGATTTGGATTGTTGATGAAGAAAATCGTGCAGTAAATTTCAGAGGTGAAGAAATAACACTAAGATTACACCTAAGACCACGGAAAAAATGATAATTTACAATAAAACTAAGCACATTAAAGTTAATAGGGTCATTCCTACTAATCATATTAAAGCTATAAGACCATCATTATCGAAAGAAAACACCACCTTTTTAAAATTGCTTAAGTTAAAAATAAAGAAAAATGTCTGATATACTCAATGTCATTGAAAAACCATATTCTGATGAAAATATAATAAAAAAAGATTATCATAGCTATGTGCCCTATATTCAATCATTTAAAAACAATGATGAAATTCGAATTACACTACAAAATCAAGACTTATATGTTCTTCCGTCTGAAAGCTACTTATATATAGAAGGAAACATACAAAACTCTAAAGGTGAAGAAGCATCACAAAATACTAGATTAAGGAATAATTGTGTTGCATACTTATTTGATGAAATACGGTATGAGATTAATGGTGTGGAAATTGATCGCACTCGATACTTGGGAATATCTAGTACAATTAAGAATTATGTCTCACTAAATGAATTTGAAAGTAATATGATGAGAAATGCAGGGTGGAATATTTCTGAAGACCTATCAATGCGAAAATTTAATTTTTATATTCCCCTAAAACTACTGTTGGGATTTGCTGAGGATTTTAATAAAATAATTTTAAATAGCAAACATGAACTAATTCTTCTACGAAGTTCAAATGATGATAAGGCGTATTACTCAACAGATGCTAATGAAAAATTAAGTTTATCGATTAAAAACATAACATGGAGAATACCACATATTCACCTATCAGATGCACGAAAAATACAAATAATGAAGATTATAAAGGAGGGTGTTTCATTACCCATAGCATTTCGCAGTTGGGATTGTTATTTTAATCCAACATTTTCCGGAGGCAGAAATCACAACTGGAATATTAAACTATCAGTGAATAGAGAAAGGCCAAGATTTCTTTTATTCGTATTAGAAAATGATAATAAATATATACACTCGGACTTAAAAAATGTTAAAGTACATTTAAATTCAGAATCCTATCCATATGATGATTTAAATTTAAAATTTGAGGAGAATCGATATGCTATTCTATATGACATGTACGCTAAGTTTCAACAAAATTATTATATGAGAGAAGCACAACCTCTTCTTTCCTGTGAGAAATTTAAAAATATTCCAATTGCAGTAGTTGATGTTAGCTATCAAAATGAAATTGTTAAAAATGGACCTATCGATGTGAAAATTGAGTTCGAGACAAGCAGTCCAGTACCAAAAAATACAAATGCTTATTGTTTAATCCTACATGTTCGTATGATGGAATACACACCTTTAACTGGAATTGTTCGAAAAATTATATATCTTAAATACATTCTAATACTTACTTTTTTTTCATTTAATTTCCATTAAATAAAGAACAAAACTGTTGGTTTGTTTTTTTAAATAAATTTTGTTTTTTTTTTATTTTATGTATATATTTATATTTACATGTAGATATGTATAAAAGGTAATGTATAAATATTTTATTAAGAGTAATTATTTTCTAACTCTATTTCTTTAATTAACATTTCTAATTCATATTCACCATTACAACTATCTGATTGATAATGATGCCATGCATATGTGTTAATATTATCATTTTTAATATATCGCTTAGTATCATTAAAACTTAGTGCTATTTTATTTACTTCATTTGTTAATATAATATGCAATTTAGATGTAAACGTTTGCATAGAAGCATACACTACTTCCTTATTAAATAAAACATTTTTATACA
The DNA here is from genome assembly GCA_943735925.1 of Pollenia amentaria. Classification (NCBI taxonomy): domain Eukaryota; kingdom Metazoa; phylum Arthropoda; class Insecta; order Diptera; family Polleniidae; genus Pollenia; species Pollenia amentaria. The sequence continues at coordinate 21,971,682 of OX031011.1, forward strand.
TTTCAATGCTAAAGTTTTCTACAACACACTTTTTAACCCCCTTAGCTTTTTTAACATCCTTCTCACAATCTTGAACCGCGAATGAGTATACTTTAGGTGCTAAGCCTACAAACTCTGTAATAAACCTACCCTCAGTCTCATCTTTCATCATTCCCAATACTTTTTTATTAACTAGTGGAAAGTTAAATGGATTATTTAATGAATATGAAGATGTGTCGAATAGTGTATTTAAATCATTTTTAATGTCAGCGTAAAAATCTTCCGTCTTTATTGAATATATGAAAGAACCTGTATCCATATAATTGAGGCTTATATTTGTATCAAATTTTGGTTTCATATATTCATAATGGAAGTCATACATTTTCCATTTTGACAATTCTAGCACACAAAAACCTAAGTAAATTGGTTTATTATAATACGTCTGAGTTTTATTCATTTGCACAGCCCAAAGTGTATCAGTAAATTGAGATATGCTATGAAAATTTGGTTTTGCAATTAGGTCACCAACACCCAATTTATTGCGATTAGTTCGACCCCATTCACTAACCAATCGCACGTCTTTTCTTTTATCGACATTTTCCATAGTTTTACCATATACAGCATTGTTAAGCAATTTAAAGAAATCTTTTTCAAATTCATTCTTTGCTGCTGTTCTATATTGTGTATTTAGGTCTATGTATGTCTTTAACCACGGTTTTTGTTTAAATTTAAGAATTCGGTGAACTTTTTGCAAAACCAATCCATTATTTAAACATTGTTCTAATGTTTTATAATGGATAACATAACTCTTTTTATCTGCTAAATCAGCTAATAGTTTCTCGTGTTTACTCCCACCAATTATTTTGTTTTCCGAGCAAAACGGCAAGTCATTGTGATAGTCATGACAGCTAAAAGGGTAAGCCAAATCGACTTCATAAATATACCCAACTTCTGAATCATGGGAAATATTTTTGGGGTGAACAAAATCATTTGTCCAAGTAAAGCCTCCATACGGAAGTGCTTCTGACATTGCCCAACCATAAAGATTATTTACATCGAAATATAGTATATACTCTGAAGGCTTTGTGGAATCATAATCATTAAGATATTTATGATTAGCCTTACTATACCTTTTACTACATTGTGTAAGTCCACCACGAATTCCTCGTTTAACGAAATTATACATTTCTAGATCTGTAAACAGTTCGAGTTCAATTTTTGTATATTTCAACATTGCATCCCATGAAAGGCCTGGTATGGTATAGTAATGTGAAGGATCTAGCTGATAAATATTATTACAGAGTTTCCTAAAGTTTTCAAATACATCTGTTAGTAGAAGCACATCAGTTTTTAAATATAGTTTCATGTAATCCATAATTGATTTACAATCAAACTTTTTCCAAATTTTTCCTGCAAGTAAATAATCTTCCTCGGAACAGTGTTTATCAGTTAAACTGCTGTAAAATGATTCAATTGGTGGGAGTTTATTTTCTTTTAATTTTTCAAATGAATCTAAATATTCATATGGAAAAACACCCTTTCGTTTCATTAGAGAAAACTCTTCCTCATCTATAAAATTTTCTTTAATTGAATTTAAATCTCCATCACTTAAATTGCTAGCTAATGAATCTAATCCCGCTGCCATAAATCTAAAAGAGTCTAAAAACCTTAGTTCAATTTTTTTTCCGGTTTTATACTTTCGTACTTTTTCAAGTTGTTCTTCAATAGTATGCTGAGGAATATTTTGCTTACGTTTTTTTAAATATAACCGATTTATATGATCATCGATTTCTTTATCAGTATATACCCGAACAGTATGAGATAAAGAAATGTATAGCTCCTTATTTATTGGAATTACATTTGTATCGCCTTTAATACTAAGTAATTCCTTAATAAATAAGTGACAATCATACTTTGAAAAATTGTGGAAAAAAATTGGAATGAAGTTTGGAATTTTATAATTTAAATTGCATGAATTATGTGCAGATCCTCTATATTTTCCTGATAAATGGCAGTGGTCTCTAACGACTAGTTCATCGCCTAGTTCTTTGTCGCAAATATGACAGATTTTGGAGTTTAAAAAATGTTCTTCTTCTAAGGGGGTTAATGGTATCATAGGTATAACCTTTTCAAAAAATTTCTTATATATATCCCTACACTCGTTAATTAAACTATCTATAAAATGTTGCCCTACATTAATGGTACTATCATTATTAGCAAACATTTGAAACTTATCTAAATCCTTATTAAAATTACACTTAATATTAAATCCATATGCACATGGCACATGTTTTCTTAAGAATCTAGAGTTAACACTATTACTACTTACATCTACTTCCTCTAGAACACATTCGAAATCTGCATACACTAAGAATGGAACTTCCATCTGCCTTTCATAATGCTGATATTTAATTATAGATTTTTCTCCCTCCGGCATCTTGGGAATGCATTCTCCACACTCTCTCTCCTTATGAATTACCATTCTCTCTGGTATATTTGTATGGTAGAGACAACTATTGCAAAAAATTAAAGCACCTTTATGTTTTGAAATTTGGGAACTTAGTAGTCTAAGAGAAAAAGAATTTTTGTTAATAAGATGTTTTGCACGATATATTTAAATATTTTGATAACTACCTTGAAATATTGTTTATTAGAATGTAGTGCATTTTATCACCACATTCGTCTTCCAGCAGCATAAGGTTTATATGCATATTTTTTTCCTTTTTGGTAATGTAGTATGGTCCAATAACAGCCTTGGATTTCCTATCAAACCCGAACACATTTACACTTATATCAGTATTATTTCTTTCAAATACTTTAATATCTTTCACATCAGTAGGAAATTGCATTGATGCGAAATTAAGTGTTCTACCGCAATCAAGCTTAATATTATTGTCAGCAATATTTGGTATATTGTAAATTGTCTGCCTATGTGTATTAATATTATCACCATTATAAAATGCTGCTATTACACTCCATTTAAAGCAAAATACATCATTGTTTTGAATGTTGACACAAGCTTTCTTCCTCGCCAGCTCTACGGGTGTAGGTATATATTGGGATCCTGATAATGTTGATGCTTTATTTATGTTTATTTCCAGCCATTTAATTTGGATAAGAGTCCAACCAGAATCTCTTTCTTGGAACTCTGACATTTTAGCTTTAATTTTTTCAATTTGTGTTGTCAAAGCTAAGTCTACGTCATCCGCTCTCGATATACGCATCATTTCCGTACAATGATACATATTTGTTTCTGGCTTATCAGGATGTGCTGGTAACTTGTATCGAGCAGTAAGTTCCAAATTGAATTTCACCATTATGTGTTCGGCTAGACACATATTCAAAAGTTTTTGAATAAGTCTTTGACCCTCTTCCAAATACTTATTTAAATTAAGGTCTAGGTCTTCTTTTGGGAAACGGTATGTCTGAAGCCGTGACTTGAATGAATTTTTTATGCTATACATTTTGTTTCCAATTTCCTTTTGTATATTAATCCTGTGTGTGGGTTGTGAGCAATGTATAAACCATTGCTGGGATTGTATTAGAGTGTTACAATCCTTGCACATAATAACAGCTTCTGAACACGGTTCTAACTTTTGTTGTTTCGATGGTGTTATGAATGTGTCGGGTTCTACTAGTGATTGACGCTTCCTAGATGCAGCTGATGTTGATGGATGTTCATCCATTTCTTCTACTTGATGTTGTTGCTGTTGTTGTTGCGGTTGTTGTTGTTGCTGTTGTTGTTGCCGTTGTTGTTGTTGTTGTTGTTGCTGTTGAAGGAAATCTATATGGATTTCAACATGTTTTTTTTTTTCCATAGATGTCATGGATATATGATTACATATATCACATGGCATATGAATTGTGCTATGTTTTTTTAAAATGTTTTTATTTTTGTATAGATTTTGGCAAATTTCACAAATTATTCCAGTTGCCATTATTAATTTTAAAATTTTTATTTCTTTTTATATTTTTAAAATCACAAACTTTCTTAAGCAAGTATACTTTAGAAACTAAATGAAAAGAATATATTTAAACCTTATATTTACTTCAAATATCTATACAGTCGATCACCCAAACAAACAAAACAACAACATTCCTCCATCTGACTACTCATAAGCACACAACAAAAAGGGCTTATCAGAAATGTGTATTTTCTCCCAACAATCCACAAAACACACACAAAAATAAAAAAAAAATTTATATTTTCCAATTTCTTTCACATCTGTTTGGGTGCAGAAACGGGTTACCTGTGTGGGCTGGTTCCTGGCTAGGGCTTCTGTGGATACTGCGGTGATGGCTGGTTGGGCCAATCGTCTGGATGCTGAGTGGAGAGAAATATAAAAAAAAACACCCTTATGTAGTGCCGGGTAAAGAGCACAGTATGGCGACCAAAAGTCAATTCCCTCTTGTTTCCTCGCGTTCTTTAATGAAAAAACTCCCTTCTTTTGCTTTTACTTTTGTTGCTTTATTTTTTAGGTTCCTTTTTTTTAATTTAACTTTCACTTTTATTATTAATTTAGTTTTTCTTTATTGGCCGGCGTCTGGCTGGTGCGAATTTTATGAACGGATTGAAATATATGAAAAAAAACTCATTTTCCAGGTGGCGTTAAACCACAGCTGAGCTACATATTACAGGGGGTGTTGCCAGATGCCACCACATGTAATCCCGTGTCACACACTCAAAATAATGGGAAACATAACGATGTTCCCCATGTTTCTATTGGGCGGGATTCCCACGAGCCAGACGCCAACATACACCCCGCCTTGCACCGGTGGTGCAAAATAATTATTTATTAACCAAAAAACAAAAAAAAAAAATTAAAATAAAAGGAACAACAAAATAATTAAAAAAAAAGTAGTTAAAAAAAAAGGAAAAATTAATTCAAATAAAAATACAAAAACTTAACAATAATAAAAAAACCAATTCACCCTAAAGGGCAATGAAAATGGACAGCCTTCCGTCTTCAGCACCACTCCCTCTTCAAAGTACACGAACTCAAAACACGGTCCCAGGCTTCTCCTTCGCTGGCACGGTCAAAATACGGGGAGCTACGTCGGGCTCAAGTCTCGCGCAGTAGGCTGTGCTGAAGTGCCCCGAGGTCCACCAAAGAACATACTTTTTATTATAGAGGGGCAACGTTACAAAAAGATGGGTATTAAGAGTCGCTTTTAGGCAGAGCCACCAATTTGTGAATCGGCCGAGTGATTACGCCATTTTGCGTCTGTAGATCGGCTACTCGCACCTTGCCATCATTGCCACGGTAAACTTTGATAATTCGACCTAACCGCCAATCAGTGGGACAGCCTGGTTCACTTTTAAGAGCCACCAAATCGCCTTCTTTTAAGTCTAGTTGAGGGTGTTGCCACTTATTGCGCTTATTTAGCTCTTGTAGATACTCCTGCTTCCACCGGCGACAAAACTCTTGCTGTAGGGCCTTCAATTTACGCCACCTATTAACAATGCTTAGGGGTGAAGACAGTTCTTCGGGCTCAGCAGGGGTAAGCATAGATGAGCCAATCAGAAAGTGACCTGGCGTAAGGGCAGACAAATCTTCAGCGCTTTCTGACATAGGGCCGAGAGGGCGCGAATTGAGACACGCTTCTATTTTTGCCAGAACGGTGGAAAACTCCTCAAACGTAAACTTGAGTTGACCAGCTGACTTCTTGAGATGCATTTTCATGCTTTTTACCCCTGCCTCCCATAAACCTCCCATGTGAGGCGCTGCAGCAGGGATAAAGTGCCACGACAAGTGCTGGTGACCATAGTTTTCGACAGCCGTGTCACGAAGCTCTTTCACGTGTTTGGCGAAGTCTGCGTCGATCTCTCTAGCGGCGCCAACAAAGTTTCTGCCGTTATCAGAATACATGCGGCTGGGGCAACCGCGACGGGCGACGAAACGGGCCAAGGCTGCTAAAAAGGCAGGGGTAGACAAATCGCTAACAGCTTCAAGGTGAATCGCCTTCGTAGAGAAACAAACGAAGAGACACACGTAGCCTTTTGAGATACGGCAGTATCTGCCGGTGAAACTTTTAATCTCGAACGGGCCCGCAAAGTCAACACCAGTATTCGTAAAGGGACGACAAAGGGTAGTTCTTTCTTCCGGCAAAGCCGCCATTATTTGGTTTTGAAGCTTTTTTCTATAAAGAACACAGATTTTGCAGTTACGAACCACTGTCTTTATCAGGTTTTTGGCTCGGATGATCCAGCACTCTTGCCGGACAATATTTAAGACCAGACGAGGGCCTCCGTGAAGGACGAAGGTGTGCACGAATTCTACATACAACCGGGCCAATCTACTGCCATACGCCAAGATAATAGGATGCCGCTCGTTGTAGGACAGACAAGTAGTAGAGCTTAGGCGACTATTAGATCGAATAAGGTTATCTTTATCAGCAAAAGGGGTAATTGTCAACAGGGGGCTCCGTGAATCGATTTTCCTATTCGCCTTGAGGCAGCTAAACTCCCCTGAGAAGTACATTTGTTGGGAAAGAAAAAATAAACGATTTCTTACGAACTTTAGCTCGCTAGCTGATATTCTCAAAGAGCTGTGCATGACATTTTCGCGTCTTTTCATACTCGCCAGAGCGACAAATCGAAACATATAAGCGATTACGTGATACGCTCTAGATAAACTAGAAAACCTGTCTAGAATATCCTCTTTATCAGCAGATCTAGCAACAAAAACTTTTGATCCTTTTGACTCTTCTGCCGTCTCGAACTCCGCTGCTCCTACAGGCCACGAAGACTGCGCTAAGTTGAGCCACTCAGGGCCGTGCCACCAGAGCCTATTCTTTCTCAAATCCGCAGGGATCAGCCCCCGGGTTGCTAGATCGGCAGGATTGTCCCCTGACGCCACGTGATACCAGTTCTTGTTCCCAACTTTTTCTAATATTGCAGCCACTCTATTTGCCACGAACGTTTTCCAGCTACAAGGGGGTTTTCTCAACCACGCTAAAACAATCGTGGAATCGGACCACAAATAAAGGGGGGACTTGTCCACGTTAAAAGTAGGTACTACACTATCAACCAAATTTGCCAAAAGAACTGCTCCACATAACTCCAAACGAGGCAAAGATGGCTTTTTTATTGGGGCCACTTTAGTTTTACATGTGAGCAGACTTGTCAAAACATTATTTTCGAGCTGTACCCTTATATAAATTGTAGCCGCATATGCCAACTCAGACGAGTCACAGAACCCGTGAAATTGTATACTACAGCCAGGCGAATATTGAACCCAACGTGGAATCTTAATTTTTTCAATATCCGCATAATTAGCAACAAAATTCTGCCATTTCTGCAGAGCCACGGGTTTGATAGCCTCGTCCCACTCGATCTTATCAAGCCACATTTGCTGCATAATAATTTTAGCAGTAACTACCACCGGAGCCAACCAACCAGCAGGATCGTATAGCCGAGCAATGGTAGAAAGTACCTCTCTTTTTGTGTATGTGGTTTTTAGTGTTATCTTCTCACAAACAAAGAAAAACACGTCTTCTGCCGCATTCCAGCGAATTCCTAGCGTTTTTGTAGTGCTTTTTTCATCGAGCGACAAAAATGATGAATTTAGCAGGTGATCATGGGGCAAATTTTTTAAAATTTCTTCAGAATTCGAGGTCCATTTTCTGAGCTCAAATCCCCCCACATCTAAAATACCAATTAATTGCTCCCGAGCCACTAAAGCATCAGCAACTGAATGGGCACCAACTAGGGCATCATCTACGTACATATTTTCTCGCAAGATTCTAGCGCCTAACGGAAAACGTCGCTCTTCATCATTCGCCAACTGTAGAATGGTTCTAAGGGCCAAATATGGGGCACAATTTACGCCAAAAGTCACCGTTTTCAGTTGGTAATCAGCAATTTCCGCGCTATCACTGCTACGAAACACTATTTTCTGAAAGGGCCTATGTGTGGGAGTCACAAAAATCTGCCGGTACATTTTCGAAATGTCCGCATTAAAGACAAACTGAAAAAATCGCCATCTCAAAATCAGATTAACTATTTCAGCCTGCAGAATAGGGCCAGTGAACAACAAATCATTTAAACTTCTGCCATTTGCGGAAGGGCTCGAGGCATTAAATACCACTCGCAATTTAGTCGTTGTGCTCTCTGGCTTAAAAACGCCATGATGGGGTAAATAATAACCAGGGTCACCTCTAGCATCATCTGCTTTTTCCATGTGCCCTAGGGTTAAATATTCTTTAAGGACCTCATCGTACTGGGCCTTACGCTCAGCATTGCGCATTAAGGATTTTTCGTTTCTCAAATATTGACAAACAGCAATATGCCTATTGGGACCAAGCGACAGCAAACTATTCTTAAAGGGCAGACTCACTGTGTATCTCCCTTCAGAGTTTCTAGTGGTAGTAGAACTATAGATCTCCTCACATTTTTTATCCTCTTCTGATAAAATTCGCCTTTGAGATACTTCTTCTAACTCCCAAAACTTCGATAATTGGTCATCAATCGCTACTTTTGTCATATGAGACACTCTTAGTATTCGAGGGGAAATTTTAGAAGGCGTTGGACCTGTAACTATCCAACCAAAAATGGTTTCTTGAGCTACTAGCGATTCAAAAATACCATGCCTAACTCCGCCACGAAGAATAGAAGGGTATAAATCACCTCCTAACAATAGATCTACTTCACTGCTTTCATAAAACCTCGGATCAGCATAACATAATTCGGGCAGCTCAATCTCCTTCTGGGGCAAAAAAGAATACGTTGGAATACTACCAGTTACACGAGGAACCACTAGAGCCTCTATATTAAGCGCCACGTTCTTATCAAAAAGCGAAACAATCGTAAAAACTGCCATCTTAGAAGACGTACTAATTATATCTCCCCCTAAGCCTGAGACTTCTGCAGAAATCGGATTAGTCGGCAACTTCAATAGCTTCTGTATTTTTTCCGAAATAAAACTTTCATCCGAACATGGGTCTATTAGCGCTCGTACCTTGTAACGGGAACCAAAACTTACAATGTTAACCCAGGCTGTGGCTAACATCACTTTTTTTGCAACAGATGTATGGTGCGATTGAACTACACCAGAAGGGCCGGCAACATTAGTGGACTGTATTTGACTCTGAATATTTTGACTCTGACTCTGCGAACTAGTGCTTGGCTGGCTTTGATTATTGCTGTTTATATTTCTTACTATATCCCTATGTATTAACGTGTGGTGTTTCTTACTGCATTTAGAACAACCATTAGGACTACTGCAATCACCATACAAATGCCCCATAGTAAGACAATTAAAGCAAAAACGAAATCTTTTCAATGTTGAAACACGGTTCTTGTAGTCCATGCTCAAAAATTTATTGCAAACACTAATTTTGTGCTTTTCTTTACATAATTTACATGAGCCCGAGTCAACTTTTGTGTGATGGGCCTTAAACTGCTTAGCTTTTGTAGACATAGAGCTATTATGTGAGGGGCCTGCTTGGGAACCACTGGCAGCTGTATTGTTTGCTACAATAATATCAGAAACACTTTCCAGGGCATGAAATCGATCGGTCAAAAAATTATTTAATTCTTCCCATTTGGGAACCTCTGTCTTATTTTTTACCGATTGCTCCCACAAATGTAAAGTATTTTCTGAGAGCCGAGACGAACATTGAAAAACAAAAATTGGGTCCCATGAGGCAATATCTACATTATATAATTTTAGCACCGAAATATAATTATTAATCTCCCTCTGGAGCCGTTTAATTTCTGACGCTGTTTCCCGTTGGCATGGAGCCAAATTAAATAAAGCTTTTAACTGACTATTTATTAAAACGCGCTTATTTTCATATTGGGCCTTTAAATTGTTCCACGCTATCTCAAAATTTTCAGCTGTTAGGGCAATATTTCTATTTATATCCCGGGCCTCACTATCTGTTTTTTGAAATAAATAAAATAATTTTTCTACAGGGCTAAGCCTCGAATTATTTATGTAGATTGCCGTAAACATGTCCCTGAAGGTGGGCCACGACACGTAATCTCCATGAAAAACGCCCGTATCACAAGGGGGGACAGGTATAGAACACAGATTGGGAACCACTGCTTTATTTTTCTGCCTATCTTCTTCTAATACCTGTCTAGCATTGGCCAAAATATTTATACATTTTACATATATTTTTCGCACCTGAGGATACTTAGTCTTCACTGCCACTAATTCTTTTTTCTCCTCTATGGTACCGGAACACTCGTCATAAATTTTTTTAAATTTCTCCTAAATTTTGTCCAACTCGCTTTTTTCAAAATCAAATGCCTCGCCGGTATATGTTGAAAAGTCTTCCTTTTTCAACATAACCTCGATATTTATTATCTCATCTGCCGCCAGAATATATTTTTCAAAAGTCGCCATTTTTTATTATAAATATTAGGTGCCGCAACAAAAATTATGCGAGTTCGCTTAAAGGGCAACAAAAAAAATTTTCCCCGAGTTACTTTATTAAAAAAAAATTTTTTGGCGCGCTGGCAACACTTTTCCTTTATTTGTAAAATTGTGGCAAAAAATCTTTAGGCAGAAGACACAAAACTACAAATTGGGCGAGTAACGGGTAAACCGGCGAGTAAAAAAATATGGCTCTTAAAATTGTGTGTCTTAAAAATTGGCTCAACTTAACCTCACTTCCAATGCGACACAATATGGCGCTTCACAATATGTATATGCATGCACTTTAAATTCCACAGTACGTACCTTTAAACTCCAATGGGCGAAGGACCAAATGTTTGGGTGCAGAAACGGGTTACCTGTGTGGGCTGGTTCCTGGCTAGGGCTTCTGTGGATACTGCGGTGATGGCTGGTTGGGCCAATCGTCTGGATGCTGAGTGGAGAGAAATATAAAAAAAAACACCCTTATGTAGTGCCGGGTAAAGAGCACAGTATGGCGACCAAAAGTCAATTCCCTCTTGTTTCCTCGCGTTCTTTAATGAAAAAACTCCCTTCTTTTGCTTTTACTTTTGTTGCTTTATTTTTTAGGTTCCTTTTTTTTAATTTAACTTTCACTTTTATTATTAATTTAGTTTTTCTTTATTGGCCGGCGTCTGGCTGGTGCGAATTTTATGAACGGATTGAAATATATGAAAAAAAACTCATTTTCCAGGTGGCGTTAAACCACAGCTGAGCTACATATTACAGGGGGTGTTGCCAGATGCCACCACATGTAATCCCGTGTCACACACTCAAAATAATGGGAAACATAACGATGTTCCCCATGTTTCTATTGGGCGGGATTCCCACGAGCCAGACGCCAACAACATCTATCCATCTACACACACACACACACACACACACACACACACACACACACACACACACAAAAGGGCTTATCATAAATGTGTATTTTCTCCCAACAATCCACAAAACACACACAAAAATAAAAAAAATTTAAAATGTGTATTTTCTCCCAACAATCCACAAAACACACACAAAAATAAAAAAAATTTAAAATGTGTATTTTCTCCCAACAATCCACAAAACACACACAAAAAATAAAAAAAAATATTTTTCCAATTTCTTCCTCAAGGTCTGTCTGTAAATCTATCCATATTCAAGACACACTCCAATATAATACCCTTATCATCTCACACCCCATAAATTATTAATTTTAATATCAGCGCTTTGAAAAAATTGTCCACAAAAATTTTTTTCAAAATCAAGTGCATCGACAAGTACACAGTATGTCTGTCTTCCACAAAAAATAAAAAAAAATATTTTTCCAATTTCTTCCTCAAGGTCTGTCTGTAAATCTATCCATATTCAAGACACACTCCAATATAATACCCTTATCATCTCACACCCCATAAATTATTAATTTTAATATCAGCGCTTTGAAAAAATTGTCCACAAATTTTTTTTTCAAAATCAAGGTCCGTCTATCGATCACAACAAAAGAAAGGCTTCAACAAGTGCATCGACAAGTACACAGTATGTCTGTCTTCCACAAAACACACACAAAAATATTTTTCCAATTTCTTCCTCAAGGTCTGTCTGTGTATCTATCTACATATCTCTATGTCTGTCTGGCTGTCTGTCTATCGATCACAACAAAAGAAAGGCTTCAACAATGCACCCACCACTTGTGCAGTGCTTTCCTATAAAATTTAACGACTTTTTTATTACTTTGTTTTGAAATTTTTTAAAAAATGTCACCTACTTTAACACGTGTTCAGGAATTTCCCCCCTAATTTTGCCTTTTTTAAAATTTTATGACATTTTTATGGCTTTTTTAAAAATTTTAATGGCTAAAAAAATTTTTAATGGCTAAAAAAAACAACGATGACCTTTTATTTCACCTACTTTAACACGTGTTCAGGAATTTCCCCCCTAATTTTACCTTTTTTAAAATTTTATGACATTTTTATGGCTTTTTTAAAAATTTATGACATTTTTATGGCTTTTTTAAAAATTTTATGACATTTTTATGGCTTTTTTAAAAATTTTATGACATTTTAATGGCTAAAAAAAATTTTAATGGCTAAAAAAAATTTTAATGGCTAAAAAAAACAACGATGACCTTTTAATGGCTTTTATTACTTCCCCCCATACTAAACCTATAGGAAGTTGACCTTTTAACGACTTAAAATCCGAGTGAAGTAGTACCCGCTATATACATATACTCTGTTCACTTATTAAGATCTCTTAAAAGCGAAGCAGGTTTGTTACGATTTTCGAATGGAATAAAGTTTGTAATTAAAAAGGGGAATTTGGTTGCAAAATTCCACATCTACCATCACTGATAGTACCAATGTAGTTACTTTTATCATTAATTTAGTATTTAATACCCGATTACTTTATTCTGAAGTATACCCATCTTTAAATAATGCTGCTTCACTCACTTCCTTTTTGACAAAAGGAGTTTTAAAGTGAAAAGTTGAAGTTAATACTATTAAGAAGAAAAGAAAGCTTAAAACGTAATTTATTTCATCTCAAATACTACATTTCTGTTGTTATCACAAAATAAATACTGCTAATCCTGCACTGGATAAATTCATATATTGGGAGAAAGTGGGTAAGTTGGGAACAGAAATAAGTTTGGAAGATTATCACCACATTCTGACAACTAATTTGTTATTTTAGACCACGAGGCATTTAAAATCTTAGCACCCGGACCAAAATATAATCCGAAATTATCAAGCCCCTTTTAGGGACAATATTTATAATTTGTTGAAGCTTAATATATATTATTTTAATATCATGTATTAAAATATATATTTTATCTCCGAAAGAAAATTTTGGGAATTTTTTTTAAACTTGTTTTTCCCATACTTATACATAAAAAAAAACAAACAAAAATAAAAAAAATAAAAAAAAAAAAACCGAAAAGGGTTATATGCTGCACAAAAAACGTTAAAGTCATAAAATTATTTCATTTCACAATTTAAAATATTTTCATTAATTTGTATATCACGTTTATTATTCCTTTTAAAAATTACATTGTTTAACTTTTGTTTAAAGATACTTTTACTATGCAATATCTAATCGTAAACTATTAAAATTCATTCATAACTTCATTTCTTTTAATGACCTTCAAAACTTTAATTCTTATTTAATTTCATTCATAATTTTGCTTGATACATTTTTTCCATTTATTTTGTTCATTCTTTTACTTCTGATATTCTCTTTTTTTTTATAAATATTTAGTAAATGTATATGTATCTCATTCTGGCGTATTAATTGCGTATTGCTGATAAAATTATTAGTTTTTATGACCTATAGCACTTCATTAAAGTTCTGTAATTTCTTTTATTAGTCTTTTGTCGATCTTATTGTGCATTATTACTAGTAGGTCATCCTAAAACCATAAAAAAAAAAGTAAAAACAATTGTAAGAAACAAAATATATAAAATATGGATAAGTGCTAAACATTTGTCTAACAAAAGTGATAAAATATAAAAGGAATGATAGGTATGAGAAAATTGTAAATTCTCTGCTTAAGTGTAAAACTAAATTTCCATCCACAAACAACAATAATTTTACTTTAATTTTAATTTAAAATAAATACATGAAACCAGAACTACCTTGGCAGTCAAAAAAGGCCTTTTTACGACAGCATCACCGGATTAAATAATTCCCACATAAACTGTAAGTGTTTCATATAGATTAATTTATTTAATATTTTAGTATAGTGGTTGCAAAAACAAAGTACATACAAAATTAAAATTTGATCGCGGCGAATTCAATACAAGAACCTTCTCATATTTTCTTTCGTTTTATTCGGTTTGTTCTAAAGAAACATTAGTTCAATGACTACCTAAAGTTTCTTCTTTTTTTTGTCATTTTTGTTATTTACTTAAAATAAATTGTAAATGCACACCTGACCCTAAGGTCACGAGTTTATATGTAAACATTTATTCGAACAAAAAAAAAATTATATTAATGTCGTTAACCAATTAATTAGTATGTATCATTTATTACATTTTTTTATGAATTGTTACTACAATAATATGAATTTCTAAATAAAATAAAATTGAGGAATGTTAAATTTGATATCATGCAGTTAATTTAATTTAAAAGGTTTTATGTAAAGGGGCAGTTCATTTTAAACTGTGAGCACTAGAATTGCCATAGGTGTTAGAATATGGGTGGGAAAAGGTGTGCTCCAAGGGTCAAAGTCATCTTCTGGACCCTTATACAATTAGCGCTCATTTGTACACAATAATGTGTAATAAAATTTACTGGCATAGAAGGAAATACAGAGGCATGAAATTATTTTTTTTTCTTATGTTGCGTATATAAGTGAACCCTGGATTGAAAGAACCCAGCCAGACTGATGATAGCCGGAAGACCTAACCATCATGCCTCCCCTATCCAGACCATTCACCAAATAGTGTTCGTAAATTTTCCTTTATTTCGCAACACTATTTATCTGAGCAATTATAGTAGTGGTACATATATGTACCATCAGTCCAACAGTGGGTACATATGTATACCAGCAGTCCTCTGGGAACTAAAATTTTTTTTCTAGACTCACAGCTTATACCTAGAAATTATGAATCCTGAAGATATTCAAAAGTTCCTGGAGGATGATAATGAAATTGATAGTTTGGAAGACTTTTCTGCTTTAAGTAGTGATAACTACAACCCGAGTGATGACAGCGCTAGTGACGGCAGTTCTTCGGATAACACTGCTGAAGATATTATCAAAGAAATAATTGAAGATATATCTTCCAACAGTCGAGTAGATAGTACTAATTTCAAGTGGCATACTCCTGAACAAGAGTTTATTCCAAAGATATCTTTACCTACGACTCGCAGCTGCAAAATATCCGAACACATCCCACGCACATCAAGTATTATTAAAATTTTTCATAAACTTAACATACAATGGAAAGAGGAGAATCTGAATTCAGAAGCACTACTTCAGGCCTCTTGTGTATTAGATGGCAAGACACAAAGGAGGTTTTGGTAATTACTAACTGCCATAACCCTGATATTACGAATGCGTCAAAAACATTAAAAACAGGCGAAAGAATTCAAGTGACATGCCCTACTGCAATAAAGTTCTATCGCGAAATAATAGGTGTTGATCTAGCGGATCAAATGAGTGGCCTTTACGACTTTGACAGAAAATCGGACAAATGGTGGAAAATTGTATTTTATCGATTGATAATGATGGCTGCTGTAAATACTTGGACGATATACAATGATCTTAACAGAAAAAAATACTGTTCAAGAAATTATTGGTGACCTTAGCCGAGTCATTGATAAAAGAAGGTTTAGAAACTACAGCCATTCGAAGATCGCAGAGACCAGGTCCTCAACCTAAGCCCAAGCAATCACTACATCTTCCCATTCAGGGAAATACACGACGTCGTTGTGCCCGTTGCAGCCAACAAAAAAACAAACTCGAACATATACGATATGCACGCAGTGCGATGTTCCACTATGCAAAAACTGTTTTGCACTTTTTCATTCATAGATTTATATGTTTAGCTGCACATACCTGAATTTATCCTAATTTTTTATTTCAGTTTTATCATTTTGATTTGATGTTTTTTTAAGATTGTACATGATCTCATACAGAAAACCTTTAGTTAGCGAAGCCGGTATTTGTTATACCATAGAGGGGAAAATCCTAGCGCCCGGCCGAAGGCCGGCTATACATAAAAGCTTTAGTTACAAAAAATTAATAAAACTCATTTAAAAATTTTAGCGCATAGGTATAACATTAAAAAAGCAAAATAAAAACAAAATATTTACAATCGTAAGCAAAATACCTTTCATTCGAGTACCCACACATAGTTATAAGGGTGGGAGGGGCAATTTTATTAACCCCAGAGGGACCCAGAAGTCCCGCTCGACCTAAATTTTATTAATTTCGTATTTTTGACAGAATTACCTTTAATTTGAGTACCCACACATACCACTAAGTGGGCGGGCCGCTTTTTTTGATCCATGGGGTTCCAGCGGCCTCAGCCCCCTTAAATTTTAATTTTGGTTTTTTTCTTTTTTTATTCCAGAGGGGGTCCAACTTTTTTTTTTTTTTCGTACGCCCCGTAAAGTGCACTTTTGCCTAGTATTTACACCGTTATGTCTAATTATTTTATATGGGCCTTTGTACGGGCTTTGATTCTTTTTCCTATTTTCTACTTTTATTAAAACTAAAATTCCTATTTTTAGATTGAAACTATTACTATATCTATTTTCTATGATTCTTTTCTCTTTTGTTTTATCTGTAAGTTCCTTAGCTCTATTCAAAGAATATTCTAATCTTTGTTTCAGCTCTTTGGCATAGTCATCATAATTGTATATTTTGTTATTTTCTGTGTCATAAAATTCTGATGGTAGGCATGGCAATCTACCATATACCAATTCAAATGGTGTGTAACCAGTTTCTATGTGTGGTGCCGTGTTGTAGGCAAAAGTAAAGTAATTTATCCACTTATCCCATTCGTAATCCCTTGCTGTTGTCAGCAAGAATTCATTGAGAACCCTGTGATTTCTTTCTACCGAACCCATTGTTTCATGGTGGTAAGGTGTCGAAAATGTTTATTTAATATCAAGTAATGAACATATGTTATGCATAAGTTGGTTTTTGAATTCTGTCCCGTTGTCTGATTTGAGCACTTTAAATTTACCATATTTTAAAATTAATTGTTCTACTAGGCAGTTGTGAGTGTGTCTTTTGTTGACATTGGGTGAGCAATAATGAATTTCGTTAGCTCGCATTGCATTATCAATATGTATCGGTATCCGTTTGAAATACGAAGAGGTCCTACAGTATCAATTGATATTGTTTCAAAACTGTTGCTTGGGGTGTCCGTCAATGTAAGTGGTTCTTTAATGTGCTTGGTTTGTTTGTTTATATTACACTTGTCACAGTATTTTAAGAATTGCTTTACCATATTCATGTTTTTCAAAATGTACCGCTGTTTTAATTTAATAAATGTTTTTCTTATTCCTAAGTGGCCTGCGTGTGTGGCATTGTGGAGTTCATCGATGAGTTTATATTTCAGTATGTCGTCTGTTATTCTTGTTGGGGCATTGTAAATTAATATTTTTAGTTGAGGACTTTTGTTGTTTATTCTTATCTTTGCATATGCTTCTTTTAAATTTTTTATTGTGTATACTGTAAATATTTTATCATTTTTTTTAGCGCTAATTCTTTTATATTCTCTTTATTCATTTTAGATATCAGTTTCCTCAGAATCGAATCTAGTTTCGCTGAGTTATCGCTAAATCTTGCATGCATATTATTATCATTTTGTACGTTTTTGGCATGTAACTTCTTCATAATCGAATCTTGTTTCGATAAATTATCGTTACATCCTTTATTCATATAATTATTATCTTGGGTACGTGATTTCTTCATAATCGAATCTTGTTTCGATGAATTATCATCACGCCCTATGTGCACAATGTTATCTTTTACATATATATCTATATTCTCTATATTTTCAATATTATCAAATTGCAATTTCTTCATCTTTTTAATGTAATTTATGGATGTGCATTCCCATATTAGAAGTTGTTCAGACTAATGAGATCTGCATGTTTCCATGTTATTCATATTTACACGTGTTTCATTTTCATCATTATTATTAATTTCATTTGCCTCGTTAGCTGTAACTTTATTTGCCTCTTCATTTCTCTTTTTCATTGCCCTTGTAGTTATTAGTATTTTCTTTTCTTTTTCATCATTTTCCAACGGTATCATTTGTTTTAGTATGTCTGAGTTTATTTCTATTCTTGATAATGCGTCCGCATTAGTGTTAATTTTCCCTTTCTTATTAATTATCGTGAAGTCATAATCGCTTAAATCTAGTCTAATGCTTGTAATTTTTGATGAAGGATTCTTATGTATGTGAAAATAGTGATATCATTGGTCTATGATCTGTTACCACTATGAATTTTTGACCGTATAATGGCTAATAAGTCAGTGAGTGTTTAAACGCTGACTTAGTTGAACTAAACTTAAATTTATGTGTAGTTTAAACTCAACAGTTGTAAATCAGTGTCCCATGTATTATATGTAGTTTAAAAAGTAACATGTGGCAGCACTACGATAAATGTTGACAAATTCATATGGTTTTTATTGGTAGTTTAAACGCCCAATTTTATGCGTTTAATGGCTAATAAATCAGTAAGTGTTTGAACGCTGGTTTAGTTGAACTAAACTTAAATTTATATGTAGCTTAAACTCAACAGTTGTAAATCAGTGTCCCATGTATTATATGTAGTGTAAAAAGTAACATGTGGCAGCACTACGATAAATGTAGACAAATTCATATGGTTTGTATTGGTAGTTTAAACGCCCAATTTTATGCGTTTAAAAAAGATGGTTTAAATGTTTTCTGATTTATAGATTTGTTCGCTTAAACACATTTTAAACCAAAAATAGAGTTTAACTTGCTCTGATTTATTAGCCCTAAAGATGTTTTATAAGTTTTCTGATTTATAGATTTGTTGGCTTAAACACATTTTAAACCAAAAAGACAGTTTAACTTGCTCTGATTTATTAGCCCTAAGTATGGTTTGAAGAAATTTATGCCCCAGTGAATTGCGAGCAATTCTTTTTCAATGATGGGCTTGTTCATATCATGTTTTTGAAGTGATTTACTTGCGTAAGAAATAGGTAAATCTTTTTCAATTTCACCTTGTGATAAGACTGCTCCTATTGCGTAGTTTGAGGCGTCAGTCGTCAAAATAAAAGGTTTGTCATAATTTGGGTACTGCAAAATTGGCGGGTTCATTAATTTTTCTTTTAGTGTGTCAAAAGCATTTTGGCATTCATTTGTCCATAAGAATTTTACTGATTTTCTCAATAGCATATTTAAGTGTTTTGTAATGTTCGCAAAATTCGGTATGAATTTTCTATAATAGTTGCAGAATGCAACGTTTTTGGCTGTTGGGTAATTTTTAATAACTTCATATTTAGCTGGATCTGTTTCCACACCGTCCTTTGTTATTAAGTGTCCTAAGTAAACTACTTCTGGTCTTAAAAAAACAACATTTTTGCATTCAGTTTTAAGTTGTATCGCTGAAGCCTATCTAACACTTTGACAAGATTTTCATTGTGATGGTTCAAACTACATCCATAAACAATTATGTCATCGACATAAAGAAAAGCTTCTGAATCAAGTTCTGAAAGTGCTATCGTAAGCATTCTCTGAAAACTGTTTGATGAAATTTTAAGTCCAAATGGTAGTCTTTTAAATTGGTAATGTCCATGTTGTGTGGAGAAAGCTGTGAGTGGTCTTGAGCCTTTGTCCAACTGAATTTGGTGAAATGAGATTGTCATGTCAAAAGTCGAAAACCATTTACCTCTTCCTAGTTTATCCAAAATATCCTGTAATCTAGTTAGTGGAAATTTGTCATTAACAGTTTTGTCATTTAACTTTCTAAAGTCTACTACAAGTCTCCATTTTCGTTTGTCTTCCGTATTCTTTTTGGGTACCAAAAGAAGTGGAGCATTGTAGGGGCTAATTGATGGTTCTATTATATCGTCATGTTACATTTTATGTACTTGTTCATTTATTATGTCCGCGTGTGAGGGAGGTAGTCTGTAGTTTTTTATATACACCGGAGTGTTATCTGAAGTTGTAATGTTTTGTTTATTAAAATTGTTTACGGTTAATTTCTCGTTCTCTAAATTAAATATATTTTGGTATCTTTTGAATATCTTTATTAATTCTGATTTTGCATACTCATCAGTATTATTTAATTGCAAGTCATTTAGAATTTGTTCAGAACGTTTGTCATTGTTTACATTTGTGTAACTCAATATGTCATAGTTTTTTAGTGGGTCAGTATGCAGTTTAATGCCCTGTAAAATTTGTGTCTTATTTGTTGTGTTTAAAATTTTAATGTGTGTCATTCCGTTTGTTGGTGCTATTGAATTACTTAAAAAAATACCGCTTTTTAATTCATTATTAAGTATTACGCAATCTTCAGTAAGGTTTAATTTTAATGGTTGTATAATTTCTGTTCGTGGGGGTATAGTAATTTTTGCATGGGTAGAATTATGGTTTCATTGTTGGTAAACAAAGAAATTGTGAATGTCTCATAATCTATTTTACATAAGTATTCTCTTAAAAAGTCTTTTCCTATTATGCCGCCTGTCTCTATTGGAACATTGTCATCTACTAGATGGAATTTGTATTTGCATGTTTGGTCTGCTAGTAAAAGTTCAAGTTCACTTGTCCCTAATGAATATATTTCTTCTTTAGTGATGCCTGTTAATTTGCATCTGTTTTCTACAGTTGGTGGTTCATCATCAAAAATTGTTTTAGTGCGTTATAATGATATGTCGGCTCCTGTGTCGACAAGGAATGCTAATTCTTCATTTTTGCATTTAGCGATTATGTAATTTGTGTTATTATTTGAAACTTTAAATACTCTTAATTTTGACTGTCCGGAATATCCCAGTATTCCGAGCCTTCCTCGTTTCCCTCGTCTTGTACTACAGGTATATTTATTCTGCTGTTATTGTTAGTATTTCCGTAGTTGTTGTTGGTTCTATTGGAATTATTATTCCTATTGTTATTGTTGTCATTTCTGTAGTCTCTATTGTTGTTACTGCTTCTAGGTGTATTATTATTACGACTGTTGTTTCTAAAATGATTGTTGTTCCTAGGAGAATTATTGTTGTTGAAATTGTCATTCCTAGTGTAATTGTTGCCTCTTTTGAAATTTGTATTGTTGCCATTAAATCTATTAGGAAAATTGTTGTTTCTATTATTGCTAAAATTGTTGTTGTTGTTATTTCTAAAATTATTGCTTTCGCGAAAATTGCTATTGTAATGCCTGGTTTGATTTTTATTATGTTGTTGCTTTTGAATGTGCATTACCGCATTATTGTTTAGTTTATTCTCATTTTCTAGTTCTAGTTCAAGTTCTACCGCGTCTTGTAAAGTCTTTGGACGAGCTGCGAAAATGGCTGTATTTAAACTGTCATTAATACCTCTTTTAAAAGTATCTAGAGAAAGCTTTGAGTTTAATTTGATAATAACATTTTTCTCTGCTTCTGTGGCGTCATTACCAAGTTCTTCTACTCCTTACTTATTCAGGTTGTCTATTGTCGTCATTATTCTTTCCTTGAATGTACTAACAGACATTTTCCCTTGGTAAATAGTGCTAAATTTTGATTTTAATTCTGGAATGGTCTTTGTATCTTGTACCTCTGTTGTAATAATATTTTTAATGCATTGAAATTTTCTGGCTTTGCATAACTAAATATTGCCGTTCTTACCCCTGAAGTCAGTTTTGCATGGTATACGTATTGTAAGAAATCTTGTTTTGCTGTTTCAGCTAAAATTTTCTCAATGAGTTCTGCTGTTATCAAGAAACTTTCTAGTTCTTCATGGTTTCCAGCAAAAAGTGGGAGTGCTTTAGACACTGTTTCAAAACTAAATGCTGCCATTTTGATGTCTTTGTTTTCTTTCTTACGGGCATGTGCTGAAAATCACATGATTTGAAAATCACATGCGATCTGAAAATCGCAAATTTTATTTAAGCATGTGCTAGAGTTCACGCGTTTTGTTTTTTTTTTCGAAGTAGTGGTCGAAAAATAAAACATATGTTTTAGCTGTCAAATTTGGACAAAAAAAATAATTATTTGCATGAAAAATGCCGGCATCTTTTATATTACGTGTTATTTCATTAAAAAAAACTGTATTTTAAAAAAGAACGTATCAGAAAACTTCTTCTAAGGGATTATTACAACCCAAGAGATATTCCTGAAAAATGGTAAGTACCATAAGTACATGTTGTTGATAAATGGTTATAATTTCTTACATATTTTTTTCGAAGTTAAATAGAAACAGCTGCTCACAATCAAAACGCAAATTTAAAAGAAATTGTTAAACAACAATCAGTATTAAAACAATGTTGTTTTTTAATTTTATATTTTCTATGAAAATTTTCTCAAAAGATTATGAGTTTTTAAAATAAATGGAAAAGAAAAACATTAAATTTCCTTTTTATATGCTATTTATTGATGTTGAAAATAAATTTTAAAGGAAATTTACAAGTTCACATGTGGATAACATTACTTTGGGCTTGTGATTAAAAATCGCCAAATTTAAGGCGATTACGATCTCCAGCACACCTTCTTTGCGATTTCAAATCGTAATCACAACTTTCTTGCGATTTGCGATTTCTAGCACATAGGCGTTAGTAATATTCTGGACTAAATATTCTTTAATTTCTTTTGCTATATTGCTAAATTCTGATTTAAGCGCTGATGCTTTTTCTTCGTCTTTTTCTTCAACCTGTGCTATCTCAAATTCTCTTGTTATAGCCTTTACGTCTTCTATCCTAAGGTTAATTGTTTTTTCTGTATATGTCCTTCCTGGACTTTTCTTTAAATTTTTCAATATATCTGTTAGTTTTTTGAGGCTCTCCTCCATTACCATAAAATCAGTTATATGGTAAATTTAGCTTTTAGTCTAAAGCAGACCATACACGATTCAATTCAATTGTCAACTGAGTCGGTTGTTGTCCAAATCAAAGCGTGTATGGCTTTGTCAGTTGATTAGTTTGACGATTCTCGAGTTGGTTGAAGAAAAATCAAAAGATTTTGATTTTTTCAAGTTGACTACTAAGTCTTTCAATTCGATTGTACTGTGTGTGCTCAAGTCTCTTGATTAGCTGTCAAAATCTATGTAAAAAAAAATCTAAATTTGACAGTTGAATTAAAATCTTTCAATTCCTTTGAAGAAGTGTGTGGCTAAGTATCAATTCTATTGAAAGACTCAGTTGACAACTGAATTGAACCGTGTATGGGGCGCATAACAACTTTTTCTTATTACTTTCAAATTCTTTTGTATCATATGATTACTTAATCCTTGCAATATTTCCTTAAGTCCTAAAATTTATTTAAAAACCATCTATCAACCGTTATATATTTTATTGTTTAAATTTATTTTTTTTTTTCTTCTTATAGAGCAATTCCATATGAAAGCGATCACCTTTTGGACGACCCCTCTCCGATTTTAAAATAAATAGTCTCAATCGATTGCCCAGCAAAAAATAATGCAACAAATGATAGCTCGTTGGAAAGGTATTGAATCAGGCTTTAATTGAAAAATAAAATTTTCCTAATTTTTCTTAGAAATTTACCTTTAAATTTTCCCAAGAAAATTAAATTTTCCGATTTTCCACAGAAGCTCCTAAATTTTCCGGCTAATTTTTTTTTTTGGATTCCTCATAATTTTTGCTTTAAGAATCAGCAATAAAAAAATGGGCCCCGACTCCTTGTTTGGACAGGAGAAGAGCATTTAAGAGACCACCTTGTTAAAAATACATTTTAAAAATTATTTTACAGTTAAAAATACATTTATGAAGAAAAAATCTTTCTTATTTTGCTGCTTATACTTAATTACAATATTTATTAAAAATTTCAATTGTCTTGGCATCATTATAAAATTAAAGTTACTTTAAATTTAGCACGTCGGCAGACGAAGAGTACCGCTTTACATTAATTGACATATCAGAAATATTTGATATGAAGCAATGAAACTTTTGCGTTCCAGTTATAGTTTTGACATTATTATATCTGTTTTGAATTCGTCGCTCCATGGCATCGTGTTCTTTTTGAGTGCATAAAACTGTGTTAATGGCAATTTCCTTGCTTTGAATCCACGAAAACAAATGTTGTACATTTAAGATCTGGTCAGTATATGGCCTTTGCAAACTTGCCTTAGTCGCCATGCGTTTTAGGGTTCCCCCTAACGCATCGCATGGGCCCTTACCGTGGGACGTCGCGAAAAAGTGCCACTCGACCTTGCAGTTTCGTTCTTCTTCAATTATGCAAAGATTGTAAAAATTTTTTTTATTCTTGTACTGAGGGCCCGCACCGTCTGAGAAAAACGTTACTTTGTCGATTGCATCGAATTTTGATCTTAAGAATTCAAACAGTTTCATTTGAAATAAATAAACGGACACATAATTATGAGCTAAACTCTCCGCGACAACAACAAGGCTTACGGTCTGTAGTTCGTTATCTTCGTTTTTGAAATAAATGCAAAAAGGATGCACCGTGCACTGGTCGTTTGAACGAGAAAAGTGTAATTCTCGGCAAAGTCGCTTATCACAATGAATTCATTTTGGGCTAATTTCTCCTTACTTTCCTTTAGAAATTTCGATTGCATCTCGGATATGAAATGGTGCGCCTTCAGTTCATTCAACTTGAATCCGAATTCCTCGATGAATTCCGGAATCTGCTTTACCACGGTCTCAATGGAACATCTGCCGCTGCTAATTATCCACTGTTTGAAATGCACCTCCTGAATTAACAGCTGTTCAAACTTTTCCGCCAAATATTGCTCTAGCTCGTCAATCTTCGGACAATTGTCGCATTTGGACAGATGACAATTTTCCGTGGGGTATGCGCACAACGACTTCGACAGGAGGTCCCTATATGTTTCAATTTCACCGTGAAATACTTTCAATTTCTTGCATGGAAAGAAAATTAATTTGATGTTTTGATGAAACATGCAAACGCAGACTGAATGCGTTCCGTGCCTGTCTAATGCCAGCACGCATTCTTTTGGTCGTAGGATGGCAAACTTAGAAATCCAACTTTTTCTGCTGGGTATTTCTCATTGAACTGATGGTATGCTTCGGATAGATTACATAATAATAATCTGCGCTGCTTGTGTACTTTTTCTCCATCTTTACGTGTAATAACATAGTCACGTGTACCTGGGCAGGCGCGGCTGTTGTCATCATTGCAGTAAAAATCTTGAATCAATTTCACAGTTGCTTCGCTGAGGGTCCTTGAGCCAAATTTCTTGGTGGGAGTCGCCAATATGCCCTTCTGTCGAACTAATTCTTTGCTTCTTCTCGCGATGTAAAAAGATGTTTGAAACTGTTCAGAAATCTTGCGTATAGACCATGATTGAGGCAGCACAGATAAAATGAGATATTTCTCCGGAAAAGTGGTCGCTAAATTGAATTTTCTTTTCAACTGCTCAATCATTTGTTTGCCGTCATCAACGTCATCTGCTTGACTGCATTCGTTATCAGAGCCTTCATCAAATATTGTCGCGATTGCACTCATAACCTTGCCTTTTTTCTCTTTCCTGTATGTTTCACTTCGCAACTTTCTTTTTCTAATAGGCGTTTCACCTAAAGTGGTAATAGCCTCATTCAAAGGACTCAAAGACATATTGACCATCGGAATGTCTGCCTCACTATCAGATGAAACATTTTGTTCACTTGTCATTTCACTCTCGGATTGTGGCTGCATTTGTTTCAATGCATTTGCTTGTTGAGACAAATCGATTTTACACTTGGGGCAAATGAATTCTGCTTCTTCACCGTATTGTATATTTAATTCATTTATGTATCGCTTCGAAACACCAGTTAATTTTAATACTTTTATCTTTTTCGAACGATGTCCACTCTTGTTAAACGGATTGCAGCAAAATTTATTCATTTTACTTTAAATTGTCTTTACAGCTTCACTCTTTACTTTACAAAAAAAAAACACTTTAACACTTTCACGTTTAGTATTCAACTGAAATTTGACTCAGAGTGTGTGAAGTATTTATATTTATTTTTTGGTAAAAAATAGGTAAAAAAAAAAATAAGCGATATTTGCTTTTCTTTAATAGGAAAATTTGCGTGAACTACTGGGCATAAAATGTTTTTTAAAAGGGACTTAATTGGTTACTGCCAATAAGCCGACCACAGGTCATAAAATGTTTTGCAAATTTTTTAAATTACCAGGTAATAAATATTTCGCCATATTTATGGAAAATCCGTGTTTTATGACTTGTTTCTGCACGTGTCATTTTAGGCGAAATATTTATTACCTGGTAATTTAAAAAATTTACAAAACATTTTATGACCTGTAGCCTCAGTCGGGTTTGGTGTGCTATTACATGCCACTGCTGCTATTATCCATGGATTTATGGCCGATCTTGTGAAGGCAGGCAGACCATATTCACTACACACTCAACTTAGGGCTCTTAAAAAAAAATTGATTTTTTTCTTCATAAATGTATTTTTAACTGTAAAATAATTTTTAAAATGTATTTTTAACAAGGTGGTCTCTTAAATGCTCTTCTCCTGTCCAAACAAAGAGTCGGGGCTCATTTTTTTATTGCTGATTCTTAAAGCAAAAATTATGAGGAATCCAAAAAAAAAAAAATTTGCCGGAAAATTTAGGAGCTTCTGTGGAAAATCGGAAAATTTAATTTTCTTGGGAAAATTTAAAGGTAAATTTCTAAGAAAAATTAGGAAAATTTTATTTTTCAATTATAGCCTGATTCAATACCTTTCCAACGAGCTATCACTCGTTGCGATCGCTTTAGTAGTTTTTTTTTAAAACAACTTTCAATGAGGTCCTATATGAAGAATTCTTCAATTTTATCACTAACAGTGGTGTACACCACCACTAAACCAGTCACTATAAAAAAAAAAAAAAAATATGTAGGTACATTATTTTTTCCGTTGAAATGGGTTTTCCGAAGACCCCCGCTATGATGGAGGCTAGATTTTTATAAATTTATGTCACATATAGTCCGGAATTGTTTGCTATTGAAATTCAGGAAGATCGGTCCATAAATGGCTGAGATATGAGCAAAAAACCACGACTACCTCTAATTTTTCCCATAAATCTCATGTTGTTGTTGTTTTTTAAATTCTTTTTTTTCTGCATATCTCGAGAGCGGCAAGAGCTACAGCTTTCAAATTTATATAAACATGTTGCTTGCCAATACACAAACTCTCTAAAAAAATGGGCGGGATTGGAGAAGTTGGTGTGGCACTTCCCATACAAAGACGTTATACATTTCTGTATATCTGGAGAACAAAACGAGCTAAAGTTCCCAAATTAGGTACAAACATATCGGTTATCAATACACAGTATCCCGCGATTGGAAAAGGTGGCGTGGTATCTCCCGTACAAAGACATTATTGAAAATACTCAAAATTTTAAATTTTAGGGCTCTAGTATGGTATATGAACACGTTTTATATACCAAAATGTCAGAAATTTTTAGCAGCATATATTTCCCGAAAACCCTGAAACCTTAATCCCAAAAATTAAAGAGCAATGCCCAAAATAAAATACTCAAAATTTTAAATTTTAGGGCTCTAGTATGGTATATGAACACGTTTTATATACCAAAATGTCAAAAAATTTTAGCAGCATATATTTCCCGAAAACCCTGAAACCTTTCTCCCAAAAATTAAAGAGCAATGCCCAAAATTTTTAAACATACCCATTTTCGGGAACAACAGATCTTTCCGAGTCCAAGTTTTATAATCTCAGTAAATGGGTTTTTCTTCCTTAAAACGTGGGTATATTAATCTGCCAAATCGGTTAACAAATAGTTTTTTTTTTTTTTTTTTTTTTTGTTGGGACCAGCACTCAGGGGATGACCCCTACTAATGCAATGCATTGTGTTGGAACTAGGTAAATAGGTTATGGGAAGGGGGAAAGAGGGAGTAGTGTTTGTGAACATTCGACTTGAACTTTTTCATGTTGTAAGTGAGAGGGAAGACTTCAGCAGGAAGGTTATTCCACATACGAACTGTCCGGCCAAAAAACGAATTTTCCCTGTAATGCGTTGTACGATTCACCGGCCAATCGACCACAAAAGGATGTGCTCTTGAGGAAAAACGTGTATTACGAACAAAGCTATGGGTCTCGGGAACCAAATCCCTAATTTCATCAGAACACATCCCGTTGTAGTACCGATAAAATAGGCAAGTACAACCCACATTGCGACGGTGCTCAAGGGAGTCAATAGAATTGGATACCCTACTGTCGCAAATGAGAACCTTCGCCCTCTCCTGCACGCGGTCGAGAAGCTCCAAAATAGACTTTGAATCACCGGCCCACACATGCGAGTTGTATTCCATTCTCGGTCGGATATAGGTGGTATAAATAGTAAGGAGATCAGATGGAGTGAAGTATATCTTACACCGTTTCAAAAAACCGAGGCACTTGAATGCTTCTTTCGACACCTTGAATATATGTTCTGTCCATCGGACATCACATTGTATCCTCATGCTCAGAACATCAAGAGATTCTGTTTCCTCAATATTTATACCACCCATACATACAGATGAGGCACCTTGATCCGTCGCGCGTTTATGCGTTAGTACGCAACATTGGGTCTTTCGGGCATTAAATTCGACCCTATTCGCCCGACCCCATTCTGAGATTTTGTCTAGGTCACGGCCAAGCGTATCATTCATGTTCTGTCTCATAGCACAAACATCGGACACGCCTGGTCTGTAACCAAATGAATACGAATGGCAAAGGTTGCTGTCATCTGCAAAAGAATAGATAGGGTTGGAAGTTTGACATAAGAGGTCATTTAGAAAAATAAGAAATAGAGTAGGAGAAAGAACGGAGCCTTGCGGTACCCCTGAATGAATCTTGAACTCGTTTGCTGAAACCCCATCTATAACAACCCGTATAGTGCGATCTCTGAGAAAGCTCGATATAAGTCGGGAGAAATTATCACCGACACCAAATGCAACAAGTTTAGACAATAGTGCATCATGCCAACCTCTGTCAAACGCCTTGGAAATATCTAAAGCAATTACCTTACTTTCGCCAAAATGGTGAATGGAACGACACCATTTTTCGGATAACAGGGCCAGTAGGTCTCCAGTAGAACGACCTCTACGAAAGCCATACTGGCGGTCGCTTAGTCTGCCAAATCGATTAACAAATGGTTAAGTTATTAACAAAATACTCCAAAAATGGGCTTAAAAGCATCAACATTTTTATAAAAACTAAATTTTTAGAGCTGTTACATGACCTATGGATACGTCTTATATATCAACAGATCAAAAACTCGGAAAAATCGGTTCAAACACAAACAAGTTATTACCAAAATATAACTTTTTTGAAGAAAAATACCTATTTTCGGGAACCGTAGATCTTTCCGAGTCCAAGTTTTATTACCAAAGTTAATGGTAAATTCCTAAAGATGTAGGTGTATGAATCTATCAAATCGATTGAAAAATGCCCGAGTTATGACCAAATTACTGAAATACCAATATTTACTTTTTTTAATATAATTAAGTTGTTTTATTTACAGGCACCAGCATCATGTCCAATATGACTTTCGTTATCACTCTGCTTTTAAACTTTGATCTTTTTAACGAAATAATTTCTACAAATAGAGATTGGGAATTTTTGCATCTTAAAAACTTGCAAAAACAGATAAATCTATTGTATGGCAACACGCCAGTGGTGGTGGTGTGTTTCCCTTTTTCGCATATTCACCTTTCATACCCAAACAACAAACTCACACAAAGATATTTGCTTATATGAAAAAAATATTCCACGGCCTATTTACTTATATTAAAGTTAAGTTCGCATGCGTACCAGTGGTCGAGTGGTCTAGCCGTTATGTCACAAGTAATCGTCTGAGTGTGGATTGGTTCAAATCCCATTCGATAATTTTTTTTTCTCTTGGTATTTATAAATTATTTTTAATTAAATAAAAAATATATCAGTTTTTGCTATTTTTACTTTTATATCCTTAAAAAAAAACACTTTTTTTTTATAAAATTTAGAGTTTTGTTCTAAATAAATGCGCATTTTTTTTATGTGGCTATTAATTTTATATAAAAACCAAACAATTTATTTTTGGTAATACCCTTAATATCTCAAAACAAGAAATTCCGACTTAAACCATTATTATTTAATGCCATAGATATATTATATATGTAGATTATTCTTATCGCACCATGGTGAAGGGTAAATAAGATTCGGCATAGCCGAATATAGCACTCTTACTTGTTCTTTATTAATTAGTAACCAAATCTTAATTCCTTACTTTTATAAATAACTAGCTTAACCCGGTGCGGTTCGCTACACTGCACTATAGGAAATTTTCCCTTTTTTTTGGCCAAAACTAATTTTTAGCCAAACGAGTGGGCCAAACTAAATGATTTTTTAGATTCGCTTTTTGGAAGTGTTCCTCCTAAATGATTTTTTAGATTCGCTTTTTGGAAGTGTTCCTCCTTAAGCTAATAAATTTTTAGTCACGCACCGTCACGGGGAAAAAAGTTTGTCACGCGTAAGTCTGCATTTGGTACGCTGAAGTTACCTGGAAAAATACGCTTTTTTTAAGACATATGCAAGTATATGCAGCTGAAATAAATTGCGAATGGATGACAACTTATGGCTCTATCGAAATGCGTAAGTGTTATATCTATCACTTTTAATCATTTTTTTTCGGAGCTTAGTGAAGTTGCAATTTATTATTACAGTATATAACATCAAGGTCTTTTTCTTTCCTTCGATTTAACCAAATTAAAAAAAAAAGTTGAATATCTTTTTAACTACTATAAAAGTACTCACATTTAGCATTATTTTTCATTTTTCACTTTTTTTACATGGTTTTTTTGAATAAAAACTTTAAACTTTAATACACGTTTAATTTAATATAGTAACTTCCTCGTTTTGTTTAATAAACAAACCTCATGTTTTTGCATTTATAAAATAACGGTAAAGCATCATTGATGCTTTATACTTCGGGGATGCTTTTTTTAGTATGTTTTTAAGTACATACTGAAAAAAAAATCAAAAACTCCAAGAAAAAAATTAAGTACTTTTGGCCAAAAAAAAGGGGAAATTTCCTATAGTGCACTGGTAAAAAAAATAAATAAGAGAAAAATTGCAGTATTTTTTTAATGTGTAATTTATTTATTTTTGCTCCCCCTGCACCTACCCCCTTTTTTTTTTGTTTTGAAAGTTGTCCTGTAAAGGTTGATAACTTTTGTGTTCAGATATATGGTATTTAATATTTCTTTATATGAGGGGTACTGCTCCTCCTCTGTCTACCCCGCCCATTTCTATATTGAAATTAATAGTTTACCATAGTAGTAGCTGTAACCACGTTTGAAGACTCTTCCTTTAATAGTTCTTCTGTTGAGCGATACTTAATTTATGCATCCTATGGAAGGTATTTCCCCCCTTGCGCCTACCCGCTTTATTTTTATTTTCAAAAGTATAGTATACCATAAGAGAGACTTCTGCAAAGTTTGAACATTCTCACTATAAAAGTTCTTAAGATATGCGATATTAACCATTGGCGTCCTATGGTGGGTACCACTTCCCCCGCTGCTATTATATTTCAATTTGGGGGCTCTGAAGATCCTACTACCAAAAGTTCAACAAAATGCGTGCAGCGGCTCTTAATTATATTTCTATCTATGAGGGGTACTGCTCCTCCCCTGTCAACACCGCCCATTTTTATATTGAAATTTATATTTTACCATAATAGTAGCTTTAACCACGTTTGAAGACTGTCCCTTTTATAGTTCTTCAGTTGAGCGATAATTAATATATGCATCCTATGGGAGGTATTTCCCCCCCTGCGCCTACCGCTTTATTTTTATTCTCAATAGAGTAGTATACCATAAGAGTGACTTCTACAAAGTTTGAACATTCTCAATATAACAGTTCTTAAGATATGCTATATTAAACATTGGCGTCCTATGGGGGGAACCACTTCCCCCGCTACTATTTTATTTAAATTTTGGGGCTTAGAAGATCCTACTACAAAAAGTTCAGCAAAATGCGGCGATAATTAATATTGGCATCCTATGGGGGGTACCAATTCCCCTGCCCCTATCGAAAAAATAAGTAGCCTATTTTATTTTTAGGGCTCACGTGATGTTACTGTAAAAATTTCAGGAAAATCGGTTCAGTAGTTTCGGAGTCTATAAAGCGACAAACAAACATACAAACATACATAATTCATTTTTATATATATACTAGCTTAACCCGGTGCGCTTCGCTACACTGACCCCGCACATTTTTATATTGAAATTTATAGTTTACTATAATAGTAGCTTTAACCACGTTTGAAGACTCTCCCTTTAATAGTTCTTCAGTTGAGCGATATTTAATGTATGCATCCTATGGGAGGTATTACTCCCTGCGCCTACCCGCTTTATTTTTATTTTCAAAAGTGTAGTATACCATAAGAGTGACTTTTAGAAAGTTTGAACATTCTCACTATTACAGTTCTTAAGATATGCGATGTTAAACATTGGCGTCCTATGGGGTATTCCTATACCCCCGCTGCTATTTTATTTCAATTCCGGGGCTCAGAAGATCCTACTACAAAAAGTTCAGCAAAATGCGTGCAGCGGCTCTTAAGATATGCGATAATTAATATTGGCATCCTATGGGGGGTACCAATTCCCCTGCCCCTATCGAAAAAATAAGTAGCCTATTTTATTTTTAGGGCTCACGTGATGGTACTGTAAAAATTTCAGGAAAATCGGTTCAGTATAATATTGGCATCCTATGGGGGATATAAATTCCCCTGCCCCTATCGAAAAAATAAGTAGCCTATTTTATTTTTAGGGCTCACGTGATGTTACTGTAAAAATTTCAGGAAAATCGGTTCAGTAGTTTCGGAGTCTATAAAGCGACAAACATACAAACATACAAACATACAAACACACATAATTCATTTTTATATATATAGATAGATAGAAGATAGATCATTCACTGAGTGAGAATCCACCGAAATATATCTAAGGAATTTTTATATCCCCTTACGCTTTTTTTAAAACTAATGGAATGGGAAACCATTGTATTTAAAGCTAAGGCAATAAGAGACGAATTCCTTAAATCTAACAAATGCTTAAATATTGACAGGGAAACAAAACCTGAAACTGTCAATAAGCATATCAATATTCTACAAACTCAGTAAGAAAAGCTAAGAGTACTACTGAATACAAATAACAGTAGGTTAACAAAAGCGCATCAAACATCTGCTGAAACTGTTTATTCCGACCTACGTGAAAAATGAATTTCCGTAAGTTATAGAAAAAATATTAAAGTTTCTGTACCACACTCAATTTATGAACCTATAGTGTTCAATCGTTTACCAGAAATAAATCAGAAGAATTTTTTATTACAACAGACGCAAGCAAACATGCTTGTGGTGCTGTTCTTAGTCAAGAAAAACAAGGTGTCCTAATGCCAATTTCATACGCTTATAGATCTTTCACTAAGGGCGAAAGTAACAAATCTTTCATAGAGCAGGAACTAACTGCAATACATTGGGCTGTAAAATATTTCAGACCATACATTTACGGCAAAAAGTTTGTAATCCAAATTGATCACAGACCACTAACCTACCTATTCTCTCTAAAGAATCCCTCCTCAAAGTTCATGCGTATTAGACTTGACCTTGAGGAATACGACTTTGTAGTCGAGTACATTAGGGGTCTGGAAAATACAGTGGCAGACGCGCTGTCACGAATAGAGTTTCAGGATATTAAAAATATTGAAGTCAATACAGTACTGAAGGTTACAACAAGACTTCAGACTAAAACAAGCGGATCAATTCCAAATAACACTTCTATACCGCAAACAGAATCCAAAAACTTAAAAATTTATGAGGCTATAAATGCCGAAGAGCACCGTAAAATACATAGATCGTATTTAACTAAAGATAAAGTAATTAACTATAAGGGAAAGCAAGTAATTTCCAATTGTAAGTTGAAGGACCTTATTATTAATAGAAATGTCGACCTAGGTGACCTCTTTCTTAAGCATGCAAAAATAGTTAATAATATTGGTCTCACAACATTGCTACTCTCACTAGATGAGAGTATGCTTATTTACCTAGGAACTAGCATTGAAACCTTCAAAAGTAAAGGTAATAAAATCTTGCAAGATTCTAATTTAACAATTGTGCTTGTACCGAAACTTACTAAAGTTTCTTCCGATTCTGAAAAACTGAGAACTATGCAAAAATACCATGATGATCACGTTACAGGTGGACATCTTGGCATAACTCGTATTATAAAAAAAAATTAAGACTTCAATATCATTGGAAACGCATTACTAGAGATATAGCCAAATAGGTCATACAATGCCTGCAATGCCAAACCAACAAAACCAAGGTTAAAGGCAAGGAGTCTCTCGTTTTAGCACCTACTACTCTAAAAGCTTTTCAAATAGTGATAATCGACACTATAGCACCTCTTCAACGGTTTGATTCACAAAATATATACGCTGTGACTATAATGTGCGATTTAACTAAATATCTAGTTGCTATCCCAATAATGAATAAATCAGCCAGAAATGTTGCGAAAGCCATTATGGAAGATTTTATTTTTTTTTTTTTTTTAGAGAAATTACACTTTACTGCTTACCATCATGAGTATTTGAGATCTTATGTTTCATCAGATAAAGCAGATTGGGATAATTGGTTAAAATTTTTTGTATATTGTTATAATACAACTCCATCTTCAGCTCATGGATATTGTCCATTTGAATTGATCTACGGAAAAATTCCAAGAGAGCTAGATTTTACCAATACCAATAGCATAGAACCTCTTTATAACGTGGACGCTTATGAAAAGGAAGTTAAATTTAGACTTCTTCTTAGACAGAAGATATCCAATGATAATTCCAATCCTATTACACTCTACATTAATGACTCTGTTCTATACCGCAACCAAGCAGGACTCAAACTAAATGCGGTCTACAAAGCTCCTATCACAGTAAAAGAAATTGACATTTCAACAATGTCACATTGATGGATACTAACGGTAAACTTTTTACTGGCCACAAAAACAGAGTCAAACGCCTGACTTAGTAAAAACAAGTTGTCAAGCAGTTAATATCAATCATTTGATTTTTCTACTTAAAACGCTATACATAATATTTTGTAACAAATTTTTAATATTTTTTTTAACATATGTTTATATATTAGGAATACAATTGCATATGGATTCAATAAAACCATTACAAATTGGTAATAAATTATTTTCATTCTTCCATAAGCAAAAAATAATTTCTTGGACTTTTAATTTGAATTTTTAACAATATATCATTTTGTATATCATTTACTTTCTTTTATTTAATTACTATATGGCTATTTTTTATTTTTACAATGCCTTATACATAACCCAAGAATTTTTTTCTCCTCATTAAAAAGGGGAAGGGAATACGCATTTAGAACTAGACCATATAGTCTCTTAGTTTAAAAAAAATTTTTGGTAATTCAACGTTGTACTTTATAAAATAATAATCAACCTGATATTGATTATTCTTTTCCCGAAAAAGGGAGGTGTAGTGTGTTTGACTAAGTCGTTGTTACCGTACCTTCTGTATGTAACACGAGTTTCACACTTCATGTAAGCAAAAATTTCCACAAACACCAAACTCATTGCTGGGATTATGCTAACTGCCAAATTCCCAGCAAAAATAAGTAGAATTATTAATATTATAAGTGTGATAGTGTTAGTATATTTTTAGTTACTACGATTTAAAAAATTTTTGTATAGGGGATTAATAAAAGAACGTTTCGTGAGAACAGTCGCTCAAGCGGCTGTTCATAAGTGATTAAAAAATAGAAGTATGTGTTTTATTACAAAGCCACCACCCTAAAAATATTGATAATTTTTATACAAAAACTAAAATAAATGGTTGAATAATGCACTGAATGATATAAAATTTTGCACGAATTCGATCTATACGACTGCAAACCATACTGCCAAAATTTCAATATACACAGACCATAAAAGATGTAGATATTGCGGTAAAATTTCTTCCAACTTAGATTCATATGGCCAGAAAAAATATCATGCAATTTTATAAAATTCACTGTTAACGCTTAAACTAATGACACTGCTGTATTGAAATTTAATCTAATTTTTTTTTTTTTGTAATACCAGAAATCAGTCTTCAGAATTTTGGGATGATTGGACCATAATTGACCATAAGTCCAATACAAATTACCCTCCTAAAACTTATTTTAGTTCGGCTAAAACTGTTACGAATCATGATATTTTTCTCAAGCCAGTTCAAAGTTCTAACAAGAAACGCATAAATAAAACTTTCTTATTGTCGGTCAACAATTTAATATAGGTCGAAACCGCAACCAATTTTAATACTGATGTTCGTTTTTGTGAAGCTTAATAAATAATACATATATGCATTAATCATATAGAGCCCACTCCCGTCGGTGAAAGGTATCAAAGATTCGGCACAGCCGTATATGGCACTCTAACTTGTCTTATCTGATATAAGCTTGAAATAAGTGACCCTTTTTTTTGCCCGTAACTGTATGTGATATATTTAACAAAAACTAAATTTTGGTTTAAAGTTTAAAATTATATTTATTCAATTTAATGACATTTCACATTCAGTGCTCGATGAGAAAAGACGTGTTTCTTTTAACTCCGCCTACGGTTCTTTTTTTTAACGGTCTGTCCGTCCGTTTAAATGGGTTTTCCGAAGACCCCAGATATGATGGAGGCTAGGTTTTTATACATTTATGTCACATATAGTCCGGAATTGTTTGCTATTGAAATTCAGGAAGATCGGTCCATAAATGGCTGAGATATGAGCAAAAAACCACGACTACCTCTAATTTTTCCCATAAATCCCATGTTGTTGTTGTTTTTTAAATTCTTTTTTTCTGCATATCTCGAGAGCGGTAAGAGCTACAGCTTTCAAATTTAGTACAAACATGTTGCTTGCCAATACACAAATTCTCTAAAAAAATTTCTTACAATTTTTTAAAAATTTTTTTGCTATCTTATCTCAACTATAGATGTTTTGTTAAAATGCCACAGATATATACATATATATAATTATGTTTATTTATTGCATAAATATGTATATATATATCGCACTTGTTCAACAATAGTCTATTAACTCAAATTTTTTTCATTTTTTCACTTTTTGGAAAAAACGACACGTAATATTCATATCTTACTGCTGTAAAAAGATCGTGCTATTTTGTCCACTTTTTTTGCAATTAAACGGTTGGTTTAAAATTCTTTATTATATGCATTTAATGTAAAATTAAAAATTTTTTTGCTGATACCGAAAATTGTTAAATTTTGAGGTAATACAGTAAGGTGACTCACGTCACAAGTTACACCCTGCAAAAGAGCAAAAGTGCAAATACATAACAACAATCACATAGAAAATTATTTGTGTACAACTAGCTAGCTGATTGTCTATGTGGTTGTTGTTATGTTTTGCACGTTTGCTTTTTCGCAAGGATGCAACTTGTGACGTGAATAACCTTAATAATGTTGTAAAAAAAATTACATATACATATCGTCACCTAAAAGGCAAAACAACGTATCACCAAAAACTCGAAATTGAGTTTTTAGATGAATAGGATTTTCTATAACGTAATGTAATGTAATTTTAACTTTTCAGATCAAAAACTACCAAGTTATAACTAAAAAACTCAAAAATTAATCCTGATTTAAAATGTTGGTTTCAAAATTGCAAGTAGTTTCCATTTTAAAACGTTTTTTCCTTGTCCTGGAATCTCTTACAAAATGATGATACGTTGTTTTGGATTTTAAGTGAAGGTGTATACAAAAAAAAAAACAAAAAACAAAAAAAAAAAATACAATTTGTGAATTTAATTAAAAATTAATTAAATTTGCACCAGTAAACAAATTAATAGTATCAATTAAATATTTTTTGATTTTAACAACAATTTCTGCAGTAATGTTTTTGATATAAGTAAACGTTTTATTTACATGATAACATTTTATTTACATGATAACATTTTAAACTAAAATTTATTTTATTTCTGATTAATGGTTTAATTTAAAAAATAAGTGAAAATTTTTTCTGTGTATTAACTTTTTTTTTATTTCAAATTATGAATTAATATTAAATGGTTTAAATAAATATTGTTTATACATATATATACGAGTACATATATGGCTA
This sequence comes from Pollenia amentaria, assembly GCA_943735925.1. Classification (NCBI taxonomy): domain Eukaryota; kingdom Metazoa; phylum Arthropoda; class Insecta; order Diptera; family Polleniidae; genus Pollenia; species Pollenia amentaria. Next base: position 22,009,811 of record OX031011.1, read on the forward strand.
AATTGGTTATTTTTTAAACTTATTTAGGAATCAAGGTTAAAGTTTGTCTTTTAAAATTATAAGCCTTAAGTACATAATTTTTTATACCGACATAAGCTGCAAGCAATTTTACAGCAATTTATTTACAAGATTCCATCACGAAAACATTTAACAGAGACAAATCGTCGTGCCGAATTTATCTTGACGTATATTATAAGAAACTATTTTGGGAAATTGAATCTTTACAATAGTTTTGTGTTAAGCGTACAACTCTGTTTTATTTAATACGATTTCAAACTACAAGGCGTGAGGGGCTTTTTGCTATTTTTTTAAATAAAGTAATGAATCTGCTGAAAGAGAGAGATATACTTTCGTCAACTGGTTTACTTAACACGCGTGTTTACTACAGATATTTGTGTGAATTTTCAACCACAGCTTAGTAAATAAAAGTTTAATACATTTTCTTGTTGTAAATGTTAGTACGTTAACTACATTAAAAATATTCACAAGGGTACTTTACTACCAACAGAGAAAGCCGCTAATATAAAACTTCTGCAGGGGAGTACGAACTTAAAACATCAACTTTGGCAAAACAGGAAACGGATTTTGTGATATACTTAGGCACGACGAAATGAAAAGTTGGCGTGGCTCAAAATAAATTTCTATCGAAAGAACGGCATTTATATAATATATATAGCTTTCTGTTCTTATCGCACCATGGTGAAGGGTATATAAGATTCGGCATCGCCGAATATAGCACTCTTACTTGTTTTAAATATTTTTGAAAATTAAATGATAACACTGGTTTACAGCCAAAAAATACCAAGAACGCCACACGCCTAGATAAGTTAATTGGGACCTCCTGAACACGAAAAACGCAAACATTTTTTTTTTCTAAGTACCGTTTTTTAGATAACGGTACATTTGTGTTTTTCGGTGTATGGTCCCACTCAAACCCTTGTGGAGCCCAACCGAGAAGTCCGATCGAGATAAATGGCATATCGTTGCAAAGGTAATTGAATGCATTTTTTGTCGATATACTGCAAATTTCTATCTGATAAGAACTGGCTGAGTTATGGTACCTCAAAATTCAAAATTTTCCTATTTTTTACGTTTTTTTCAAAATTTTTCATTTTTTTTCTACGTTTAGTAAATATCTGGGAAGTTTTATTTTTTTACTAAATAGTTTATTTAATTACCAATATTTTAAGAGTAACTTGAAAAAAATCGGATGAAAAATAAAGTTTTTATTAAGGATTTTGTGGAACGACAATATTTTCCTCTTCATTGCTCACACACTATATTTGGCGTAAATTCAAAAAATTTAAATTAAAATGACGAGCGACTTGAACTTTTGCATTTTTTTTCGGATGGATCTTCGCCAATGAGGAACCAACAATAGTCCGCCATCATTTGTTCATCCCACCAGCCTTTGTAACGTCTCTAATTAATGGCAAGACTGCCTTTTGGCAACTTTTTCATTCAATTATCTTTGCAACGATATGCCATTTATCTCGATCGGACTTCTCGGTTGGGCTCCACAAGGGTTGTAGTGGGACCATACACCGAAAAACACAAATGTACCGTTATCTAAAAACGGTACTTAGAAAAAAAAAATTCAGCGTTTTTCGTGTTCAGGAGGTCCCAATAAACTTATCTAGGCGTGTGGCGTTCTTGGTATTTTTCCAAATTAAAAATTTGTAAAGCAGTGTAATTAATATATAACCACCATCAAAAGTGGTATAATAAAAAGAAAATTACATAACTAAATAATATATTACTAACCACAGCTGTATACATACGTGTCCCTGCAGTGGTATAACATAAAGGGATTAAAACGTTTCGATCATCAGTTGGTGATGACCGACGTATGCCATTACCACTATTCACCCTGCAACAATGGTGACGGTCGTAATGACATAGGTACCTTTAAAATATAAGTTTTAACACGCCCCAGGACGAAAAAATTACATACTAGCAAGTCGCTGGCTGTATAAACATAATATAAGTAAACTTTATTGTAAACTTGCCTTTTGTAAATGTAAACGGTCAAGTTACTAACGAACGTAACAGTTCTAAAAAGCTTATTTTTATCCTCTAAAATTTTTTTTAATACATAATTTTTTATTTACTACAAGTGAACCAATAATTTTTGGGTCAAGGGTTAATATGTTCATTATGAAGCATAAATTATTTTAAATTAGTTAAATAAATTTATTCCCGTTTTCTTTTGACCGTATTCTTTTGCGTGAACAAAACAAGAAACGGCCACATATATATTTTACCACGTATGTTTTGGACATACAACTTAATTTTTTTGCAGTTAATCCTCTGCTCGACTTGGAGCATAATCACTAGGCTAGGATTTTGAGTTTTTTTAATTTTTTCCTTTAAATGCATATGTATTAATATATCAGTGATGGAAAATTCAGTACTATGGTACTATTTTCAGTACTTTTTCCTTCTAAAAATACCACGGTACCCCCACGTCCATTTTAGTACTCTTTTCTTTTTATGCTTCTTTGCTTAGAAAGTTAGCGTTGCTATTGTTTTTAACATTGTTAACCAGGGCTGTGGAGTCGTCACCAAAAAGTACTAACTCCGACTTCAGCCGATGAAATTTCAACTCCGACTCCTAATCTTACCTTAATGCCTAATGTATATGAGACTGGTCCTTATTTGACTTTAAACTCTTTTTTAACGCAGTACCTTTTAGGTGGTTAAATATAGCAAGAAAATTATTCCGTAAAAATTTCGAATCAATATTTTAAATATTCCATCGTTAATTTGTAATGAACACAAACAAATTAAATTTGAAGACCACTGAGCCAAAAATAAAAACCCAGGGTATTTTGAAATTGTCAAGAGAGGACTGCGGGAGCCATTGAAGAGCTAGCTAACAGTCGGGCGGGGAGGTTCGGTCCTCCCTTAAAACAAAATCCAGTTTGAATACAGAATTATGTTGTTGTAGACTCCCTATTTTGTTAAATGATCTAATAATAAGAATTTAAGTGGACCAAAATGACTATAAATTATCAACAAAAGCCCAATTATAGTCACGTATCTTAACACCAAAGATACATGTTATTTACTCTTCCCTATTCGAAGCACTATAAGATGTTATGTATAGGCTAGTCTCAAAACCCTCCCAATCTCTATGTCCTAGTGACCATAATATTTGTTTAGGACCCCATTAAGAACTACACCTAATTCTTTATCAACCTACGAAAACACTTTAAGTTAATTTATTCAGACATTCTGTTAATTGCAGTATTTATTTATTTAATTATGATTAGACTAAACATGATTAAATATAAACTTTTTAGTACAAAGAAAAAAAACTAGGTATAACTCGAAATAAACTAGCATATTCATTAGATGTAATTTCATTGTACATATGTATCTTAATAATTTCATTATCTAATACTTAGTAACTAAGCTATTCATCTTTACAAAAGAAATAAAGATACGGCTATAAAACTGTGAGAGCATTAATATTGTTTAAAAATCAACTGGACTTTATTATTTAATAAAAGGGATTATGATGTGTGTTTTGAACACAAAAAAAAACCCAAAAAAAATTACATATAACATGTAACCAAATATAATAATGTGGAAATGTATGTATCAGCAATAATAAGCTTTTGTTTTGTTGCTTACAACCGAATTTGTTACGATCATACTAATGAAGTAATAAGTAGTTAAAGACTATTATTGCGCTCATACACTTACAATAATGTTAATGAAGATTCTAATTTTGTGGACTTACCAAGCATGTAGGTGGTCGTTGTTCTGGAAGGCCTTCAAGATTACGAGATACATGTGGATAAGCGCTGAAAATAATTGCTGCAAATTTTTTAAAAAAACTAATCTGCAAGATTACCTTTGGTAACGTTAGCAACATTTAAGCCTATTAATGCTCACACCTAAGATCTTATGAGTACTTATAATAACATGAATCAATTTGATAGTAGTATCAGTAGCAACATATAAACAAACATTGGAAACAATTTATTCTGTTAACTATTCAGATGTATGTTTAAGTTCAGTTACTCTTTTAATGGTATACTGAGTTGCATTAAAATTTATAATTAAAATGAGGGGTTAAACGTAATGATCATGTTCGGTAATAAAAAAAAAAAGCTCACTCGCAAATTCATAAATAATAATGATCATTAGGTTTGGTTTCACAAACAAAATTATGGGATTATCATTTTTTTTTTTTCTTTTTTTTTTTTTTTTTGCCTGTGAATTTTGTTTTGCTTTGCGTAAATAAATGATTTAAGCAAATGAACAACAAAAGAATTTGTTATAAATTAAAAAATACATGAGCCAAACAAGATAGCTACAGTAGGTAGTTCAGGTGGGATAATTAGTTTAAGAATGGTATAACTGGCATTTTGAAACGATAGGGTTGTTTAATATAGATTTGTTGATGGATTATTTACTTAATTTAGTTTTTACTTTGCATAATGAAAATGAAGCTAGGGTTGGTGAGAATGAAATTCGGTAGTATTTAGTGATATTAAATACTAAAAAAAATGTTATTGTCATTTGTTGCAGGTGTAATACTTAATGTGGAAAGTGTGAAAAAATGTTATTTTTAAACTTTTTAATGTTTAGAATTGATAGTTTTTTTTTTTTAACTAAATTTCACTAGGAGGTTGAGTTAATCATAGTGTGTTCAATATTTGAACATTGGAAACAATGAGAATTTCTTTTAATTCAAAATAGATTAAGGTTTAAAAAAAATGTGATTCTATAATACTCATGGGGTATTAAGGTTTTAGGTTACGTGACACTAACGGTAGGCTGTAGTAGTTGCTATTAAATGTTGATTTTAAAGTGTGGTAAAATCCCGGTTGCTATGCGTAACAACCCGAACTACGTTGGTCACAATCCGGTGTTTGGAGTCTTTCGAACCGAATTTTAAAATTTGTTGATTCCCAGATTAACAATGAATTTTTCTGAAGATTTTACTTGAGGTTCTGTGTTACGCGATTTAGTATGGAAACCTATTGTTAGAGTGGGGATTTTTTTTTAATTAAACTTTAGTGTTAACTATCGCTCACGAGGTTTTATATAATTACCTTTCCAGCGTAATACTCTGACGCTTTGCGCCGACCTCGTGGGTCTTTAACCAAGGGTTTGGGATGATGAAGGTTGGTTGTCAGCATACGATTGTGAAAACTTTCGCTGTTACCTTTAAACGATTTGTCCAGTTTAAATTATGTTCCCAAATATTTTTATTATCAGAAAATGTTAATCACTTTTACTTAAAATCTTTTACACTTTGATATTTTAATTATGATGTACGCTCGATGACGATGTCAATTAAAGTGATCGAGCATGGCTATTTGCCATCAGATCAAAGCTCGTAGAAGAATAAGGGCAAAGTAAAATACGTATAAAAAAAATAAAAAAAATTGGCGGTTTGTTAAAATGCATTTACATGATTAAGCTTTATATTTTTAGAGATGGCAATGACGAACGCAAAATAACCATGTCTAGCACCTGATATAAATATCCTGACATTAATTACATTTCTGAGAAGAACTGATTTCCTTTTTGTAAGCTAGCATTTAAAATAATCTATTCAAAAGTTACATTGACCATTTAATTGATGTAATTATTAATTGTTTTCTGAATACTTAGAATTTAACATATTTTAGCAGTAATGTCTACCTTACCTATCTTAAGAACATGTTGCTAGCGAATGTTGCTTGAGTATTCTTTGTAAACATGAGTAAAGAACAAAGGTTTTGAAAAAAAAAACTTTTCTATCACCTTAGTTATGTTCGTGCATGTTTTACGTAAAAAAAATTTTAAAACAACATTTATTGTATTGGGACATTTTATAATGCAATTTAAGTATAACAACCGGAAATATAGAAATGGGTTCCTTTGGTTATTTGTATTTACTTCCTTAAACAAATAACACTGTCATGAAAGAAAACAATGGTTTTGAAAAAAAAAATAACAACAGACTTTGTCCTGATATATAAGTTTTATGGCAAACCGTTCACTACAAAACTAGGTAATAATTATGTTTACATACAATGATTAGCTAGAGAAAAACCGGTTTGCGTGGTATGTTCCAACTACTTTACCTTGAAAATCTTCGATTAAATAGTAATGTTTCCCTAATTTTTCTTTGATTCTACATTTGATAAACAAGGGCGACAATTTAGCGTTAACGTTTTTCTCACTACTGCTTTGAGCAAAGTTTCTCCTAAAGATTTCCTGGCCTTTTTGGAAAGATTGGTGTCTGTTGCGTAGGTTGTATTGTGAGCGGTTAACTTCGTAAGCATCTCTTATATGTTTTCTTAAAGTACAACGAATCAAATTAAGATTGTCATCCCGGGAGAGGTGGTAAGTAGGTTCATCGAGCAACTGTAGATTCCTGAGCAAAGCATACGAACTTCCATGCGTAATCATATCCAATCCGAACATTGCATGATAGGGTGTACGTTGTATTGCTTGATGATACGAATTCCGCAAGGCGCAGCTGATTTTGGATAAATTCGCATCCCACTGTCTATGATCCGATTTCAGATATGCTCGAATGCCTGCTATAATTGACCGGTTTACACGTTCCGATGCATTACTTTGCGGGAAATATACAGCTGTATATATGTGATTGATTCCATAACTAGTTAGGAATGCATTAAAGTCGTTTGCTCGAAATTGAGATCCGTTATCACTTATAATATTCTCTGGTACTCCAAAAACGTCAAAAATTTGTTTTTGCAAGTAATCTATAATAATATTCGAGGAAAATTTTTTCATTGGAAACAACCAGTGGAATTGGTTAAATGATCCAACACAATCAGCAATCCAATGAAGCCTGATTTGCTTCTTGGATAGGGACCTAACAGATCAATATATAAACGTTGTATCGGGCGAATAGAAAGAGCTTGTTTGCCCATTTCTGGCCTCAAGTTGTAGTTTGGTGCTTTCGTACTTTTGCAAATATCACATTTTCTAATATAATCCCTAACGTCCTTAACTAATCCTGGCCAATAGAAATTCCGGCGAATTAATTCAATAGTTTTCACCATGCCACCGTAGCATGCTATTGGATCATCGTGTGCCCTGGATATAACATCCTTTCGCAGCTTTTCTGGTACCCATAACTTCCAACTCTTTTGCTCCTGATTTTCTTCTCCGCTATAATGCTCGGTTCGAATATAAATGTATTGATCGAGAGCTTTAATATCGGGATATTTTGACGGTTCCGAACTAATTTTCGCTTTCAATTCCCCGTAATCAGGGTCTAGAAAATGAGGTGAATGTAAATTTATTTCTGGTTCCGTAGAGGTTAACATATAAATTTCATCACTACAGTGGCGCGAAAGTGCGTCTGGCACGACATTTTCTTTGCCCTTTCTATGACTTACGGTAAATTTGAACCCTTGAAGCTTAAAAACCCAACGAGCAAGTCGTTGTCTCATGAGCCAAACAAGACTCGAATGATCGGTAATTATCTCGAATTCGTGTAACTCAAGATAACACCGGAAACGTTTAATGGCTTCGACTGCCGCTAGACACTCACGCTCCGTGACACTATAGTTTCTCTGTGCAGTGTTTAACTTTTTGCTCATGAAAGCGATGGGCCTCTCATTGCCATCATCGTCGGTCTGGACCAACACTGCACCAATACCACAGTCACTGGCATCACAATGAACATAAAATTTCTTGGTAAAGTCGGGGTTTATCAACACAGGGGCTGTCGTTAGTAGAGTTTTGACGCTTTCAAAGGCTTTCTGAGCTTCGGGAGTCCAGCAGAATTTCTTTTTGGTGGAAAGTACTTCGGTGATGGGGAAAACCACGCTGGAAAAGTTGTGGATAAACCGTCTGTACCATCCTGCAAGCCCTAGAAAGCCTCTTACTTGTTTTATGGTTTTAGGGACTGGCCAATTAACTATTGCACCTATCTTTTGTGAGTCCGTAGTAATTCCACCATTGCCTATCACATAACCCAAGTATTGAACCCGAGTTACGCAAAATTTGCTTTTAGAAATGTTTAAAGTAAGATTAGCTTTCCTGAATTGCTCAGATACTCGCACTAACAACGATAAATGACTTTCGAAATCTGCAGAAACAATAATTAGGTCATCGAGGTAACCAAAGACAGAGTTACGAAGTTCGGGTGGTATGATCTCGTCAATAAGGCGGCACAAAGTTGCAGATCCATTACTTAGGCCAAATGGCATGACTACAAATTGATACAAGGGCCTACCAGGTACGGTAAACGCAGTTAAAGGTTTTGCACTATCGGATAGGCCAATTTGCCAATAGGCATCTTTAAGATCCAATTTGGATATAATATTAGCCTTTGGGAGCCTAGAAAAAATGCCTTCTATTGATGGTAGCGGATATGTGTCCTTTTTAGTGGCGAAGTTCAGCTTTCTTGCGTCGAGACAAAGACGTACCTTATTTGGCTTGATAACCAGTCTAATGGGAGAACTCCAAGGGGATTGCGATGGCTCAATTACTCCCAATGCCAACATCCGATCGATCTCCGTAAACATGAGTTTCTCCACTGCCGGAGAAACTGGATAAAATCGCTGTTTGATTGGCTTGGAATCTCCAATTTCAATCTCGTGCCGGATTAGGCTAGTTCTTCCTAAGCCTTGTTTTTCAGAATTTGGAAATAAGGCTATTATGGCCTCTAACTGTTGCCGTTGGCACGAAGTTAGTGGAAAATCTGGTTCATCCAAGGTGGAATTAGATTTTACATTTTCCATGGACTGAACTTCCGCCGTTTTATAATTAACAGAAGGAGGGCAATAATTTATCCAAGACTTATCAAAAACTTCTACTGATTCAACTATGTTCGGAATCAATTTAAAGGCATTCCAAAAGTCAATACCAAGTATTAACCTTTGAGTTATGGACGGGATAATGAAAAGGTTTAGTACGCTTGTTCTCTCTTTAAACTGTATTTCAACAGCTAGCCAACCTTTAACTTGTTGCGACTGGCCATCGGCCGTTTTGACTTCAGGGCGACATTTATAAAAATTTGGTAAATTTGAGAAATTGTGTTTTGCTAATTCGCCACCTATGCACGAAATATTTGCACCGGTATCAAGGAGTCCGTACTCCTGAAAAGTCAAAAAAGAAACTTTAGCGTAAAAACGTTGGTCTGAAGAATTGCTTATTATGGCAGATACTAAAAATTTTTTACACTTCCGGCGTGTTTTATAAAATAAACGCATTCGTTTTGTAGATCGTTTCGGATTTCGCCGAATTTCTTTACGTTTAGAAATATAATTTTGCCATTTTAAATGGTACGGTAAAATTGGAAATATAATTTTGTCGCAATCTACATTTTCACTCTGAATATTAGAACTGTCTGTACATCTTTTCAAAAGGGTTAATTTCTCAGAAAAAGGCTTATCTTGTGAAACATTAGGAGAATTAAATTCAGTGTCATCGATTTGTTTTATGTTTTCAGAACAATTTACTGATTCGTCTTCATTGTTTCCAACGGTTTTAGGTTTTTTGAACGATTTATCTTTTTTGATGAACAGTTGGAGCATTGGGGCTTGTATATATTTTTGGCTCCACAACCGTAACAAAAAATATTTCGCTCCCTTACACAATCGTCCCAATAGTGACCTATTTCGTCGCAGTTCCAGCAACGCAAAACTTTTTCCTGATTTTGAATTGCGTAAACTTCACGATTAGGCACATTAGTTTGATTCAGATCACTATTATCTTCTACAAATTCAACCTCAGCAATATGTCTTCTTGGGACTAAAGTATTTGGAGGGCGATACGCCAAGGATTTGCGAACATGTTCATCATTATGAAACGATTCTCTCATTTGCACTAACTTGCGCAAATGAGAAATGGAGTGGACTGGAATATAAAGTAGGTCCTGGCGGATTTCCGGCCTCAAATTCCTGCTCAATATTTCGATAATTTCCATTTCGGCTATGGGAGATGGTAATCTATCCATAATGGACGATATTGAATCAAAGTAAATGTCGAAAGTTTCTCCAACTTTTTGTTTTCTATTTCTTAGCTCTTCTTTAATGTCAAATGAAGATTTGAAATCACGATATTGGCATCGTATGGCATCAGAAAATTCAACCCAACTACAAGATTCAACTTGTTTTCTGTACCGCCAATACCAGTCTTTTGCTTTCCCATGCAAAAGCACATTTAAATTTTTAACGATGGGAGTAAAATCTCCATTAAAATTGTCATATGTAAGTGAGCTAATTCGATAGAGAAACTCCTCTACATTAAGACCATTCGGAGAACCGTCAAATTTAATACACCAACTAGAAATTATAGCAGTTATTTTATCCATATTATAATTGGAAAAGTGGGAATTATTAATGGATGGTGTATTAATACGATTTCCAGAATTAGGGGCAAAATTGTTTCCATTCGTATTTCTATTTTCAGTATAATTATTTTCGTTTCGAACTATTTGTGGCCGATTATTATTTAGGGTAGGAACAAGGTTCAAACTGGTAAGTAATCGTGTAATATTTGTCTCTATCATCCGATTTATATGATCATAATCTACCGTAACTCTTGCATTGTTATGAAACATTAAATTAGGGGGATTAGTTTGGCTCGAAGAAGGAATAGTTTGGCCTATACGCCCTGGTGTTGCGACTTCTTCTATCTCATTATTTACAGTACTATTTTCAAAAGAGCATTTACTATCTTGGAATGAAGTCTGAGCTTGGAAGCGGGTATTATAGTTCTTTCTTGTCGCACCCCGACCTCGATTTCTATAAGTTGATTTATCGATTTGATTTTGTTTACTCAGAAAATTTATTTTCTTTAGGTCAGCTAATTGTCATGAACTTTTGCAATTAGGACACTCTGCGGTGTTGGATAGAAAATTTTCGATGCATGATCGATGAAATGAATGCTGACAGTTTGTTATAATCCAACAATCATCAGTTCCAGCCATAATATTATTGCAAATTTGGCAAAGTGATTCAGAAACTGACGAAGAACTTTGGGTGGGCTCTGCCGCTAATGGCAATATTGGTGCGGTAGTAAACGGTAATAGTGACACAGCACCAGAAGGTTCACCTGGTGGTGTTCTAGGGAGAGACATTTTCGTTTAATTCCTATTTTCAACCAAGTCAAAGAAGTAAATTGTATTCCTTACTTGTTCAAAATTGAGGCAAGCAATGATCTTAAGAAAATGTATTATTTTATTAAGATCCAATGCGTGACCTTTTACTCTTTATTATTTTTTTTTCCTCTGAATTTGCTCTTGAAATTTTAACAATTATTATTATTGTAATATGAAAAATTCAAACTTTTGGTTTTAATGAATAAAAGCAAACCATGTGAAAAACAAGTCCTATGAAATCCTTAATCTATTATATGTATTTTTAACTCGATATAACTCATCTGTCTCTTAAAAAAAAATCATTAACAAAAACACAAACTTAACTAAAATTTTAACTTTTAATAGTATTGATGAAAAACAAAATTCTTTTTCGTACCAATTACAAAATTTAGAAAAAAAAACTCAAATTTAAAACATATAAAAAAATTGTTGTTATTGCCGAATTAAAAGAAATTATATTTAAATTATAAAAAAATTGTTAACAGGTTCCCAATAAAAAAAACTTTAAATCCTAAATTTTTTTAAACCAATTGACACAAACCTTACTATTACATTTTTCCGCCATTAAACGAAACTATCTGAAGTTTGTAACTTAGAAAAAATCATTAAACAACTAACTATTCAGGATGTATATACCTATCAAAATTAACACATTTCCCACTATCTGTTTATAATTTAACTAAATAAACTACAATGCATTTGGACAAAAAAATAAAAATCTATATTCTGATTTTGTAAAGGATAAATGGCAAAGGTATTTATATCTATATATGCTCTAATTACTTCTAATGAAATAAAAGAGAAATATTTAAATATTTCCTTTGGGAAAATTGATTTAGGTATATGGTATTGAATACAAATATGTATTATCAGACTGGATTTAAGAATTTTTAAGCACTAGCTTAAGAAAACGAGGTATCCTACTAAGATGCACTATGGTTTATCACACGATAAAGTGTCTAAATAAATTTAGTTATACCACTAAACCGTTTGATGCTATTCTAAGGTATTTCCTCCACACAAAATAACAAATTGTTCTCAACAATCTCACTTTGTTTTAGGAAGGAACTAGAACTAGAATTTGAATTTCATAATTAACAGATTTTCTCCTGGGAAACAATTTTAAATCTTATTTCAACGTAAAAAGAATTTACTAAAAAGTATTGAGTTTTAATAAATTTAATACAATTTTAATACGTGTTTTCTTTAGGTTGGCAATCGCTAAATTAGGTGTTAAAAGTGGGTATTATTGAGTTGATAACATGTGTAAGTCAAAGAAACCAGTCTATGGAGAAGTTTATATCAACAAGATTAAAACCTGTTTAATGCCAAACCAGACTCTTTTTTTTTTTTTTTTTTTTTTTTTTTTTTCTTCAAATAAAAATTGGACAGAGTTTCGCTGTGCAAAACGTCTGTGATCCTAAAATTTATTGAAGGTCTGATAACTAGTCCTTACCAAGTAATATTCAACTTGATATAAATATCTATCATTTTCCAGAAACACTATGCAATAACTCCCCAAAGCCAAGACAAAAGATCGAACAATTGACTTGCCGGTCATTGACCTCACAACCGCAAATTAATGAATATCCTCACAAGTGTAGTAAGATATTTTCTTAGAATTGCAAAATTATCCCTAATATTTCTGAAAACGAAGCTAATGAAATCTACAAAATCTATCGGAATCAGGAACAGAAAGCAAACTATGGGTTGTTTAACTTTCTGCCCCACGTTGGGCGCCATTTATTTTACTGTAATGAACACAAACAAATTAAATTTGAAGACCACTGAGCCAAAAATAAAAACCCAGGGTATTTTGAAATTGTCAAGAGAGGACTGCGGGAGCCATTGAAGAGCTAGCTAACAGTCGGGCGGGGAGGTTCGGTCCTCCCTTAAAACAAAATCCAGTTTGAATACAGAACTATGTTGTTGTAGACTCCCTATTTTGTTAAATGATCTAATAATAAGAATTAAGGTGGACCAAAATGACTATAAATTATCAACAAAAGCCCAATTATAGTCACGTATCTTAACACCAAAGATACATGTTATTTACTCTACCCTATTCGAAGCACTATAAGATGTTATGTATAGGCTAGTCTCAAAACCCTCCCAATCTCTATGTCCTAGTGACCATAATATTTGTTTAGGACCCCATTAAGAACTACACCTAACTCTTTATCAACCTACGAAAACACTTTAAGTTAATTTATTCAGACATTCTGTCAATTGCAGTATTTATTTATTTAATAATGATTAGACTAAACATGATTAAATATAAACTTTTTAGTACAAAGAAAAAAAAACTAGGTATAACTCGAAATAAACTAGCATATTCATTAGATGTAATTTCATTGTACATATGTATCTTAATAATTTCATTATCTAATACTTAGTAACTAAGCTATTCATCTTTACAAAAGAAATAAAGATACGGCTATAAAACTGTGAGAGCATTAATATTGTTTAAAAATCAACTGGACTTTATTATTTAATAAAAGGGATTATGATGTGTGTTTTGAACACAAAAAAAACCCAAAAAAAAATTACATATAACATGTAACCAAATATAATAATGTGGAAATATATGTATCAGCAATAATAAGCTTTTGTTTTGTTGCTTACAACCGAATTTGTTACGATCATACTAATGAAGTAATAAGTAGTTAAAGACTATTATTGCGCTCATACACTTACAATAATGTTAATGAAGATTCTAATTTTGTGGACTTACCAAGCATGTAGGTGGTCGTTGTTCTGGAAGGCCTTCAAGATTACGAGGTACATGTGGATAAGCGCTGAAAATAATTGCTGCAAATTTTTTAAAAAAACTAATCTGCAAGATTACCTTTGGTTACGTTAGCAACATTTAAGCCTATTAATGCTCAGACCTAAGATCTTATGAGTACTTATAATAACATGAATCAATTTGATAGTAGTATCAGTAGCAACATATAAACAAACATTGGAAACAATTTATTCTGTTAACTATTCAGATGTATGTTTAAGTGCAGTTACTCATTTAATGGTATACTGAGTTGCATTAAAATTTATAATTAAAATGAGGGGTTAAACGTAATGATCATGTTCGGTAATAAAAAAAAAAGCTCACTCGCAAATTCATAAATAATAATGATCATTAGGTTTGGTTTCACAAACAAAATTATGGGATTATCATTTTTTTTTTCTTTTTTTTTTTTTTTGCCTGTGAATTTTGTTTTGCTTTGCGTAAATAAATGATTTAAGCAAATGAACAACAAAAGAATTTGTTATAAATTAAAAAATACATGAGCCAAACAAGATAGCTACAGTAGGTAGTTCAGGTGGGATAATTAGTTTAAGAATGGTATAACTGGCATTTTGAAACGATAGGGTTGTTTAATATAGATTTGTTGATGGATTATTTACTTAATTTAGTTTTTACTTTGCATAATGAAAATGAAGCTATGATTGGTGAAAATGAAATTCGGTAGTATTTAGTGATACTAAATACTAAGAAAAAATGTTATTGTCATTTGTTGCAGGTGTTATACTTAATGTGGAAAGTGTGAAAAAATGTTATTTTAAACTTTTTAATGTTTAGAATTGATAGTTTTTTTTTTTAACTAAATTTCACTAGGAGGTTAAGTTAATCATAGTGTGTTCAATATTTGAACATTGGAAACAATGAGAATTTCTTTTAATTCAAAATAGATTAAGGTTTAAAAAAAATGTGATTCTATAATACTCATGGGGTATTAAGGTTTTAGGTTACTTGACACTAACGGTAGGCTGTAGTAGTTGCTATTAAATGTTGATTTTAAAGTGTGGTAAAATCCCGGTTGCTATGCGTAACAACCGGAACTACGTTGGTCACAATCCGGGGTTTGGAGTCTTTCGAACCGAATTTTAAAATTTGTTGATTCCCAGATTAACAATGAATTTTTCTGAAGATTTTACTTGAGGTTCTGTGTTACGCGATTTAGTATGGAAACCTATTGTTAGAGTGGGGATTTTTTTTAATTAAACTTTAGTGTTAACTATCGCTCACGAGGTTTTATATAATTACCTTTCCAGCGTAATACTCTGACGCTTTGCGCCGACCTCGTGGGTCTTTAACCAAGGGTTTGGGATGATGAAGGTTGGTTGTCAGCATACGATTGTGAAAACTTTCGCTGTTACCTTTAAACGATTTGTCCAGTTTAAATGATGTTCCCAAATATTTTTATTATCAGAAAATGTTAATCACTTTTACTTAAAATCTTTTACACTTTGATATTTTAATTATGATGTACGCTCGATGACGATGTCAATTAAAGTGATCGAGCATGGCTATTTGCCATCAGATCAAAGCTCGTAGAAGAATGAGGGCAAAGTAAAATACGTTTAAAAAAAATAAAAAAAATTGGCGGTTTGTTAAAATGCATTTACATGATTAAGCTTTATATTTTTAGAGATGGCAATGACGAACGCAAAATAACCATGTCTAGCACCTGATATAAATATCCTGACATTAATTACATTTCTGAGAAGAACTGATTTCCTTTTTGTTAGCTAGCATTTAAAATAATCTATTCAAAAGTTACATTGACCATTTAATTGATGTAATTATTAATTGTTTTCTGAATACTTAGAATTTAACATATTTTAGCAGTAATGTCTACCTTACCTATCTTAAGAACATGTTGCTAGCGAATGTTGCTTGAGTATTCTTTGTAAACATGAGTAAAGAACAAAGGTTTTGAAAAAAAAACTTTTCTATCACCTTAGTTATGTTCGTGCATGTTTTACGTAAAAAAAATTTTAAAACAACATTTATTGTATTGGGACATTTTATAATGCAATTTAAGTATAACAACCGGAAATATAGAAATGGGTTCCTTTGGTTATTTGTCATGAAAGAAAACAATGGTTTTGAAAAAAAAGTAACAACAGACTTTGTCCTGATATATCAGTTTTATGGCAAACCGTTCACTACAAAACTAGGTAATAATTATGTTTACATACAATGATTAGCTAGAGAAAGACCGGTTTAGGTGCGTAAATCTTTTGCGTGGTATGTTCCAACTACTTTACCTTGAAAATCTTCGATTAAATAGTAATGTTTCCCTAATTTTTCTTTGATTCTACATTTGATAAACAAGGGCGACAATTTAGCGTTAACGTTTTTCTCACTACTGCTTTGAGCAAAGTTTCTCCTAAAGATTTCCTGGCCTTTTTGGAAAGATTGGGGTCTGTTGCGTAGGTTGTATTGTGAGCGGTTAACTTCGTAAGCATCTCTTATATGTTTTCTTAAAGTACAACGAATCAAATTAAGATTGTCATCCCGGGAGAGGTGGTAAGTAGGTTCATCGAGCAACTTTAGATTCCTGAGCAAAGCATACGAACTTCCATGCGTAATCATATCCAATCCGAACATTGCATGATAGGGTGTACGTTGTATTGCTTGATGATACGAATTCCGCAAGGCGCAGCTGATTTTGGATAAATTCGCATCCCACTGTCTATGATCCGATTTCAGATATGCTCGAATGCCTGCTATAATTGACCGGTTTACACGTTCCGATGCATTACTTTGCGGGAAATATACAGCTGTATATATGTGATTGATTCCATAACTAGTTAGGAATGCATTAAAGTCGTTTGCTCGAAATTGAGATCCGTTATCACTTATAATATTCTCTGGTACTCCAAAAACGTCAAAAATTTGTTTTTGCAAGTAATCTATAATAATATTCGAGGAAAATTTTTTCATTGGAAACAACCAGTGGAATTGGTTAAATGATCCAACACAATCAGCAATCCAATGAAGCCTGATTTGCTTCTTGGATAGGGACCTAACAGATCAATATATAAACGTTGTATCGGGCGAATAGAAAGAGCTTGTTTGCCCATTTCTGGCCTCAAGTTGTAGTTTGGTGCTTTCGTACTTTTGCAAATATCACATTTTCTAATATAATCCCTAACGTCCTTAACTAATCCTGGCCAATAGAAATTCCGGCGAATTAATTCAATAGTTTTCACCATGCCACCGTAGCATGCTATTGGATCATCGTGTGCCCTGGATATAACATCCTTTCGCAGCTTTTCTGGTACCCATAACTTCCAACTCTTTTGCTCCTGATTTTCTTCTCCGCTATAATGCTCGGTTCGAATATAAATGTATTGATCGAGAGCTTTAATATCGGGATATTTTGACGGTTCCGAACTAATTTTCGCTTTCAATTCCCCGTAATCAGGGTCTAGAAAATGAGGTGAATGTAAATTTATTTCTGGTTCCGTAGAGGTTAACATATAAATTTCATCACTACAGTGGCGCGAAAGTGCGTCTGGCACGACATTTTCTTTGCCCTTTCTATGACTTACGGTAAATTTGAACCCTTGAAGCTTAAAAACCCAACGAGCAAGTCGTTGTCTCATGAGCCAAACAAGACTCGAATGATCGGTGATTATCTCGAATTCGTGTAACTCAAGATAACACCGGAAACGTTAAATGGCTTCGACTGCCGCTAGACACTCACGCTCCGTGACACTATAGTTTCTCTGTGCAGTGTTTAACTTTTTGCTCATGAAAGCGATGGGCCTCTCATTGCCATCATCGTCGGTCTGGACCAACACTGCACCAATACCACAGTCACTGGCATCACAATGAACATAAAATTTCTTGGTAAAGTCGGGGTTTATCAACACAGGGGCTGTCGTTAGTAGAGTTTTGACGCTTTCAAAGGCTTTCTGAGCTTCGGGAGTCCAGCAGAATTTCTTTTTGGTGGAAAGTACTTCGGTGATGGGGAAACCCACGCTGGAAAAGTTGTGGATAAACCGTCTGTACCATCCTGCAAGCCCTAGAAAGCCTCTTACTTGTTTTATGGTTTTAGGGACTGGCCAATTAACTATTGCACCTATCTTTTGTGAGTCCGTAGTAATTCCACCATTGCCTATCACATAACCCAAGTATTGAACCCGAGTTACGCAAAATTTGCTTTTAGAAATGTTTAAAGTAAGATTAGCTTTCCTGAATTGCTCAGATACTCGCACTAACAACGATAAATGACTTTCGAAATCTGCAGAAACAATAATTAGGTCATCGAGGTAACCAAAGACAGAGTTACGAAGTTCGGGTGGTATGATCTCGTCAATAAGGCGGCACATAGTTGCAGATCCATTACTTAGGCCAAATGGCATGACTACAAATTGATACAAGGGCCTACCAGGTACGGTGAACGCAGTTAAAGGTTTTGCACTATCGGATAGGCCAATTTGCCAATAGGCATCTTTAAGATCCAATTTGGATATAATATTAGCCTTTGGGAGCCTAGAAAAAATGCCTTCTATTGATGGTAGCGGATATGCGTCCTTTTTAGTGGCGAAGTTCAGCTTTCTTTCGTCGAGACAAAGACGTACCTTATTTGGCTTGATAACCAGTCTAATGGGAGAACTCCAAGGGGATTGCGATGGCTCAATTACTCCCAATGCCAACATCCGATCGATCTCCGTAAACATGAGTTTCTCCACTGCCGGAGAAACTGGATAAAATCGCTGTTTGATTGGCTTGGAATCTCAAATGTCAATCTCGTGCCGGATTAGGCTAGTTCTTCCTAAGCCTTGTTTTTCAGAATTTGGAAATAAGGCTATTATGGCCTCTAACTGTTGGCGTTGGCACGAAGTTAGTGGAAAAACTGGTTCATCCAAGGTGGAATTAGATTTTACATTTTCCATGGACTGAACTTCCGCCGTTTTATAATTAACAGAAGGAGGGCAATAATTTATCCAAGACTTATCAAAAACTTCTACTGATTCAAATATGTTCGGAATCAATTTAAAGGCATTCCAAAAGTCAATACCAAGTATTAACAATTGAGTTATGTACGGGATAATGAAAAGGTTTAGTACGCTTGTTCTCTCTTTAAACTGTATTTCAACAGCTAGCCAACCTTTAACTTGTTGCGACTGGCCATCGGCCGTTTTGACTTTAGGGCGACATTTATAAAAATTTGGTAAATTTGAGAAATTGTGTTTTGCTAATTCGCCACCTATGCACGAAATATTTGCACCGGTATCAAGGAGTCCGTACTCCTGAAAAGTCAAAAAAGAAACTTTAGCGTAAAAACGTTGGTCTGAAGAATTGCTTATTATGGCAGATACTAAAAATTTTTTACACTTCCGGCGTGTTTTATAAAATAAACGCATTCGTTTTGTAGATCGTTTCGGATTTCGCCGCGAAATTCTACAAATTTCAGAATTATTAAAAATTTCTTTACGTTTAGAAATATAATTTTGCCATTTTAAATGGTAGGGTAAAATTGGAAATATAGTTTTGTCGCAATCTACATTTTCACTCTGAATATTAGAACTGTCTGTACATCTTTTCAAAAGGGTTAATTTCTCAGAAAAAGGCTTATCTTGTGAAACATTAGGAGAATTAAATTCAGTGTCATCGATTTGTTTTATGTTTTCAGAACAATTTACTGATTCGTCTTCATTGTTTCCAACGGTTTTAGGTTTTTTTAACGATTTATCTTTTTTGATGAACAGTTGGAGCATTGTGGCTTGTATATATTTTTGGCTCCACAACCGTAACAAAAAATATTTCGCTCCCTTACACAATCGTCCCAATAGTGACCTATTTCGTCGCAGTTCCAGCAACGCAAAACTTTTTCCTGATTTTGAATTGCGTAAACTTCACGATTAGGCACATTAGTTTGATTCAGATCACTTTTATCTTCTACAAATTCAACCTCAGCAATATGTCTTCTTGGGACTAAAGTATTTGGAGGGCGATACGCCAAGGATTTGCGAACATGTTCATCATTATGAAACGATTCTCTCATTTGCACTAACTTGCGAAAATGAGAAATGGAGTGGACTGGAATATAAAGTAGGTCCTGGCGGATTTCCGGCCTCAAATTCCTGCTCAATATTTCGATAATTTCCATTTCGGATATGGGAGAGGGTAATCTATCCATAATGGACGAGATTGAATCAAAGTAAATGTCGAAAGTTTCTCCAACTTTTTGTTTTCTATTTCTTAGCTCTTCTTTAATGTCAAATTAAGATTTGAAATCACGATATTGGCATCATATGGCATCAGAAAATTCAACCCAACTACAAGATTCAACTTGTTTTCTGTACCGCCAATACCAGTCTTTTGCTTTCCCATGCAAAAGCACATTTAAATTTTTAACGATGGGAGTAAAATCTCCATTAAAATTGTCATATGTAAGTGAGCTAATTCGAAAGAGAAACTCCTCTACATTAAGACCATTCGGAGAACCGTCAAATTTAATACACCAACTAGAAATTATAGCAGTTATTTTATCCATATTATAATTGGAAAAGTGGGAATTATTAATGGATGGTGTATTAATACGATTTCCAGAATTAGGGGCAAAATTGTTTCCATTCGTATTTCTATTTTCAGTATAATTATTTTCGTTTCGAACTATTTGTGGCCGATTATTATTTAGGGTAGGAACAAGGTTCAAACTGGTAAGTAATCGTGTAATATTTGTCTCTATCATCCGATTTATATGATCATAATCTACCGTAACTCTTGCATTGTTATGAAACATTAAATTAGGGGGATTAGTTTGGCTCGAAGAAGGAATAGTTTGGCCTATACGCCCTGGTGTTGCGACTTCCTCTATCTCATTATTTACAGTACTATTTTCAAAAGAGCATTTACTATCTTGGAATGAAGTCTGAGCTTGGAAGCGGGTATTATAGTGCTTTCTTGTCGCACCCCGACCTCGATTTCTATAAGTTGATTTATCGATTTGATTTTGTTTACTCAGAAAATTTATTTTCTTTAGGTCAGCTAATTGACATGAACTTTTGCAATTAGGACACTCTGCGGTGTTGGATAGAAAATTTTCGATGCATGATCGATGAAATGAATGCTGACAGTTTGTTATAATCCAACAATCATCAGTTCCAGCCATAATATTATTGCAAATTTGGCAAAGTGATTCAGAAACTGACGAAGAACTTTGGGTGGGCTCTGCCGCTAATGGCAATATTGGTGCGGTAGTAAACGGTAATAGTGACACAGCACCAGAAGTTCACCTGGTGGTGTTCTAGGGAGGGACATTTTCGTTTAATTTCTATTTTCAACCAAGTCAAAGAAGTAAATTGTATTCCTTACTTGTTCAAAATTGAGGCAAGCAATGATCTTAAGAAAATGTATTATTTTATTAAGGTCCAATCCATGACCTTTTACTCTTTATTATTTTTTTTTTCCTCTGAATTTGCTCTTGAAATTTTAACAATTATTATTATTGTAATATGAAAAATTCAAACTTTTGGTTTTAATTAATAAAAGCAAACCATGTGAAAAACAAGTCCTATGAAATCCTTAATCTATTATATGTATTTTTAACTCGATATAACTCATCTGTCTCTTAAAAAAAAAATCATTAACAAAAACACAAACTTAACTAAAATTTTAACTTTTAATAGTATTGATGAAAAACAAAATTCTTTTTCGTACCAATTACAAAATTTAGAAAAAAAAAACTCAAATTTAAAACATATAAAAAAATTGTTGTTATTGCCGAATTAAAAGAAATTATATTGAAATTATAAAAAAATTGTTAACAGGTTCCCAATAAAAAAAACTTTAAATCCTAAATTTTTTTAAACCAATAGACACAAACCTTACTATTACATTTTTCCGCCATTAAACGAAACTATCTGAAGTTTGTAACTTAGAAAAAATCATTAAACAACTATTCAGGATGTATATACCTATCAAAATTAACACATTTCCCACTATCTGTTTATAATTTAACTAAATAAACTACAATGCATTTGGACAAAAAAATAAAAATCTATATTCTGATTTTGTAAAGGATAAATGGCAAAGGTATTTATATCTATATATGCTCTAATTACTTCTAATGAAATAAAAGAGAAATATTTAAATATTTCCTTTGGGAAAATTGATTTAGGTATATGGTATGGAATACAAATATGTATTATCAGACTGGATTTAAGAATTTTTAAGCACTAGCTTAAGAAAACGAGGTATCCTACTAAGATGCACTATGGTTTATCACACGATAAAGTGTCTAAATAAATTTAGTTATACCACTAAACCGTTTAATGCTATTCTAAGGTATTTCCTCCACACAAAATAACAAATTGTTCTCAACAATCTCACTTTGTTTTAGGAAGGAACTAGAACTAGAATTTGAATTTCATAATTAACAGATTTTCTCCTGGGAAACAATTTTAAATCTTATTTCAACGTAAAAAGAATTTACTAAAAAGTATTGAGTTTTAATAAATTTAATACAATTTTAATACGTGTTTTCTTTAGGTTGACAATCGCTAAATTAGGTGTTAAAAGTGGGTATTATTGAGTTGATAACATGTGTAAGTCAAAGAAACCAGTCTATGGAGAAGTTTATATCAACAAGATTAAAACCTGTTTAATGCCAAACCAGACTCTTTTTTTTTTTTTTTTCGCTGTGCAAAACGTCTGTGATCCTAAAATTTATTGAAGGTCTGATAACTAGTCCTTACCAAGTAATATTCAACTTGATATAAATATCTATCATTTTCCAGAAACACTATGCAATAACTCCCCAAAGCCAAGACAAAAGATCGAACAATTGACTTGCCGGTCATTGAACTCACAACCGCAAATTAATGAATATCCTCACAAGTGTAGTAAGATATTTTCTTAGAATTGCAAAATTATCCCTAATATTTCTGAAAACGAAGCTAATGAAATCTACAAAATCTATCGGAATCAGGAACAGAAAGCAAACTATGGGTTGTTTAACTTTCTGCCCCACGTTGGGCGCCATTTATTTTACTGTAATGAACACAAACAAATTAAATTTGAAGACCACTGAGCCAAAAATAAAAACCCAGGGTATTTTGAAATTGTCAAGAGAGGACTGCGGGAGCCATTGAAGAGCTAGCTAACAGTCGGGCGGGGAGGTTCGGTCCTCCCTTAAAACAAAATCCAGTTTGAATACAGAATTATGTTGTTGTAGACTCCCTATTTTGTTAAATGATCTAATAATAAGAATTTAAGTGGACCAAAATGACTATAAATTATCAACAAAAGCCCAATTATAGTCACGTATCTTAACACCAAAGATACATGTTATTTACTCTACCCTATTCGAAGCACTATAAGATGTTATGTATAGGCTAGTCTCAAAACCCTCCCAATCTCTATGTCCTAGTGACCATAATATTTGTTTAGGACCCCATTAAGAACTACACCTAACTCTTTATCAACCTACGAAAACACTTAAAGTTAATTTATTCAGACATTCTGTCAATTGCAGTATTTATTTATTTAATAATGATTAGACTTAACATGATTAAATATAAACTTTTTAGTACAAAGAAAAAAAACTAGGTATAACTCGAAATAAACTAGCATATTCATTAGATGTAATTTCATTGTACATATGTATCTTAATAATTTCATTATCTAATACTTAGTAACTAAGCTATTCATCTTTACAAAAGAAATATAGATACGGCTATAAAACTGTGAGAGCATTAATATTGTTTAAAAATCAACTGGACTTTATTATTTAATAAAAGGGATTATGATGTGTGTTTTGAACACAAAAAAAAACCCAAAAAAAAATTACATATAACATGTAACCAAATATAATAATGTGGAAATATATGTATCAGCAATAATAAGCTTTTGTTTTGTTGCTTACAACCGAATTTGTTACGATCATACTAATGAAGTAATAAGTAGTTAAAGACTATTATTGCGCTCATACACTTACAATAATGTTAATGAAGATTCTAATTTTGTGGACTTACCAAGCATGTAGGTGGTCGTTGTTCTGGAAGGCCTTCAAGATTACGAGGTACATGTGGATAAGCGCTGAAAATAATTGCTGCAAATTTTTTAAAAAAACTAATCTGCAAGATTACCTTTGGTTACGTTAGCAACATTTAAGCCTATTAATGCTCACACCTAAGATCTTATGAGTACTTATAATAACATGAATCAATTTGATAGTAGTATCAGTAGCAACATATAAACAAACATTGGAAACAATTTATTCTGTTAACTATTCAGATGTATGTTTAAGTTCAGTTACTCTTTTAATGGTATACTGAGTTGCATTAAAATTTATAATTAAAATGAGGGGTTAAACGTAATGATCATGTTCGGTAATAAAAAAAAAAGCTCACTCGCAAATTCATAAATAATAATGATCATTAGGTTTGGTTTCACAAACAAAATTATGGGATTATCATTTTTTTTTTCTTTTTTTTTTTTTGCCTGTGAATTTTGTTTTGCTTTGCGTAAATAAATGATTTAAGCAAATGAACAACAAAAGAATTTGTTATAAATTAAAAAATACATGAGCCAAACAAGATAGCTACAGTAGGTAGTTCAGGTGGGATAATTAGTTTAAGAATGGTATAACTGGCATTTTGAAACGATAGGGTTGTTTAATATAGATTTGTTGATGGATTATTTACTTAATTTAGTTTTTACTTTGCATAATGAAAATGAAGCTAGGGTTGGTGAGAATGAAATTCGGTAGTATTTAGTGATATTAAATACTAAAAAAAATGTTATTGTCATTTGTTGCAGGTGTAATACTTAATGTGGAAAGTGTGAAAAAATGTTATTTTTAAACTTTTTAATGTTTAGAATTGATAGTTTTTTTTTTTTAACTAAATTTCACTAGGAGGTTGAGTTAATCATAGTGTGTTCAATATTTGAACATTGGAAACAATGAGAATTTCTTTTAATTCAAAATAGATTAAGGTTTAAAAAAAATGTGATTCTATAATACTCATGGGGTATTAAGGTTTTAGGTTACGTGACACTAACGGTAGGCTGTAGTAGTTGCTATTAAATGTTGATTTTAAAGTGTGGTAAAATCCCGGTTGCTATGCGTAACAACCCGAACTACTTTGGTCACAATCCGGTGTTTGGAGTCTTTCGAACCGAATTTTAAAATTTGTTGATTCCCATATTAACAATGAATTTTTCTGAAGATTTTACTTGAGGTTCTGTGTTACGCGATTTAGTATGGAAACCTATTGTTAGAGTGGGGATTTTTTTTTTAATTAAACTTTAGTGTTAACTATCGCTCACGAGGTTTTATATAATTACCTTTCCAGCGTAATACTCTGACGCTTTGCGCCGACCTCGTGGGTCTTTAACCAAGGGTTTGGGATGATGAAGGTTGGTTGTCAGCATACGATTGTGAAAACTTTCGCTGTTACCTTTAAACGATTTGTCCAGTTTAAATTATGTTCCCAAATATTTTTATTATCAGAAAATGTTAATCACTTTTACTTAAAATCTTTTACACTTTGATATTTTAATTATGATGTACGCTCGATGACGATGTCAATTAAAGTGATCGAGCATGGCTATTTGCCATCAGATCAAAGCTCGTAGAAGAATGAGGGCAAAGTAAAATACGTATAAAAAAAATAAAAAAAATTGGCGGTTTGTTAAAATGCATTTACATGATTAAGCTTTATATTTTTAGAGATGGCAATGACGAACGCAAAATAACCATGTCTAGCACGTGATATAAATATCCTGACATTAATTACATTTCTGAGAAGAACTGATTTCCTTTTTGTTAGCTAGCATTTAAAATAATCTATTCAAAAGTTACATTGACCATTTAATTGATGTAATTATTAATTGTTTTCTGAATACTTAGAATTTAACATATTTTAGCAGTAATGTCTACCTTACCTATCTTAAGAACATGTTGCTAGCGAATGTTGCTTGAGTATTCTTTGTAAACATGAGTAAAGAACAAAGGTTTTGAAAAAAAAACTTTTCTATCACCTTAGTTATGTTCGTGCATGTTTTACGTAAAAAAAATATTAAAACAACATTTATTGTATTGGGACATTTTATAACGCAATTTAAGTATAACAACCGGAAATATAGAAATGGGTTCCTTTGGTTATTTGTATTTACTTCCTTAAACAAATAACACTGTCATGAAAGAAAACAATGGTTTTGAAAAAAAAAAATAACAACAGACTTTGTCCTGATATATCAGTTTTATGGCAAACCGTTCACTACAAATTTCGAAGTATTTTTATTTTGGAAAATATTTTTTTCAAACGACTTTCTTTACATATGTAAACACATATTTTTAAACAATTTCTTATTCAAATTTTTATTACTCATTCGTTAGTCACATTAATAATTTAATATTATTTTAAAAAAAAATTTATGATATATACTTATATTAAAATTCCTCTCTTCATTAGGATAATTTAATGAAAATAAAACAAAATGAATCAAAACTTGTATTAAAAATCATAAACGATTCAATTAACCACAAGAAAACTAATTATTGTAAAGTTACGGCACGAGGTCTATGTTTAAAAATTTAAATATCCTTCAGGCTGTAAAAAAATTTCAATATAAAAAGAGAAGAAACACAAAAATGAACTTTGGTATTCAAGAAAAATTCTTGATAAAAGTACTAAAAAACACAAGTAAGGAAGAGGCGTAAATAAATTAAAAACTTGATTATCAATTACAGCGGATTTCGATCCACCAAAAATTTGCATTGGTTAAAAGATGGATGTTTGACTATAGACTGACCGCCGTCGTAGAGGCGGAAAGGCTGAAACTGCAAAAACTCTGATGAAGAGAATGCGGTAATTCTCGAAAAATGTAAATTCGGCCCGAGTTCGATCCCGAGTTCGAAATTTTAACTCATTTTGTGTTGTGAAATTCCTTTCTTCATTAGAATAATTTAATGAAAATTTAATTCGGCGAACTTAAGTCTGATTAAAAAAAATTTAAATTTGGTTTAAAACCCATAAACAGTTCAATTAACCCCAAGAAAACTTAAATTCATTTTTATTAATCAAATATTTAGCATAATTTTTTTATATAAATTCAGAAGATTATCATATTGAAAGCAAATTTAAAAATTTTTTTGTTTTAATCTTAGCCGATTTTCTTCATTTTACGATTTAGCAGATTTTACCATATTTTTTTAAAAGTTTTGGCAAATTCTTATCAAAAGGTTATGTCAACACAGCTTGTTGATTATTTTAATGACAGATATCCACATCAGAATTTTGCGGTTGAAATTGAGCAGCTCGGTCCATAAATGGCTTAGATATGGGCATGGATGAGATATGTATTTTAGTTTTTTATTTTTACATTTATTTTTCAAAAAAAAAAAAAAAAAAAAATATGTTTAAAAAAAGGACCAAAATGTTGAAAAAAGTACTCTTTTGCTTGGTGGTCAGTACCATATAAAATTTTCAATTTTCCATCACTGTAATATATACTTTCAATAAACCAATTTTACCAAATTCCCGGTTATGAATGTGTACATTGTTGCAGAGTAGATGGGTACGGAGGCACTTCTGTTTATATACGTGATAACTTACAATATAGTATAGAAGTATGTGAAAGTAAACAATTTTGTGAAAGAATTGTATTATCATTGGATAATTTAAAAATTAATGGAAGACCGCTTAAAATAATATCGTTTTACAGATCCCAAAAATGCGATGTCAATAATTTTTTCAGTATTATAGAAAATTTAATAAGTGCATATGGTAGAAATTTCTGTATTATTGTGAGAGATTCCAATATTGACTTTTTAATTAATTCTTCGTGTGGGTTTTCTAATTTACTTGAAACTTATGGTTTTAAAAATTGTCATACACTTGTGACTCGACCAACGTCTGGGACGTCAATAGATAATGTATTCAGTAATATTTTAAACACACTAACTGTTGATGTTATAGAGTCCGATTTATCGGATCATAATATGATTTCTTGTAGAATAAAAAATGATGTCCGAAACTGTAATTCTGTGAAAGTTATTCAGAAACTTTGTGACTATGATAAACTTAAAGAATATCTTCAACATGATGTTAGAATTCATAACACTGGTAATCCATCGAATGATACATCTAACTTAATAAAACACCTCTCAGATACTAATACAAATTCTATGGTTATAACAACATCAAAAAAGTTATTAAAAAATGAAATAGCCCCTTGGATGAACGAAGATCTTCAAAATCTGATTTTATTAAAAAGAAAAATTTTAAAACTAAGAAGAAGAAGGCCGGGTAACGTTGATCTACAAAACAGATTAAAAAGAATAAGCAAAGTAATTAAGAATGCATGTTGAGAGTCGATGAATAATTATGATCATTCTATACCGCAAACAGAATCCAAAAACTTAAAAATTTATGAGGCTATAAATGCCCAAGAGCACCGTAAAATACCTAGATCTTATTTAACTAAAGAAAAAGTAATTATCTATAAGGGAAAGCAAGTAATTTCCAATTGTAAGTTGAAGGACCTTATTATTAATAGAAATGTCGACCTAGGTGACCTCTTTCTTAAGCATGCAAAAATAGTTAATAATATTGGTCTCACAACATTGCTACTCTCACTAGATGAGAGTATGCTTATTTACCTAGGAACTAACATTGAAACCTTCAAAAGTAAAGGTAATAAAATCTTGCAAGATTCTAATTTAACAATTGTGCTTGTACCGAAACTTACTAAAGTTTCTTCCGATTCTGAAAAACTGAGAACTATGCAAAAATACCATGATGATCACGTTACAGGTGGACATCCCGGCATAACTCGTATTATAAAAAAAATTAAGACTTCAATATCATTGGAAACGCATTACTAGAGATATAGCCAAATAGGTCATACAATGCCTGCAATGCCAAACCAACAAAACCAAGGTTAAAGGCAAGGAGTCTCTCGTTTTAGCACCTACTACTCTAAAAGCTTTTCAAATAGTGATAATCGACATTATAGCACCTCTTCAACGGTTTGATTCACAAAATATATACGCTGTGACTATAATGTGCGATTTAACTAAATATCTAGTTGCTATCCCAATAATGAATAAATCAGTCAGAAATGTTGCGAAAGCCATTATGGAAGATTTTATTTCATTTTTTTTTTTATAGAAATTACACTTTACTGCTTACCATCATGAGTATTTGAGATCTTATGTTTCATCAGATAAAGCAGATTGGGATAATTGGTTAAAACTAGTCTGGGCAACCTGTCCGTGAACGCCTGGGTTCAGATCTCAGCGCAGTCAAGAATGAAAAATTATCAATAAAAAATTTTAATTAATTTCATGTAATAAAATTTCTGTCTTCATAAAAAAAATAATTTAATGAAAATTAAAAATTCATTGAACTTAAGCCTAATTAAAAATATCTAAATTTGGATTAAAAACCATTAACAGTTCAAAATAACCACAATACTAATTATTGTTAACATCTAAGGCACGAGCTATGTTTACATTTGTCCTTCAAGTTGTGCTGAAAAAGGTCAACAAGAAAATAGAAAGACAAAAACATCAAAAAACAAAAATGTACTTTGGACTTCAAGAAGAATTCTTGACAAAAAGTACGAAGAAACAGAAGTTAGGAAGAACATGTAAATCAATTAAAATAGATAATCATTCATTCAAAAAGCAAATTTCGATCTACCAAAAGTGAAATACCATTTGGTTTAAGGATTGATGTTTGACTATTGACGTCGCCCGGCCTCAATAGCCGAGTGAGTAAAACGGCAAACCCCACTGACGAGATTGTGTGGTTACAATCGAAACTAGTCTGGGCAACCTGTCCGTGAACGCCTGGGTTCAAATCTCAGCGCAGTCAAGAATGAAAAATTGTCAATAAAAAATTTTTAATTAATTTCATGTTGTAAAATTCCTGTCTTCATAAAAATAATTTAATGAAAATTAAATTCAATGAACTTAAGCCTAATTAAAAATATCTAAATTTGGATTAAAAACCATTAACAGTTCAATAAAATAACCACAATACTAATTATTGTTAACAGCTAAGGCACGAACTATGTTTACATTTGTCCTTCAAGTTGTGCTGAAAAAGGTCAACAAGAAAAAAGAAAGACAAAAACATCAAAAAACAAAAATGTACTTTGGACTTCAAGAAGAATTCTTGACAAAAAGTACGAAAAAAAACAGAAGTTAGGAAGAACATGTAAATCAATTAAAATAGATAATCATTCATTCAAAAAGCAAATTTCGATCTACCAAAAGTGAAATACCATTTGGTTTAAGGATTGATGTTTGACTATTGACGTCGCCCGGCCTCAATAGCCGATTGAGTAAAACGGCAAACCCCACTGACGAGATTGTGTGGTTACAATCGAAACTAGTCTGGGCAACCTGTCCGTGAACGCCTGGGTTCAAATCTCAGCGCAGTCAAGAATGAAAAATTGTCAATAAAAAAATTTTAATTAATTTCATGTTGTAAAATTCCTGTCTTCATAAAAATAATTTAATGAAAATTAAATTCAATGAACTTAAGCCTAATTAAAAATATCTAAATTTGGATTAAAAACCATTAACAGTTCAATAAAATAACCACAATACTAATTATTCACTGTTAACGCTTAAACTAATGACACTGCTGTATTGAAATTTAAACTAATTTTTTTTTTGTAATACCAGAAATCAGTCTTCAGAATTTTGGGATGATTGGCCCATAATTGACCATAAGTCCAATACAAATTACCCTCCTAAAACTCATTTTAGTTCGGCTAAATCTGTTACGAATCATGATATTTTTCTCAAGCCAGTTCAAATTTCTAACAAGAAACGCATAAATAAAACTTTCATATTGTCGGTCAATAATTTAATATAGTTTGAAACCGCAACCAATTTTAATACTGATGTTCGTTTTTGTGAAGCTTAATAAATAATACATATATGCATTAATCATATAGAGCCCACTCCCGTCGGTGAAAGGTATCAAAGATTCGGCACAGCCGTATATGGCACTCTAACTTGTCTTATCTGATATAAGCTTGAAATAAGTGACCCTATTTTTTTGCCCGTAACTGTATGTGATATTTTTAACAAAAACTAAATTTTGGTTTAAAGTTAAAATTATATTTATTCAATTTAATGACATTTCACATTCAGTCGGTCGTGCTTGATGAGAAAAGACGTGTTTCTTTTAACTCCGCATACGGTTCTTTTTTTTTTTAACATAAATTAGTTAAGTACAGTTTAACAAGCGAATTTGGGCGCTCAATATAAAAGTGAACAATAGAATAACTATAAAAAAAAAAAAAAAAAAAAAAAATTAAGAAAAAAAATACAAGTAAAAAAATATACCTACATATGTATGTATGAATTTTATTTAAAGTGAATTAATGTTCACGGTTGAGTTTTATTATTACTGACTTTATTTTTCCATAATCATATTCTTATATCTAATTTTACAATTTTTCTTAAATGTAAACAATTAATAATTTTTTCACAATAACTTTAAACAAAGAATAAATCCAATTTTATTGTAACCAAAACACAAGACAATTTTTCTGAAGCAAATGGTTACATTTGATTCGCATAAATTCTATTGAAATTTAAATCTTTCTTTAAATGTAAACAATTAATAATTTTTTTACAATAACTTTAAACAAAGAATAAATCCAATTTTATTATAACCAAAACACAAGACAATTTTTCTGAAGCAAATGGTTACATTTGATTCCCATAAATTCTATTGAAATTTAAATCTTTCTTTAAATGTAAACACATCTTAATTGAAATCTAATAATTGCTTCAAATGTAAACAATTACATTCCAAGCGCTTAGATTACAACTCGGTTCTTGCTGCTTTTTGTTAAAGCAGCAATTGGTTGTTTATCTTTGGGTAAAACTTCCCCGGATGAAGATTCGTTCCCCAATTCTGAAGGAACTTTGGGAAACGAAATAACTTTTTTATTTACAGTTCTCTTAGATTTCATTTTTATAATAAAATGTGAAAGAATAAAAATTATTATCAAAGTAATTATAATATAAAAAGTTATATTGACATCATTTTGGTTTTCTTTCACTTCCTTTATGAACTTGGTATTTTTAATATGTTTATAAGTTAGATCATCTAAAGATAGACTTTCTTTGAAATTAATTTCTATTTGCTTGGAAAAACTTGGAATTATTACATTATTTTCATAAACCTTTCGGTTATACCATTTATCAAAAATATTTATTTCACATGAATCTATTTTTATTAAGAAATGCCCGGTAAGTATAATAGATATATTGTTACAAGATTGATTAACGGTCACATTTTTCATATTAATAGCAAATAGCAGGTCAGAGCCTACCTCAATTATGGCTATCATTGGATTCTTTTGGTAATCACAAAACATTTTCTTGTCATTTAATACATTTTCAATACAATTATCTTTTAAAGCAGTAAGGTTGTTCTTAAAATTAGTTTCAAAATATATTTTATTATCTTTCGAAATGTATCTTTTTCATTTTGTCTTAATTCTAAATTATTATTATTTGGGATTGGTTGGATATATAAGGAGTCATATGATTCTTGGGTAAGTTCAGGAATTTGAATTATTAAAAGTATATTTCTGTTTTTAGTCGCTATTGTCATTTTTATGTTTTGTAATTTTTCGAAGGTAATATTATATTTAATCATTTCCTCATCGGTCAGTATATTTTGACTCAAAAGTCCTAGCCTCGATATTAGTATAATTCCTTCTACCTTGTCAATTATTCTTTCGAGCTCCGTAATTTGAAAATTTAAATGTGTCCTTTGGCTTTCATGTCTTTTATCAACTTTTTCATTATTAACATTTATGTATTCTAAATAATTTTTCTTCGTTTGTAATTTATATAAATTTGAAAGTTTTGCTAGTTGTTCATCAAAATGTTGATTTATTTCAATTTGACTGTTCGATTGTTCGATAACATTGTGGGTATTTGTTTCTATTCTCTGTAATGTTTTTTCTATATCCTTTCTGTCTTCATCGTCCATTGTTCCGTATAAGTATTTCATTCCTGTACCGAAAAGATTTATAAGACCTCTCTTTTGTCTATGAGGTGTAAGACTTTTTAATGATGTTCTTAAATGCTTTATTTTATGCCTAAGAAATTCATCGTTTAATTCTGTTACGTTGCTAGCTAGATCTTCAACATATTTTTCATATTTTGTAATATTAAATAAATGTACAATGCTGCAATATTTTTCGACCAAATGTTTCTCTCCCGACTTTATCACGCTGAATCCACTTCCTATAGTTAGGTCCCTAAAATCAACTTCTTGACAATGTGTCACACGGATTACAAGCATTGTTAACACCATTGGTAAGATTTTCTGAAATCCCATCTTCGATATAGTTGTCCGTGGGATCAACCAGAACGTCCAAGGATCTGAAAGTATTTTTGGCACGTAATAATTGGTCTTTATAAACCCTTTGGTTTTTATTTTGATAATTTTTATCGTCTATTTTCTTTAATGTCACCTTTTCATGTCTGGTATCGATTTTATGGGCCCTAAAGTCTTTTTTAAAATATTCATTAACTTCTTGATCTTTGCAATTTTTGTTTAGGTATGCAAGATTTTTCTCCTTTCTTTCTTCAATTGTTTGTCTAATTTTTTGGTTTTCTAAGGGATTATTACTAAAATGAATTTCAACAGGCTTTCTACGTATTGTTAAATGGAAAGTGTTGTTATAGAAAAATTAGCTTGAATAGGCAAATCTACATTATAGACAATATCTGAGGTTTCCTCTCGCTTTCTTAATATTCTTATATTTTCATTTAAGTTACTATGAAACCTTTCTATGTCGGAATTTCCAGTATGTCTATAAGGAGTTGTAAAGTGAAACTCTATATTATTTCATTCTAAAAAGTCTTTGAACAATGATGAAGTAAATCCTGGTTCATTGTCCAAAATAAGTTTTTTGGGGGTCTTCATTAAATTAAACAGTATTGTAAAATGTTTAATTAAATTAAGCGGTGTTCGTTCTTCAATTTTCTGAATTAGAGCATATTTGGAAAATTTATCAATTAGTGTAATATATGAATTTTTTGAGTCCATGTACCAAATGTCTGTATGGTAAATTTCATATGGCGATGATGGGGTTTCTGTTTTTTCGAATGGTAATTTTAAGGGCCTTCTTTCAATTTTATAATTGCACTAGCATTTAACACTTTCGTGGACATATTTTTACGCCAAAGTTTATGTTTCTAGGTATTAACCCGCTACTTTGTAATAGGTACGATTTTCACCCCTAAACGTTCGAATTTTGAAAATGTACCAAATTTATTTGTATTCCAAAGTTTATTGGTTTAATAGATAGATTGAGTGGCAAAAAAGTTTTAAAATACAGGTTTTACCCGTTTACTCCCCAAATGGGTCGAATTTCAAAAAAGTACCAGACACCTATCCGCTTATTTTTTTGATGAACATGAGGTTAGGGAATTTCCCGTTTTAACCTTTTTTACCCTCTAACCATAACAATTTCCAAAACTCCCATCATAGGTAATCGATTTCGCGAGAGGCCAACCTCCCGGGCAAATTTCAGCATTTTAGTTCAGGCGTTTAGGTCGTGCGATGATGAATCAGGCAGTAACTTTACAATTTTATATTATATAGGTAGATGAAGAAAAATGTTTTGAAAAAAATAACAGAATTAGGCACGATTTTCACCACTTAAACGTTCGAATTTCGAAACGCATCAAATTTGTATTTGTATTTTTTAGATAAGTTACGAATGTGATATATTTTTTATTTTAATGTTTATTGGTT
The DNA here is from genome assembly GCA_943735925.1 of Pollenia amentaria. Classification (NCBI taxonomy): domain Eukaryota; kingdom Metazoa; phylum Arthropoda; class Insecta; order Diptera; family Polleniidae; genus Pollenia; species Pollenia amentaria. The sequence goes on from OX031011.1 coordinate 22,044,465, forward strand.
TAAAAGATAGATGGCATAGCTAAAAAGTTTTTAAAAATACAGGTTTTACCCGTTTACTCCTTAAGTGCTAGACACCTGTCCGCTTATTTTCAATTTTTTTGTATCCCTTTTAGTTTAGAACAACAATAAGTATTAAATTTTTTTGTATCTCCTTTAGCTTAGCAGATATGAGGTCAGCGTGATCGATTTGGCGAGAGGCCTCAACGAAAATTAAAAAAGTACCAGTTAAAGAATGAAAAAGTACCAAAAAGATCCCTCTAACAAATTCTTATTCACTCAGGACTTTGCATGTTTAGTTTTATGTTTCTAGGTCTAATACTAACGGAAATTAAAAAAGTACCAGTTGAAGATCAAAAAACACCAAAAAGTACCCTCAGAGGTTCTTATCCACTCAGGACATTGCATGTTGAAGTTTATGTTTCAAGGTCCAATATTAACGATAATTAAAAAATTTGTTAGTTGTGGAACCAAAAACCTATACTAAGAAATTAAATTTCCCTTATTTCCCCTTTTTGGTACTTTTTTCTTCCCATTGAAGCATAGAAAATTTCAATATTGTAGTAGGAGCCCATAATTTAATACGTATATGTCAATGAATAAAAAAAATGTTTTGTAAAAAAGTACCAAAAATAGTAACGGACAAAATAAACTCAAGAAAAAAAACTAAATACCCACCAAAAATTTTGGTTTAATCTGCAATACACCATGAAATCCTAATTTCGAAAAAGTACCAAATTTGTATTTGGATTTTTTAGATAAGTTTCAAATGTGATATAACCCTTATTTCTATGTTTATGGGTTTAAAAGATAGATGGGGTGACAAAAAAGTACCAAAATACAGATTTTACCCGTTTACTCCGTATTTCCCCTGTTTGGTACTTTTTTCCACCCCATTGAAGCATGAACAATTTCAATATTGTAGTGGGAGCCCATAATTTAATACGTTTATGTCAATAAATAAAAAAAAATGGTTCATAAAAAAAGTACCAAAAATAGTTACGCTTTTTACCCCTTAAACGTCCGAATTTCGAAAAAGTACCAAAATCGTATTTGGATTTTTTAGATAAATTTCAAATGTGATATAACCCTTATTTCTATGTTTATGGGTTTAATAGATAGATGGGGTGACAAAAAAGTACCAAAATGCAGGTTTTACCCGTTTACTCTGTTAAAGGGCTGAATTTCCAAAAAGTACCAGACACTTGTCCGCTTATTTTTCTAAAGAACAACGATAAGTATTAAATTTTTTTTGTATCTCTTTTAGTTTTAGAGATATAAGGGTACCGAATTTACCCGTTTTTGCCCTTTTTTACCCCCTAAACATTCGAATTTCCAAAAATCCCGTCTTAGTGGATCGATTTGGGGAGAGACCAACCCCTGCTCCAAATTTCAAGTTTTTAGCTTCAGTCTTTTAGGCTGTGCGATGATGAATCAGTCAGTCAGTAACGTTACAATTTTATATATATATAGATATATCACAGTTATTTATAACTTTAGATATTTCTTTTTTCAAATTGGGGTAATAGTACTGTTGCTTAAGCTCTAAAAACGTCTTATCAATACCCGGATGGTTATTTTCATATTTATAATGTCTCATAATTATTTCTAATAAATCTTGCTTCTCTACATTCTCTAACAGAGTATAATATAACATATTATGTTCTTTATATACTTTAAATTTTTAATATTTTTCAATTTCCTAATTTTTTAATATTTTTCAATTTTCTAACTTCCTCTTGAATCATAAGGTATAAATTCTCAATATTACAGAAGATCACCAAATTTTCTTCTTTCTCAATTAGAGCTATTATTTTTCCTAGAACTTCCTTAAAATCATTTGAGCTTACTGCAAATTTATATATTTTTTTATTGAATTGAGTTTTTTTCTCATATGAGTCTTTGTCTTGTTTCTCAATTAATATTTGTTTGTTCGCAAATTGAAGAGGGCTTTCTGTTACTGGGATATGATCAATTCCATCATCCTGGGCGCTATGCACAGTTGGAATCGGTGATCCAATTCTATTTCGATTTATAATTTTTTCTACTTGGTTTTCACAAACCTCTCTTTCTATTACCTTAATATTTAATTTTTCACCTTTATGAATGCGCAAAAAATGTCTTTTTACACCTACCCTGCTTTCAAAATTTCTTTTACACAAGTTACATTGAAGAAATTGTTTCCCATGTTTTTGCTGAATATGTTGTTCTAAAATAACTTTTCTTTTATAAACTTTCTGGCACACGTTACATTCGAAATAATTTATTTCTGCAGATTTTGTATTTATTCTTGAAAGAGCATCAGCTACCTTATTTTCTTTGCCTTGTACATGTTGGATATCAAACTCATATTCATTGAGTTTAATTTTCCAACGAACCAATTTTGAATTAGGTTCTTTCAGTGAAGACAACCATACTAATGGCCTATGATCAGTTTGTAATCGAAACTTCCTACCATAGAGATAATGTCGATATTGTTTGCAAGCCCACACTATGGCTAACAATTCCTTTTCAATTGTGCTGTAATTTATTTCATGTTGATTTAAGGTTCTTGAGGAAACGGCCAGTGGTCCATTTTCCTGAGACAAAACTGCACCCAGCGCAAAATTGCTTGCATCCGTGGTCAGTACAAATTCTTTATTGAAATTTGGATACCTTAAAACCATATCGGATGATAATATTTTCCTCATTTTGTTAAAAGCTTCCTTATAGTCGGAGTCACTTTCATTGATCTTCTTGTCCTTTTTGAGCCTCAATGTGAGAGGTTTTGCAATTTTTGCATAATTTTGTATAAACTTTCTGTAATACCCACTCATACCTAAAAATGATTGCAATTCCTTAACCGTTTTTGGTATTGGGAAACTTTTAATACACTCTATTTTTGTAGGATCTGGTTTAATACCATCAGTAGTCACTATGTGACCAAGGAAACTTGTTTCTTTTTGTAAGAAATCACATTTGTTAAAAGAAACCTTTAAGTTGGCTTTTTGTAATGTATAAAATATTCTGGCTAAATTATCCATATGTTCTTGTAAAGAAGTTCCAAAAACCAATATATCGTCCATATAAATTACGCATATTTTATTTATGTATTGCCTTAATACATTATTGAGCATTCTTTGGAATGTAGCTGGAGCGTTTTTCAACCCAAATGGCATACGTCTAAATTCGTAATGACCGTCGCTGGTTGAAAAGGCGGTTTTTTCATGATCGTTTTCATCAACCTCTATTTGGTAAAAACCCTTTGTCAAGTCCAGTGAAGAGAAATAATTTGCTCTCCCTAACTTATCCAGAACGTCTTCGATGACTGGTATTGGGTATTTGTCTTCTTTGGTCACCGCATTTAGTTTCCTATAATCAATGACAATACGCCATTCTTTATTCCCTACTTTATCTTCCTTTTTTGGGACTACCCAAATAGGAGAATTATAGGGTGAATAACTAGGTACAATGATACCTTGTTCTAACATTTCATTCATTTGTTTTTGAACTTCATCCCTGTGTATCTCAGGGTATCTGTAAGACCTTGTATAGACAGGTTGTTCGTTATTTGTTTGGATCGTGTGTTTGACCTCATTTGTAAACGTTAAGCTGTCCCCCTTTTTGTAGAACACTTTCGAAAATCTCGCAATTATATTCTTGAGTAATCGCTTTTCTTCATTGTTGAGGTGCCCTGTTCTCAACTGATCTACTATTCCCAATTCTTCCACATGATACAGTTCGGGCAAATCTTCTATTTCTTTTAGATGTTTAATTGGATGTTCGCTTTCATCCTGACCCTCAAAGTATGGAGGTAATTCTTGACCGTTAATTATTATAGATTGTGTTTTATAATTAACTAGCTTAACCCGGTGCGCTTCGCTACACTGACCCCGCACATTTTTATATTGAAATTTATAGTTTACTATAATAGTAGCTTTAACCACGTTTGAAGACTCTCCCTTTAATAGTTCTTCAGTTGAGCGATATTTAATGTATGCATCCTATGGGAGGTATTTCCCCCCCTGCGCCTACCCGCTTTATTTTTATTTTCAAAAGTGTAGTATACCATAAGAGTGACTTTTAGAAAGTTTGAACATTCTCACTATTACAGTTCTTAAGATATACGATGTTAAACATTGGCGTCCTATGGGGTATTCCTATACCCCCGCTGCTATTTTATTTCAATTCCGGGGCTCAGAAGATCCTACTACAAAAAGTTCAGCAAAATGCGTGCAGCGGCTCTTAAGGCCTCATTAGTTGTTACTTTCCGTTGCCGTTCTGTTCCGTTCCTTTCTGTAGCAAATATTTTGTAATTACTTTTGCCGTGATAGGAATCAGCTGATTGAAAAAGTAAAAGACCAAAAACATTGAAATTGTGGGAAAATTTTTTTTTTTGTTAAAACTCGTTTGTTTCAATAATTAAAAATTGAAATATTAATAATTATAAAATGAATTATTTGTTTGATTCTGACTCGGAAAATTCGGATGCGGATGATGTTATTGTGGGAATGAATTTTATTAATGTGTGCAAAATGTACCGAACAATAAATTGTAGGAACCAGCGTCGCCAGCGAAGGTGGTACGCCAGACCTGCTAACACAGACTGGTTATCATCAGGATACCACCAAAAAGTTTTTAGAAGAATAAAGGATATGGATGAGGAACATTTTTTCCTACACACACGAATGACAAAAGATGTTTACGAGCTTTTGTTATCATTAATAAAAAGCTCTCTAAAAAAACCTGGCCAACGTATATCTCCTGAGGAGAGACTCTCCATAACACTCTTGTAAGCATTTACATTTTAAATTTTTTCGATTTGCGTTGTTGATTATCCAAAGTAATCTTTTCATTTTTGTTTCGTGTGTAGATATTTAGCGCACGCTGGTTCCATTCAGTCTATAGCTTGGAGTCATAAATTAGGGAAAACCACAATAAGGAACATTATTCTAGAGGTATGTGATGTGTTGTGGCGCTTGCTGGCTCCAATTTACGTCAGTGAACCCACCACTTCTCAATTCGTTGAAATTGCAAAAGATTTTGAGAGAATGTGGAATATTCCAAATTGCGTGGGAGCCATCGACGGGAAACATATAGCCCTAAAGTGTCCTCCAAATTCAGGATCTATGTTTTTTAATTATAAAAAATTTTTTAGTGTTGTTTTAATGGCTGTCTGTGACGCAAATTATACGTTTACAGCTGTCACCGTAGGGAGTTATGGCAGCCAAAGTGATGGAGGTAAATATATACAATACTTTTTAGAAGCATGTGACAATTGTTAATCTGCACTACAATTAATTAAAATTTGTAATATAATTTTTTTCTTTTAGGAATTTTTCGCACAAGTCGTTTTGGGCAGTCAATATTAGATAACACAATTGCTGTGCCAGCAGAAAAGCCCCTACCGTCATCTTCAATACCATTTCCGCACTTTTTTGTGGCAGATGCAGCTTTTCCGCTAAAGACCAATTTAATGCGCCCTTATCCAAGTACAAACATTGACAGACAAAAAACTGTTTTCAATTATCGTTTGTCCCTCAGATGGATCAGTACATGAAGGAGAATGGCGAAACGAGATAGGAGATAATGGAGGTCGGCCGCTTAGATCGATGGCAACTCATATGCGGAGAAGTACTGAAAACGCTGTGCAGTTAAGAAATCGTTTGGCAGAATATTTCTATAATGAAGGACAAATTGCTAATCAGATCTTTATTTAAGGTTTTATCTTTCACTAAAGCAATTGCTTTTTTGAAATATAACTTTTTTTTATGTGCAAATCTAATTATAGTCCTCATTAAGTGTTCATACAAAATTGTATCAAACAACACTTGGAAGTATGTATGTATCTTAATCCATATTTCAAAAGTGTATATTTTAAAAAACAAACCTTTTCTAAAAAGTAGCGTTTCCCAAACACCCATATTAGGGCCTTAAAAAAAGTTACTTTGCTGTCATCCCAAAAGCATGTAGTAGGCATATAAAAGCACAAGATCAGCGTATTTTTGATTCTACGAAACGCCCAACTACTTTTAGTTTTCCCATATAAATTATATGTGAAAAAAGTGTTTGCAATTTTGACGGGCGTATTCATGTAGCAAATTAAATTTGCCACAAAAAAACCTCTTCGTAAAATTAACGGGTAAAAAGTAATCCGGCTTGTAAAATTTTTTTTAGTAGTTTTTCTTGCAAAATTTTTTTCATATTTAATTTATATGGAAAAAAAATAAAGTCGTTGATCGTCGCGTAGACTCGATGGAATGACAGAAAAAAACAAAAAACAGTTCAATTACCATAAAAATAAAAGAAAAACTAAAAAATGTTTTTTATGCAACTTATTATATATGGAAAAATTATCTTTTTTAAAAATTCATATTTTCAATAAACAATTCATCTCCAAAAAAAACTACTTACAAATGTATAGATCGCAGTGTTTTCAAATAAAAATTCTACCATTAAAAATTTATGTAAAATATGATTTATTAAATTTGCAAAATAAATTAATTCATTTTTAAAAACACAAAATAAAATAACTTGTACAACTTTGTGTAGATCATTAACATTAACTTATGTAAGTACACACAGATAGTTTAATTAAAGATAGTACATATGTACGTAAATATTTAATTCAAAAACGCAAAAAAAGATTTGTATTTTAGACGGTGCATCAAATAAAGGATTCTTAATTTTAAAATTTTTAAACTAACCTTTGGGATTTCATTCAAATATTTGTATGTACATATGTAAATAACGCAACAATACCGCAAAATATATGCATAGATCGTTTAAAAAAAAAATACAAATTATTACAAACTATTTATAAAAAGAAATTATTTTCACATTCTAAAATTTACATTTATTATTATTAGTGTATATCACTAATTTCCTGCAACATCGTGATAACTCAAAAATATTACTTTGTTGCAGCAAATAACCGATATGTACATATGATTGCTGTTACAAAATATTTTGCAAAACAGCCAAACAATATGAACATGTATTACTTATTTTATTGATAATTTATGTAATAGATTAAAAATCAGTTCAGTGGCTTATTAAATGTAGCACAAATACATATTAATACGTTAATAAAAAAAAAAATTAAATTATGCGAGATCAAGTTATACCTACAAATTTATGTAAATACATATCGTTATTCGCTTTTGCAATTGCAATAGTATGCATTTTATTAAGGCCCTAATCATGTACAACGCAGCGCAACGCCACAGAACTAACGCAACGCCAAAGAATAACATTGAAAGCACAAACAATGTCATAAATATTTTGTAATTTTGTTGTTGCTTTCTACAGAAATTCACATTGCGTTTTAAAATTTCAAACACTCCATTGCTTGAGTCGTTGAATATTTTAAAACGCTACATGATTTTCTGTTGAAAGCAACAACAAAATTACAAAATATTTATGACATTTTTTGTGCTTTCAATGTTATTGTTTGGCGTTGCGCTGCGTTGTACATGATTAGGGCCTAAGTTTTGTATCTGTTAAAAAATTTTTTAATTATATGTTCATTACATATAATTTAAATTGTAGTTCATTGAAAATTTCTACATACTATTCTGGTTCTAGTTTCACTTGCATAAGCAACTCCGTAATTAAATTCATTGCTTTTGTTTGCTTGGTTTTGCTAAGTGTATTAATTGTAGCAACAACCATTTTCCCAAAGGCATGAATGGGATCAGTTTCTTTTTGTTGTGTTTTTTCTTCCTTTGCCTTACAAAATTGTTTAAAAGTTTCAACTGCTTCCACAAACAATTTGTTAGTGTCATCGAAATCCTTTTTGTTTTTCCGCACCTTTGATGCTTCAGAAACTGTTTTCAGTTTACCTACAGGTGTTGATGTGGCCAGCAATAAAGAATCTTGAGATTCAAATTCTTGAATTTCTATATCCAAAGAACTTGTGTTTTGTATAGGCGACTCCGGCGTCAAAGGTTGAAATTTTTGCAAACTATTGTCACAGAATGTGAATTCATTTTCTTCTACAATATTTGCCGTTAAACGCACTCTTAAAGATAAAAACATTTCAATGTATTGTAACGTTTGTAAATATGTATATGTATAAATGGATACAAAATAAATACATCGTTTTAAATAACTTACGGACGCGGTGTAATATGTGGTGTCAAAAACTCTAACTGGCTCATTAAATGCCAACGATGTTTAAATGTTGCGCCACTGCCGGATGCAAACTTTTCGTTCTTCTTTTCTTTGGCGAACCTGTCTCTCAGTGAACTCCACCTCTTTATGCAATTATCCTCTAAAAAGTTTATTTTATTTAATACAAAATAATCATTAATGTTTCGTTGAGGCTTACCTGGCAAACTCATTTCTTCAGAAATTCGTTTCCATACGGCCCGTTTTTTTTCTGGTAACCTGTAGAATTTGTTGAATTTGTTGTATAAAATATCATTTTCTTCCACTAAAATGATAAGTTTTTCATCATCCATCTTAATTTTATTGGCAAAAATAGATCACTTTTTCAAAAATTTACGAATTTAAACAAATTTTTCTGGCTTATAAAAAAATTCTATTTTTCATGTCACAACAAACTAATACATACGCACTTTTAGGCTGTCACTTAACGTTGAATTCTATTTTCAACAGATTTGTCCGCAACAGAACAGAACGAGAAAGTAAAAACTAACCACACATACAGACTTTCAATTGAACAGAAACAAAACAGCTGATTCGTAACAGAACAGAACGTACAAACTAATTCTGCCTTTAAGATATGCGATAATTAATATTGGCATCCTATGGGGGGTACCAATTCCCCTGCCCCTATCGAAAAAATAAGTAGCCTATTTTATTTTTAGGGCTCACGTGATGTTACTGTAAAAATTTCAGGAAAATCGGTTCGATAAGTAATATTGGCAGCCTATAGGGGGTACCAATTCCCCTGCCCCTATCGAAAAAATAAGTAGCCTATTTTATTTTTAGGGCTCACGTGATATTACTGTAAAAATTTCAGGAAAATCGGTTCGATAATTAATATTGGCATCCTATGGGGGGTACCAATTCCCCTGCCCCTATCGAAAAAATAAGTAGCCTATTTTATTTTTAGGGCTCACGTGATGTTACTGTAAAAATTTCAGGAAAATCGGTTCGATAATTAATATTGGCATCCTATGGGGGGTACCAATTCCCCTGCCCCTATCGAAAAAATAAGTAGCCTATTTTATTTTTAGGGCTCACGTGATGTTACTGTAAAAATTTCAGGAAAATCGGTTCGATAATTAATATTGGCATCCTATGGGGGGTACCAATTCCCCTGCCCCTATCGAAAAAATAAGTAGCCTATTTTATTTTTAGGGCTCACGTGATGTTACTGTAAAAATTTCAGGAAAATCGGTTCAGTAGTTTCGGAGTCTATAAAGCGACAAACAAACATACAAACATACAAACATACATAATTCATTTTTATATATATAGAAGATAGAAGATAGATGATCGCATTATTAATTTTTAATAATCTAGATCCAAATATTCCGTTGAATATTGGATGAAAACTAAGGATTTTAAAAATTTCGTCTTTTTCCAGGCGAACTTGTAAAGAATTCTTAGAAATATTGGCTTCTTCGTTTATTACCAGAAAACCTGAAGCGGTTTTGATTCTCTGGGGTTCTCTTAATGTTTTTATAAAATTAGTTTGACAATGACTTTTTTCTAAAATATTTTCTGTTGACCCAGAATCGATTAGGATTCTTGTGGTTCGTGTCCTTCCCCTGAATAAAATATAGGGGAGTCTAAATTCGGTGGATCCTCCGCTTGAGAGGCCGTATATTGAAAATTTTGCAAACGTAAATTCTGTTCGTTATTTATATAATGGTTTTGTCTGTGAGTCTGTCCGCTAACCTCCATTGGTTCTATCTCGTCTAACCTCATCCTACTTGGAAAATTTGTGTTATTATTAAGATTTTGGTATCTGTGATTTTGGAATGTATTACTATGGTGTGGATATCTCTTTGGGCTAACGTTAAGATTTTGGTATCTGGGGTTTTAACTTTATTTTTAACTTTATTTTATTACAAATTTTAATAAATGTATGTATGTATCATTATCTAATCACTAGAAAATATAACCAATAAATGTTTAAATGTTACTTACTTTTTAGATAAATTTTTATTAGTCATTTGTTTCAACTATAACAGGCATATCTTCAGGATCTTCATCTAACAAACCTTCAAATTTCCAACCCATTGATTTTTCTAATTTGTTGGTCAAAAACTCGGCACTTTTATGCAGACCACCTAGATTTAAATTCACCAGTAATAAACGTATATCTTTGTATACCGTATTGCGTTCAGTAGGTTCCATTAGCTCCTCTGGCAAGAGAGGCAATTGATGAACTAATACTTCACTATATTTCATAAATAACAACTGATATTTGCATATCGCCTCCTCTGAATGTGAAAGCAAAGACAAGACTTTGCGCCAGTAAGCCAATGACTCAACCGAGTATCCCACCAAGAAGAAAACAAAAAACATTTGTATTTCCTGTATTAAATCTTGTGGCGGATTAAAGTTTTTTAGCAATTCATTGCAGGCATGTATACAATCTAAACTGTGCTTAGATACTTCGGAGGGTGTTGAATGTTTGGGTATACACTCGGGTACATGACTGAACCTAGGGGCCGTTCCTTCGACTGGTTTCAATTGAGGTCATTCTCATCATTTACCAATTTAGATGTCATAGATGGATGAGCCTCCGCTAACAGACCTCTAGGTCTTTCTTCATCTGAACACGATAATAATTCTATATTAGTTCTGATAGTACCTAAAGCTGGTCTACATTTGCTCACACATTCCTTGGTAATAGTATCGGTCAGTTTGCGCCAATCACCACAATATCGGAAATCGTATGGTGCCAAAAATACATCCAGCATTTGTAAATTGTCCGTTAAACGTTTTATTTCCAGTTCAGGTTCGTTAACTTGCCTTTCTCTTGACTCTTCGTTATTCGCATCCCATTCCATTACCAACAGCTCTTGTTCTTGAAAGAAATACGAAAATCCCACTCGGGGTGCAATGTCGCCATATGGCCCGGTGGCTGCACACCATATATAATGAGGTCCCGGTGGTATCATCTTAACGCCACGAAAATTATCCCCAATAGCATACGAACAAAAATCTATACCAAACTCGGTACCTTTGGGTACGCCAGTAATAAACAATACTGCTCCTTGGTTGAAAAGCTTTTTGGCTACTTCCGGATCGATATCCATTGATGAATTATCCTGATTCATTTTGGTTTTTAAGTTTTTCTTTTTAAATTCTGTAAATGTTTAATATACTTTTTTGGGATGTATTATTATAATTTGAATACCTATTTGTGGTTGGAACCCTATGGTTAGATGGGTTTGTATTTGGGTTTACGTTAGGATTTTGGTATCTGGGGTTTTGGGGTGTATTATTATAATTTGAATAACTATTTGTGGTTGGAACCCTATGGTTAGAGGGGTTTGTATTTTGGTTTACGTTAGGATTTTGGTATCGTGGTTTTTGGGATGTATTATAGTAATTTGTGTGTTGAACCCTATGATTAGAGGGGTTTGAATCTGGGTTTCTGTTAGGATTTTTGGATTTTGGTTTTTCATTTATAATTAAGTTACATTGTCCTAACTCATGAAGTGCCTTTTCCAGAGAATCTGGTTTTAGTGCACAAAGAATAGTTTTTAAATTAATGGGGAGTTTATTAATAAAAGTTTTTAAAGCAACGTTATAATTATGACCGATTTCAGCTACGTTGCCATCCAACCTCTGCCTTTAATTTAAAAATGACAGTTTGGTTTGTATGAAATTATAGAATTGGAGGACATCCTCTCTATATTGGGCGCCCCTTAATTCTTCATAAAGTTGTTCGGCAGAGGCCAAACCACCCAAATTTAGCTCCAAAAGAGATTTAACCTCATTCCATGTATTAAGATGAGAATGAATCTCCAGAACCAGTCTGGCCCTTCCGACAACCTTGTTTTTAATTAATGTTAAAACATCCTTTGTGCTGTTGGATTATAATCCGACATGCACGAAACTACATTATCTATCCCTTCTAAAAAGGGATATAATTCTTCTCTTTTTCCATCAAAGTTAGGCATTAAACTTAAAAATTTAAGGGGATCTATATCTCTAGCATAATTCATTTCTACTTGCTGTTGTTGTTGATATTGTTGTTGTTGTAATACTTCTTCCTGTTGCATTCTCCTGTTTTCGTCAAACAGGTTCCTTCTATGCCTTTTCCCAAGGTCCAGAGTTAAGGCTGCCCAAGCAAAAATTCGTTGCCCGGTGACTTAGTGATGAGAACAATTATTTTCTTCTGAAACGCTGCCCAAGCAAAATTCGTTGCCTGGTGACACAATTTATTATTATTTTTTCTTCTTTTTGGTCCCTTTTTGTTCAATATTGGTAGGTACTTTTTAAAAATTTAAGTTGTATTTTAACATTTATTCATTTTTATTGAAGAATAATAACTAATCTTTTGTTATATAGCCGTCCAGGGACCCGCTTGTTAGGCTGGTGTATGTCAGGCTTTGTTCATTAACAATTTAAGGATTAAAGACTGAATTTTATTAAGCAGAATATTTATTATTTCATTTTTTCTTCCTTTAGGTTACTTTTATTCAATGTTGTTAATTATTTAAAATTTAAGTTATATTTTAACATTTATTCATTTTCATTGAAGAATAATAACTAATCTTTTATTATATAGCAATCCAGGGACCCGCTTGTTAGGCTGGTGTATGTCAGGCTTTGTTGAATTAAAAACTTAATTTTATTAAGCAGGAATATTATTATTTTATTTTTTCTTCCTTTAGCACAGGATTAAAAAACCGAAAAAAAATTTTCGTTTTTCACAGGATCTCTTATTATTTTTTTTTTCTTTTTTTTTTTAGAGTAAAAAAAAATTTTCCTTTTTCACAGGATTTAAAAAACTTAAATCCTTTTTCGCAGGATTATTTCACCGACTGCGCCAATTTTATTTAAAGTGAATTAATGTTCACGGTTGAGTTTTATTATTAAGACTGACTTTATTTTTCCATAATCATATTCTTATATCTAATTTTACAATTTTTCTTAAATGTAAACAATTAATAATTTTTTCACAATAACTTTAAACAAAGAATAAATCCAATTTTATTGTAACCAAAACACAAGACAATTTTTCTGAAGCAAATGGTTACATTTGATTCGCATAAATTCTATTGAAATTTAAATCTTTCTTTAAATGTAAACAATTAATAATTTTTTTACAATAACTTTAAACAAAGAATAATAAATGTAAACACAACTTAATTGAAATCTAATAATTGCTTCAAATGTAAACAATTACATTCCAAGCGCTTAGATTACAACTCGGTTCTTGCTGCTTTTTGTTAAAGCAGCAATTGGTTGTTTATCTTTGGGTAAAACTTATGTACGCACAAACATACTTGCAAATAATCTGTGCAAAAAAATATTTATTCTTTTTTCTTTTATTACATCGGTGTAACACATTATACATAATAAAAATAGCACAGTCAACAAAAATAATAAAATAAAAAAACGGTGAAAAAAACAAAAACCACTCTATATGAGTAATAACAATGAAACAACAACAAAAATAAATGATACTCATGCTAGTGAAAGCAATGTGGAAATAAATACAACAACAGAAAACAATACAAGCGTTACCACTGACACCATAAACTCGAACATAGACGCAATGGAAAACAAACAAGAAAAAATTTGTCAAAAACCACAAGTGCAAGGACAGGTATGTAACAGTGCTTAAACGTGGTCGCAGCCCTGCCTCTTCAGCTGAAGCCTCGGCCTCGAAAGTTCCATCTTTTGATAGAATATGTTGTGTGTACCCTTTAGGGATTAAACCGAATTAGATGGTTGGCAACGTTAACGTTGGAAAGAAAAAGGGACAACACTCGGAGTATTAAGGGAGATAGATATAGGTGTAAATGAAGAAGAATAATAAATATTAAAAAGGTAAACAAACAAACAAACAATTAGAAGCGTAATAGCTGAAAATTGTCTATCTGAAAAACAAAAAAATAATGCCATGATCAGACATTTTGCTTGACCGAGGTCTCTTGGCCACAAAAGAGGAAAATGTCGGCCCTTTTTAATTTTCGCCCTGGACGATAAAAGATGTGGTAAGTGGTGGCATTAGTGGTTGAGTGAAATATATAGACAATTCCATTTAAACAAAAAAAAAAAATAAAAAGAAAAGTAACAAAATATTTTAAATAAATACTATTTTATTGAAAAGTGAATAGTGTAATTAGATAACAAAATTTGCAATAAAATTCTGAAGATTCAAGACCTTTAACAAATTCAATATTTAAAACTGCATTATAAAAATTAAAGCTACAATATTAAATGTGCTTAAATGTGCAATTTCAAAAAAAGAAAGCTTAAGACTAAAAATTTTTAAACCAAAAATTTATACTGAAAACAAGAATTTGTGTAATTCAACACCTTAAAGCTAAAATAGAGTAAAGCTAAAATTTAAAAACGATTTTTAAAATTTAAAGAAACAATTTATAAAATTTAAAAACAAATACATTTTAAAAACATGTTGAAAATCTTAAACGAATATAGTAAAAAGAAAAACAAGCCACACAACAAAGCCACCACATCATCGCTGCCACATCCGCTGTGGGAACTATCACCATTGCATCAACACCACATCACCCTTTCCAAGGTCAGGTATTCTGCCAATTCGTTAGACAAAGACAAATACGACGGACAACTAAAACGGACGAAATATAAACTTTATATATATATATGCTTTTGTGTATAGGGAAACCAAGTTTTTATTTACCTCTAGAGTCAGTCCCTGGTTGGTATTGGCCCAGGTGCGCGTAATATTAGAGCTCAGGCCTGTCAGTCGTCGTAGGGTTAGTTGCCCAGGGGTAAAGCCTGTTTTCCTTAACCTAGAAAACTTGTAGAAAGAAAAAGGCATATATATTTCGTTTTTGGCTGTTTAATGCAAAAAAAAAGAGACACTTACCCAGAACAGGAATTAAGTAGGACACGTGACGGACGGACGGCAGTTCCTGTCATCCGCAATCGCCCAGAGGACAGCTGGAAAAAGAAATATTAAAATAAAATAGAAATTTCAAAAATTAATTACCTTTTTTTTATTAAAACTTGTTTTTTTGCAATTAATATTTTATTTTTTTTTTGATTTCGTTTTTATATTTAAACGCAATAATTTGCTGCAAATACTTTTTTTTCCTTTTTATTTATTTAATTAAATAATGTATAAAAATTAGAATTTTTAATTGTTATAATGAATGTTAAAACGAAATTCTGAATCTTTTTATTTAAAATAATGAGTAGATAAACTCATAGGGGAATAACAATAGGAGGGTGAGGGGATTAAGGGAGCGAGGGAGATTTTGGGATGATCAAAATATTATTTTTTACAGATCATCACGGTGAAGTCCGAATGGATTTTATGTGGGAGGGCCATAATTGGTATAACACCTGCCAATTACACTCCTAGAGGTAACGGTGTAGAAAACGGGTGAGTACATGGTGCAAAGTTTTTATTACAATAGAGTTGCTATGGTTCATTTCGGGTTCTTTTTTTTTTTGTTATATAATATTTCTATCGTTCGTTTAATCGGCTGGCATGGTTTTTTTGTGTAGTAGCAATCTGCATCGATTGGTTGGCAAGAACCACCCCAAAACGGCGAGCCCTAGCCGGACTTACGCCAGCGCCGCCAACAATCTGGCCACACCTGACCTTAGGGTTTTCTGTTGTTGTTTTTTTCATAAAACACCAGCTACCACTGCTACAAAAATGGCGCCCAACGTGGGGCCCGAAATGAAAAAACCAGTCGTTTTCTTTTCTGCGGTAGCAGACTCATTGCTTACAGCTCGTGTAGGTCCCGTTTGAGTAGTCCAAGAGTCCTCAACGCGTACTGACACTAAGTTAAGGGCAATGTTGCCTGTTTAGGAGAAAGGGAAATTTCGTTTAAAATTCAAAATAATATTTTTTTTTCAATTAACTTACCATGGACTGTACGTCCCGAAGGATCTGGCCATGTAGCTTCTTTCGCGTTTGCGATAACAGAACAGGGTTTGTTTTTTGTAAGAAGGAAAAGTAATCGTTAATGACTGTTTTCAAAGTAGACTGGTTTCATTTTGGTAACTAGCGATACCATGGAATTTTATAGCTGCTTTCGAAACACGATTTAGGGATTCCATCCAAAATTTTAATGCATAGTCACATTTTATTTTCATCATTATACTTTTTGTCTCAAGTTTTGGCACCCGTGTACAAAATGCTTATGCTTAGGTTCACCTGAAAATTACAAAAAATTTTATTTTTGCACCGAATGTTTTAGCTGAGGTTAAAACTTACCTCTGGAGTTTATAAATTTACCTCGTCTTTTTAACCTTCACCTGAAAAGCCTATTGACAGAATATACCATTTTGTTAGTTGGTCAATATAATTTTTTTAATTTTCAGTAAAATTAATAATTTTTTTTTTACTTATATTTCTTTTTGTTTTTGATTTTCAATAAGATTAATAATTTTTTTTTTACGCAACACGAAGCCCCCCAAAATAAATTCATTTATAGTTAAATGAATTAATTTATCAATACGAAATAGAACAAACGTTGAATTTTTTTACCTTTTGAAAGGTTTGTTAACCATTTGGAAGCAAAGGTTTTAAGGTAATAAATTATTTTCTAATGGTTTTAACGCGTTCAAGCCGCAATCGTATAGCTTTAGAAAATTTAAATTTTGAAACAAATCTTAGTATGGAAAACGTACCGCGATCTGTAGTGGAAACAAGTGTCTCTACCGCGGGACCAGTGCAACAGTTTATGTCGTTGGCACATGATAGCACCGGTTTGTCCAATGAGTCCCATGTGACCAACAGCACAATAATTTCGCCAGAGTACAGCAGCCTCACTGCCAGGAATGTGCAGCAAGAATTCCGCCAGAGCACAGCAGCTACTCAAACCATCCATCAGACGGAAGATAATATAAATATGGGCGGTGATAGAGTACGTCAAATCCAGGAGGAATTCTCGAGGAAAATTCAATTGATGCAAGCCCAAATGCAGCAAGAGATGGCGCGAGCCGTTAGTCGTTTACGGAGGCTGTGCCGCAACAGAACGTGGCAGGTTTGAATGCAGTGCCCCACTTCTCAGAGATGCAACCACCTAGGGCACAGCAAAATTCGTTTTTAAACCATGTGCAGCAACCTCAACCGCAGAGCAATGTGCCTCAACAGAATATACCTCATCTTTTTTTTTTTTTTTTTTTTTTTTGTTGGGACCAGCACTCAGGGGATGACCCCTACTAATGCAATGCATTGTGTTGGAACTAGGAAAATAGGTTATGGGAAGGAGGAAAGAGGGAGTAGTATTTGTGAACATTCGACTTGAACTTTTTCATGTTGTAAGTGAGAGGGAAGACTTCAGCAGGAAGGTTATTCCACATACGAACAGTCCGGCCAAAAAACGAATTTTCCCTGTAATGCATTGTACGATTCACCGGCCAATCGACCACAAAAGGATGTGCTCTTGAGGAAAAACGTGTATTACGAACAAAGCTATGGGTCTCGGGAACCAAATCCCTAATTTCATCAGAACACATCCCGTTGTAGTACCGATAAAATAGGCAAGTACAACCCACATTGCGACGGTGCTCAATGAGAAGCTTCGCCCTCTCCTGCACGCGGTCGAGAAGCTCCAAAATAGACTTTGAAGCACCGGCCCACACATGAGAGTTGTATTCCATTCGCGGTCGGATATAGGTGGTATAAATAGTAAGGAGATCAGATGGAGTGAAGTATATCTTACACCGTTTCAAAAAACCGAGGCACTTGAATGCTTCTTTCGACACCTTGAATATATGTTCAGTCCATCGGACATCACATTGTATCCTCATGCCCAGAACATCAAGAGATTCTGTTTCCTCAATATTTATACCACCCATACATACAGATGAGGCACCTTGATCCGTCGCGCGTTTATGCGTCAGTACGCAACATTGGGTCTTTCGGGCATTAAATTTGACCCTATTCGCACGACCCCATTCTGAGATTATGTCTAGGTCACGGCCAAGCGTATCATTCATGTTCTGTCTCATAGCACAAACATCGGACACGCCTGGTCTGTAACCAAATGAATACGAATGGCAAAGGTTGCTGTCATCTGCAAAAGAATAGATAGGGTTGGAAGTTTGACATAAGAGGTCATTTAGAAAAATAAGAAATAGAGCAGGAGAAAGAACGGAGCCTTGCGGTACCCCTGAATGAATCTTGAACTCGTTTGATGAAACCCCATCTATAACAACCCGTATAGTGCGATTTCTGAGAAAGCTCGATATAAATCGAGAGAAATTATCACCGACACCAAATGCAACAAGTTTAGACAAGAGTGCACCTATCAAAAATTATTTTTGGGAATGAAATATTTTATTAATTAGTTCATTTATTAGTGATGTGCTAATAATCCCAATTTTTTAAATGAAAACACTGAAATTTATTGTTGTGGGAAAGCCAGACTCTGTCAAACGCCTTGGAAATATCTAAAGCAATTACCTTACTTTCGCCAAAATGGTGAATGGAACGGCACCAATTTTCTGATAACAGGGCCAGTAGGTCTCCAGTAGAATGACCTCTACGAAAGCCATACTGGCGGTCGCTTAGTAGGTAATTTGACTCTAAAAATTTTACAAGATGGTGATTTACCATACTCTCCATAACGAACAAATTGAAATTGGGCGGTAATTTTCGGGGTTATTAGCCACTCCTTTTTTAGGGATTGGCGTTACATTAGCAACTTTCCAGCAGACGGGAAATTCACCAGCATGGTATAGAGTGCTGAAAAGATTTGCTAAGGGACGAGCTAGCATCGAAGAGCACTGCTTTAAGACCAGTGCATGTATACCATCCGGGCCAGGAGACTTGTTTATGTCGAGATCCGCAAGAACCTTTTTAACAGTTCGAGCCCGAAAAAATATGTTGGGCATAGTTACGGATACATTTTCGAGTTCGGGTAGTGGTTGATTGCTATCTGGTAAGCTAGAATTATTTGCAAATAATTCGGCAAAACAATTAGCCTTATCAACCAGGTTCGTGAATGTTTGGCCATCCTTTAAAAGAGTTGGTATTGAAGAACTAGCATTAACCCTTACTCTTTTAACGAATGACCAGAAGCTTTTACTGCCCCGGGGAGCAGTAAGAACTTCAGCACGAAGACGTTGCTCGTGAAGAGTTTTTTCCCGTCTTAGCACTTTGGCACACGACGACCTTGCCATTTTGCGTAGCAATTCAGTATCAGCGGTTTTATTCACACGCCAATTTCTGAATGCTTCCTCTCTGGATCTGACTGCTGATTTGCACGTCTGATTTAACCAAGATTTGGACCTAGGTTTATTCGAAGCATTTTTAACTGGAATGAATATTTTCATTCCTAGCATAATAACATTTTCAACCATTTTCGCCATGGCATTGACGTCATTGTCAAGGAAACAAAGTTTCCAATTAAAATGCCGATAAAAGTCGTTGAGTTCAACCCAACGTGCTTTTCCGTAAACAAATTTTGATCGTTTTATAGCCTGTCGTGAAACGTTCCGAAGTTCGGAGAACGGAAAAGAGGCAGAAATGGTGCAATGATCCGAGTTACCGAGAGGTGCTAGAACTTCAACTTCGTACTTTTGAGGGTGCGAAGAGAGGAAGAGGTCAAGAGTATTGTGTTTGTGCCCATCAACACATGGAATATGTGTTGGTTCATTCACCAGTTGCACGAGGTGATTATGTGCATCAAATAGCTCAACATATTGGCCTTCATAGATTGTACGGCCCGAGTGGTGAAGCCAAGAAGAATTGTGGACATTGAAATCACCAGCAACAACCAGTCATTACCGGACACCAGCGTATGCTGCTAGCGTGCCACAGTGCAACTTCGTTCCACAGGCAGCACCTGTTTTTACAGCTCACCCTCAAGCACCTTCGTGTGTGGTCCATTCGTCTCCAGCACCAAGTATGCCGCCAGATTATGGTTATGCGTCCCAGCGTAAAGTCGATTTGTCGAAATGGGGCATTAAATTTGACGGTACCGCTAAGTCGATGAGTGCGGAAGATCACCTACTGTTAGAAGATCAAACCTTAGACTGGTACTGGAACGTGCGCAAATTGGTACCAATCCAGAAAATAATGGATCGTAGGCAATTTCCGCAAGAATCTTTCGAAGATTTTTACAACGCCGTTATAAAACTGAGGAATCAGCAAAGGTCGCCGTATTCTGAAAGAGACCTGATTGAAATCATGAGGTCCAACTTGAAACCGTCACTCTCACAGCTGCTATTTTCGCTAAAAATATATGGCTTAAACGAGTTCTGTCAACAGGCAAAAAGGGCAGTAAATTTGTTGTCAAGCCATAGACAGCCGTGTCCAACGCGTCCCTACGCAACACAACGAGTACACTAATTGGCCTTTGAGGAAGAAGAAGTACCTGTGTTGATCCCAGAAATTGAGGCCTTGAGTGCGAGTAGCCGTTTTACCTGCTGGAATTGTAAGCAGGATTGTCCGTCGCCAACACGTAGAATCTTCTGCTTTAGGTGTGGTCGTGATAATGTCGTTACTCCCAAGTGCCCGAAATGCCAGGGAAACTTGCCGGTGAACCAGTCTCACGCTGGGGAGACTCGTTCAACTCAAACCTAGACTCAGCTGCCGATTTGCCTAACGACGCCGAACAGAAAGGACCAACAAAAATTTTAGTTAACACCGAAAGTGCCGGTTGAAAGACTAAAAATTAGGCCTTTAAAACCACTTCACCAGAGAGTATAAGGAGGCGAAAATTAGAATTTTTGGTCAGGTATCGGAAAGAATTAGGAAGGCTACGGAGAGGTATAGGATAAGGAAAAGAATTAGAAGGGAAATCATGGCTTCGGCACTGTACGAAGGGGATGATACTAGGTATTATGTTATTCGTGGAAACTGTGGATTCCTTTAAGTATGACAACAACAGTAATAGAAAATTGCCATAGTCCACCACAGTCAGCACACGGAGGTTTTGTTAAGACGCTAAGTAGAATTAGGGAGTATTTTTATTGGCCGAATCAGAATTCACATGTTCGTTCTTTCGTAGCCAATTGTCAAGTTTGTAAAGAAACAAAGCCTGCTAATAGAACCTTAAGACCACCGATGGGCGCAGAGTCGCAAACTGAACGCCCATTTCAAAGAATATTCGAAAAATGGGAATAGCTTTATATTTATAGTATTAGACCACTTGACAAAATTTGTGTTTCTAAAAGCCATGTCTAAAGCGAACTCTAGAAACGTGATAAAATTTTTAATTTCCGAAATTTTTCATAAGTTTGGCACGCCCGAGACCATTGTGTCGGATAATGGGAAGCAATTTATTTGTAAAGAATTCCAGGAAGATGTTGAAAAACTTTGGAATTATTCACATGAAAACGGCGACCCACTCACCACAAGCAAACGCTTCAGAGCGTGTAAACCAAACTATATTGGCCGCTATAAGATCTTATTTGCAAAATGACCATACCGAATGGGACAAATACTTGTCTAAAATTGAATTTTCAATACGTTCGTCTGTCCAAACGTCAATTGGGGTGACACCATATTTTGCCTTTTTCGGCATGAATATGATTTCACATGGGAGCATATACAAATTAGCAAAAGAATTACAGAACCTAGGTGATCCCGAAATTAACGTCATACCAAAGCCAGTTAAAATCGATTTAATACGAAAACAAATAAGAGAAAAACTTCATAAGGCCTATTTGCGGAATGAAAAGAGCTACAATACGCGCTGTCGCCAGGTAAAATTTATACCGGGACAAGAAGTTTATCGACGCAATTTTCAACAAAGCGATTTTAAGAATAATTTTAACGCGAAACTGGCCAGGAAATTTGTAAAATGCAGAATTGTCCGTCCTGTAAGCAATAGTCTATATGAGGTAGAAGACCTTCAGGGGAAAGTGTTAGGGTATTTCACGCCCAAGATTTGAAGCAATAGTTTTAAATTCTTTGTAGGTTCTAGTCCTAAATATTTCACCCACAAACCAAGCTTCCAAAGAGTTAAATAAAAAGGAAAGTTTTCTAATTTTTTTCCGGTTTATAGATATATTATTTATTTGTTTAATTACTTCTACATAAATAAATAATACTAATAAATATTATAAACTGCAAACTTAACTTTACTTCTGTAATATAACTATCTCAATTAAATTTTGTCAGATTTTTATATCATGTTTATACCTATTTAGGACGTTTTTTTTTTTTATTTATTTATTATATTTTTTTTTATTTTTGATACTTTTTTTTAGACCAGGCGGATGATGCCCTTATAGTGAGGAAACAGATAAAGTGTCTTAGTTTGCCTTTGTTCACAAGTTTTATTTTTCATTTGTGTGTCACTATTTTTGCTCAACCATAACGCCAACGTTTGTAAGCTGGTTACATTTTGTAACCGTTACCAATCTATTAGTGCCTTTCCGTTTAAACGTTCTGGGGAGCTATGCCATTAAGAACTAGGAAAGGTTAGTCACTTAGAATGGCAACGTTCTTCTGATTCCGGTCTTACAGCAAGTTGAGCCAAACATTTAGTGAACTTTAGAGAACAGTTTTTCGCTCGGAAATACTGTAATTGTTTGTCATCAACTTGTTGAAGGCAATTAAAGTTTAACTTTTTCTGTAACTTGGCAATATTCATAACTGCCATATTCATAAAAACATATTTTAGGCTTGTTGCAGGTTGATGAAACGAATTTTCTATGAAAATTTGTTTAATAAACCTTTTATTAATAAAAAATATTTTTTTTTTATGAATATGGGGTTAAATCGCGAAAGAAAATTTTTCGTAAATTTTTTTTTTGGTCTTTAAATAAACCTACTTGGAAACACTTGCATTTATATATGTATATATAAAAAAAGAGTTAGACTAATGTATAAATAAATATTAGTGTAGGAAATAAGATTGAGTAGGACTCACCGAAAATTCACTTGGCATATGCCGGAACCTTTCTGTTTTCTTCCCGATCTATTGTACCCATATATCCTGAATTAGAAGAATCTGTGAAAAAGGAAGAATAAGTTAAAGATCTGGTATATACGTTAATTGAAAGAAAAATATTCTAAAAAGGTGTTATGCAGTAAACATTTTTTTTTAGGCCAACCGTTTTAGAGAATTTTAACTTCTAATCTAATATATTAATATATTTTAATTTTAATTTTTTTTTTTTTGGTTTTGCTTTTTGAAATACAAGGGGTACTTCTCGCCGAAGCCTGTAGCTTCGGTGCTTTTAGTCCTTGTTTTTTCATTTGAATTCAAATTTGCAAAAATAAATATGTTTTTTGAAGTCATTAATTTGGCGTTTAATTTTTATACATATTTTGTTTTTTTGCTTTTATGAATAAGTTTTCTTACCTGCGACTGGTCTGCAGTTTTAGGAAGTTTTCACCTATGGGCCTTGAATTCCGTATCTTAACCTAGGGAGGAAAAGAAAATAGGAGTTAGAATTTTTATTTATTTATTTATTAAAAAAAAAAAAATAAAAAGGAAAAAGCTAAATTGTTCGTATCCAGTATAATATGGGTACATAAAAGAATTTGTTTTTAAATTTCATTTGTATTTTATCACTTATCACGTTTTTTTATTTTCGCATACATATTTTATACCGGCTTTATTACATGCAAAACTTTTTTTTATCTTCCTTTTTGATAATAAATTGCACTACCATAATTTGGTCACAACACTTTTGTTCGCCACGGTAATTTATTTTCTTTAGTTCACCTTTCATGCAAATGAGTAAATAGGTACCTGTTTTTTTTATTTATTAAAATTTTTCAATTTTGATTTTTTTAATTTACTCACTATCTATAAATTAAGCACGATTTATCACTATTCTGCGTAACTCCGTTTCTGTTACCCGTCGCAGTAAGCACTTTTTTCAATAAAAATTAATTTTTTTTGTAGCACACTAAATTTCATTTTTTTTTCTCTTACCTTACTTATTCCGGTTTCCACACATCAAAAGAAAAATTCTTGTCCTGGTCCTTGGGGCGGTCCGCAACAAGTTTTCCTATAAATAGAAAGCACGAGAAGAATTAATAAGTTGTTCCTTAATTAAAAGAATGTAATAACTTACCATTAACATGGCCAGTGGAAGAAATATGCCATTTTTCGGTCGCCGCGTCGCTGTCGCCGGCATTATAACCTCTAGTTAAATGAAATTTTATTTAGATTTTTGTTAATTTAATAATAATTTTTGTACTTAATTAACTTTTTTTTTATGGCCACCTCTACTGTGTTCTGCTGCAGCAACCATAATTTCCTGTAAAGAAAAGAAGAGTTTTAATAATAAAATACAAAAAAATAATTATAACATATGAGTATTTCATAGTAACTTACCTTGTGGTTTTTGCCTCCATTAAAGTTTTGTAATACAGCACGAGTACTATTTCTCGTATTTTGCTTTCTCCTTTTCGTCAATGAAACTGTGCTGCCATAGTGGCCAAATATTTACAATCCACACAGGGTGGTGTTAATGAATGAAAATTGATGAGTGTTGCCAGACCGTAATTTTTTTTTGAGAAATCCCTAAAATCCCAGAGAACAAAAACGTCATCTGGAGTTACTAAAAATTAAAGAAAAACATTTCCCTCCCATTCTGCATCCACTGATGGACTGTAGAATGGTTGGGTTTGTCGTGTGTACCCTTAAGGGGTTAAACCGAATTAGAAGGTTGGCAACGCTAACGTTGGAAAGAAAAAGGGACAACACTAGGAGTATTAAGGGAGATAAATATAGGTGTAAATGAAGAAGAATAATAAATATTAAAAAGGTAAACAAACAAACAAACAATTAGAAGCGTAATAGCTGAAAATTGTCTCTCTGAAAAACAAAAAAATAATGCCATGATCAGACATTTTGCTTGACCGAGGTTTCTTGGCCACCAAAGAGGAAAATGTCGGCCCTTTTTAATTTTCGCCCTGGACGATAAAAGATGTGGTAAGTGGTGGCATTAGTGGTTGAGTGAAATATATAGACAATTCCATTTAAACAAAAAAATAAAATAAAATAAAGTAACAAAATATTTTAAATAAATACTATTTTATTGAAAAGTGAATCGTGTAATTAGATAACAAAATTTGCAATAAAATTGTGAAGATGTAAGACCTTTAACAAATGCAATAATTAACTACTATTTTAAATATGCTTAAATGTGCAATTTCAAAAAAAGAAAGCTTAAGACTAAAAATTTTTAAACCAAAAATTTATACTGAAAACAAGAATTTGTGTAATTCAACACCTTAAAGCTAAAATAGAGTAAAGCTAACATTTAAAAACAATTTTTAAAATTTAAAGAAACAATTTATAAAATTTAAAAACAAACAAAGCCACCACATCATCGCTGCCACATCCACTGTGGGAACTATCACCATAGCATCAGCACCACATCACCCTTTCCAAGGTCAGGTATTCTGCCAATTCGTTAGACAAAGACAAATACGACGGTCAACTAAAACGGACGAAATATAAACTTTATATATATATATGTTTTTGTGTATAGGGAAACCAAGTTTTTATTTACCTCTAGAGTTAGTCCCTGGTTGGTATTGGCCCAGGTGCGCGTAATATTAGGGGTTGAGCTCAGGCCTGTCAGTCGTCGTAGGGTTAGTTGCCCAGGGGTATAGCCTGTTTTCCTTAACCTAGAAAACTTGTAGAAAGAAAAAGGCATATATATATATTTCGTTTTTGGTTGTTTAATGCAAAAATGAGACACTTACCCAGAACAGGAATTAAGTAGGACACGTGACGGACGGACGGCAGTTCCTGTCATCCGCAATCGCCCAGAGGATAGCTGGAAAAAGAAATATTAAAATAAAATAGAAATTTCAGCAATTAATTACCTTTTTTTTATTAAAACTTGTTTTTTTTTGCAATTAATATTTTATTTTTTTTTTTATTTCGTTTTTTATATTAAAACGCTATAATTTGCTGCAAATACTTTTTTTCCTTTTTATTTATTTAATTAAATAATTTATACAAATTAGAATTTTTAATAAAACTTTTTTTTTAATTGTTATAATGAATGGTAAAACGTAATTCTGAATCTTTTTATTTAAAATAATGAGTAGATAAACTCATAGGGGAATAACAATAGGAGGTTGAGGGGATAAAGGGAGCGAGGGAGATTTTGGGATGATCAAAATATTTTTTTTACAGATCATCACGGTGAAGTCCGAATGGATTTTATGTGGGAGGGCCATAATTGGTATTACACCTGCCAATTACACTCCTAGAGGTAACGGTGTAGAAAACGGGTGAGTACATGGTGCAAAGTTTTTATTACAATAGAGTTGTTATGGTTCATTTCGGGTTCTTTTTTTTTTGTTATATAATATTTCTATCGTTCGTTTAATCGGCTTGCATGGTTTTTTTGTGTAGTAGCAATTGGCATCGATTGGTTGGCAAGAACCACCCTAAAACGGCGAGCCCTAGCCGGACTTACGCCAGCATGCCAGCGCCGCCAACAATCTGGCCACATCTGACCTTAGGGTTTTCTGTTGTTGTTTTTTCCATAAAACACCAGCTACTACTGCTACAAATAAATTCACAAAATCGTTTTGCAATTCTGGAGGATGAATTTTCTGAAGCACTTAACGTCATAAAAACGTCAAAGCCACCCCCGATATATCTTAGAGAGCAAAACTCAAGTGAGCTAATAAAAAGTTTAATCTCGGTGATAGGTGAAAATTCGTTCAATTCGTGCAATCAAGCGTGGTAATATAAACGAAACAAAAATACAGGTTAATCACGAGAATGATTTTCGTAAAATAATTAATAAGTTTGAAGCACTTAAAAAAAGCTTCTATACATACCAACTGAAAAGCAGCAAAGGTCTTCAGGTTGTGATAAAGGGCATTGACTCATGCGTGGACCCAGACGAAATAAAAACATTTTTAGAAGAATAGGGCTTCAAAATAAAAAATGTTACAAATATTAAAAATAGGGAAAAAAAATCCCCAACCAATATTTCGGGTGGAGTTAGAGCCCGGCGATGTTAAGCTAAAAAAAAAATTAAACGCATCCCATTTACAGTTTAAAATACATTCTGTACAGAAAAATCACGATAGAGGAGCCGCACAAAAGATATGGGCCCGTTCAGTGTTTAAACTGCCAAGAATTTGGTCATACTAGGGCATACTGCCATTTACCCCCTGTTTGCGTCGTATGTGGAGAATTACATGGTACCGTCCGGTGCGATTAGTCCAAAAATGACCCTAATGTAAAAAAATGTAGAAACTGTGGTGGTAACCACACTGCCAACTATAGAGGATGCCCGGTATATTCGATTGTCAGGCGTTCTGTTGGACAGAAACTTAATCCCCCTCAAACGCAGGCAACTAATCAAGGAAACACGTACGGCGTCCAGATGCCTCAGCCAAATATTAACAGAACCTCGTACGCTAATGTATTAAAATCTAATCCTATGCAACTGCAAGGTGATGTACCAAATAACGACGAAATTCCCATTTCTAATTAAACTCGGCTAGAAAAAACTATGGAAACATTAGTGCAAACAGTTAACAATTTTACTAACACAATGGGTAACATGATGCAAGAAATGCTAAGAATGCAATCGATGTTATTGCAAGCTGTACTAAACAAGCCATGAACTGTTTAAAAATTTGCTTTTGGAACGCAAACTTCATCCGTCAACACAAAAATGGACTAGAATACTTCCTTAAAAATAAACAAATTGATGTTATGATGGTTTCTAAAACTCATCTGACCTCAAGAAATACGTTTGAAATCAATGGTTATATATTATATGATACCAAGGACCCTCGAGACAGAGCTTGTGGCGGTTCTGCCATTTTGATAAAGAAGAGTAAAACACTACTTAATGTGTGATCATCGTGAAGATTATCTCCAAGCAACGAGCATTTGCGTTGAGGAATTATCTCGAAACCTAGTAATTTCATCATTATACTCCCCACCTAGATTTTCTATATCAGAAAGCCAATATAATAAATATTTCAAATCATTAGGACCCGGCTTCCTGGCCGCTGGCGATTATAACGCTAAACACACTTTCTGGGGGTCACGACTTATTACACCTAAGGGTCGTGTTTTGTTTAACACAATTTGTAAAATGGATCTAAATGTGGTCGCGAGCGGACAACCAACATATTGGCC
The DNA here is from genome assembly GCA_943735925.1 of Pollenia amentaria. Taxonomy (NCBI): domain Eukaryota; kingdom Metazoa; phylum Arthropoda; class Insecta; order Diptera; family Polleniidae; genus Pollenia; species Pollenia amentaria. The sequence continues at coordinate 22,072,652 of OX031011.1, forward strand.
TACTGATCAGCAAAAAGTTCCAGATGTCATCGATTTTGGAGTGGTTAAAAACATCCCCGCAGAAACGATTTATGTTGAAGCTTCCTTAGAATTATCTTCTGATCACACACCTACAATTCTTACTATAACAAATCCTAATAGAATTGTATCTCCGTCTGATAACTTAGTGACGTCAGCCACTCAAATAAATTGGTTAAAATATAAAAAATATCTAAGTACCCACTGCACTGAAAATATTCCGCTTAGTACACCGGAGAATGTGAATATTTCTATTGTAAATTTTGACAGTTATCTGAAACTAGCTGTTCGACATTCTAGTATAACCCTCAAAAAAACCAAAAATAGTAAAATATATTCTGCAGATGTCGAGCGTCTCTTGACTGAAAAAAGGAGAGCTCGAAGAGAATGGCAATTGCATAGATCCCCTCAACTTAATTATTTACTAAAAGAGTGCACAAAATGGTTAAGAAAGTTATTGCAGTCTCAGAAAACGGCTTCCCTGGAAAAATATCTTAAGGAACTTGATGCAATTTCTCAATCAGACTACTCATTATGGCGTGCAGCTAGAAATCTTAATAGACCAGTTATCACTTAACCACCGTTAAGAAACCGAAAGAAACTTAAATGGAAGTTGGGCACGAAATGATGAAGAAAAAGGAAATATTTTTGTTAATCATTTGAAAAACGTATTTACCCCGCATACATCTCCCGATATTGCAGTCGAGTTGCCACCTTTGCTGTTAGAGCTGCTGTTCCACTTAGATTTGAAATAAAAGAAATCGAAAAGGCTATTCATGATTTAAACCCCAAGAAAGCCCCTGGGTTTGATAAGATCAGCAACTAAATGCTTTTAGAGCTACCCAGCATAGCAAAGAAAATTATTCTCTTGATTTTTAATGCTATTTTACGCCTTGAATACTACCCACAAGAATGGAAAGTATCCTTAGTTACAATGATACCTAAGCCAGGGAAGGATCCTACAAAAGTTGAGTCCTATAGACCCATAAGCTTATTGTCTAATATATCAAAGCTGTTTGAGAAGCTGTTAGTGTCAAAATTAGCCCCAATTTTAAATGTAAATAGATGTATTCCTAACCTTCAATTCGGCTTTAGAAGAGAACATAGCACTATTGAACAAACCCATCGTATAAAAATATTGTTCCACCCTCTTCATCGATGTTTCTCAAGCTTTTGATAAAGTCTGGCATGAAGGCTTATTACATAAATTGAAGTTAAACTTACCAGTAAACACACACAAGCTGTTAGAAAGCTACTTAGTCGGTCGAAGGTTTATTATTAAAGAATGTGATTTTATAAGTTCTCCTCAGCCAATTGACGCTGGAGTCCCTCAGGGAAGCAACATGGGCCCACTGTTATACCTTATATATACCTCAGACATGCCAACCAACAACCACCACACTTACTTCAACATTTGCTGATGATACAGCTTTTTTAAGCGTACACGAAAACTGTCATGAAGCATCCCGTTACTTGCAGGATCATATATTTGAACTGGAAAAGTGGTTAAAACAATGGAGGATAAAGGTCAATGAGCAAAAATGCGTACATATAACATTCACCTTGCTTCGGGATTCATGTCCGCCTATTAAAATCAATAATCAATTAGTGCCCCAGCAATCGCATGTAAAATATCTCAGTATTCATCTAGATCGGCGTTTGACATGGAAATGCCATATAGAAGCAAAACTAACACAAATGAAACTAAAAGCAATTCAAATTTATTGGCTTATTGGAAGAAATTCTGTTCTTAGCCTCGACTGCAAACTTCTACTTTACAACTCTATATTAAAGCTAATCTGGTGCTACGGTATTCAGCTATGGGGCACTGCCTCGGCCTCAAATATCGAAAAAATTCAAAGGCGCCAAAATAAACTTCTTCGAATAATCACAGTCGCTCCCTGGTATGTTAAAAACTTTAATATTCACAAGGATCTCAATGTGCCATTAGTAAAAACTATTATAACGAAGTACGCAGCAAAATATTTAAAAAGGCTTGAGTCGCACCCAAATCCACTATCTCGAAATATTTTAAATGACAGTGGACACTCTAGATTAAGGAGAAGAGATACTGCAGGACTCATCCGACGAGAAGACCGCTAAACATCTAAATATGTGAACGGAAACCGTGAGGAGGAAAATTTTCGTCTAGCATTGGCAGGACAAAAATAAAGTATTAGTATAAGATTTGATTAATTATTGTTAGTTCATATTTAATATATGAAGATTCAATAAATAAATAATGAAAAAAAAAAAAAAAAAAAAATTTAAAGACATTTTAAGTGAAAATATTATTTATCATTTTTGATACTATGATGCTGGTGGGTGGCACGATGGCACAATTTTTAGGGACGCCTTCCTATTAGCCTGAGGTGGTGGTTGTGCTGTGTGAGGTTGCAGTTGTGCTGTGAAAGGTGGCGGTTGTGCGGCTTGAGCCGGTGGTGGTGCGTAGTAAAGCACACATGGTGGGTATTCCGTTTTTTACCTTTATATTGAAAAAAAAAACGCTGCCAGCGCAATGAGAGCACTTGTACTTCTTAAAATAAATATATTTGAGTTACACATCGTTACACTTGTGTTATGAAAACAAGACATTATTTTTATTTTATGAGCTGTTTTCACAACACAAATCATTGAACGTGTAGTAAAATTGAAATGAAAAGCATATTAATTTTACTAAACGTTCAATCACTTGTGTTGTAAAAACAGCACATTAAATTTACTTACCATCCTGGCGTGCAATCCTAACTATTGTCTTCGCCACAAATGTAACCAGATATAGCAACTTTGAAGTATGAAAATCATGTTTTCCTGTGTGATTACCATGAAACATTTCCATGTGTTAAGATCTTAAAATAAATATATTAAAAACATAATAAATGAAGATTTTTGTATGCTGAATGGGTAAGTGTAAGGTGGAAAGATATAAAAGTGTTAGTTAGTTAATTTTGCCTGTTTATTTATTTTCTTCCAGGCAAAAATTACTTATGGATTTCGCCCAAACAAATTCCGTAAAATGGACCAACCAGTGGAATCTTAAGGTGTTTTCTTTTCTACAAAAAATGTGAAATTTTAGTTAAAAAATGCAATTTGGTGTTCGGTTCATAAAAATGCTTCGCTCTCTAAAAAGGTGGCTTGTTTTATTCTAAAAGATGCACCCTTACTAATGGCACTTTACACCCCGTATAAATCGGCAGTGCTGATAATGCCCTGTAAAAATATATATGTAACACTATTAAATAATAAAATAGAAAAATACTAGCAAATTTACTATTTTTTTAAATATTTTTGAAAATTAAATAACCACCATCAAAAGTGGTATAATAAAAAGAAAATTACATAACTAAATAATATATTACTAAACACTGCTGTATACATACGTGTCCCTGCAGTGGTATAACATAAAAGGATTAAAACGTTTCGATCATCAATTGGTGATGACCGACGTATGCCATTACCACTATTCACCCTGCAACAATGGTGACGGTCGTAATGACATAGGTACCTTTAAAATATAAGTTTTAACACGCCCCAGGATGAAACAATTACATACTAGCAAGTCGCTGGCCGTGTTAACTTAATTTAAGTAAACCTTATTGTAAACTTGCCTTTTGTAAATGTAAACGGTCAAGTTACTAACGAACGTAACAGTTCTAAAAAGCTTATTCTTATCCTCTAAATTTTTTTGAACATTTTTTAATACATAATTTTTTATTCACTACAAGTGAACCAATAATTTTTGGGTCAAGGGTTAATATGTTCATTATGAAGCATAAATTATTTTAAATTAGTTAAATAAATTTATTTCAGTTTTCTTTTGACCGTATTCTTTTGCGTGAACAAAACAAGAAACGGCCACAAATATATTTTACCACGTTTGTTTTGGACATACAACTTAATTTTTTTGCAGTTATTCCTCTGCTCGATTTGGAGCATAATCACTAGGCTAGGATTTTGAGTTTTTTCTTTAAATGCATATGTATTAATATATACTTTCAATAAACCAATTTTACCAAATTCCCGGTTATGAATGTGTACATTGTTGCAGAGTAGATGGGTACGGAGGCACTTCTGTTTATATACGTGATAACTTACAATTAGTCAATTCACAAGGTATCCTAACATGTCATATTGTCAAAATGTCCTAATATTTCACAATGGTTTAAAAATATTGTTGTACGGCTCAGCCGCTCAGCGCTGGACTTTTCTGATTAATTACGACAGCACAATAAACACAGCAAGCAACGTTCTATTTATTTAAGACACTTTTTGTTAACAAGCCAACAACAATATTTTTAAACCATTGTGAAATATTAGGACATTTTGACAATATGACATGTTAGGATACCTTGTGAATTGACTAAATATAGTATAGAAGTATGTGAAAGTAAACAATTTTGTGAAAGAATTGTATTATCATTGGAAAATTTAAAAATTAATGGAAGACCGCTTAAAATAATATCGTTTTACAGATCCCAAAAATGCGATGTCAATAATTTTTTCAGTATTATAGAAAATTTAATAAGTGCATATGGTAGAAATTTCTGTATTATTGTGAGAGATTCCAATATTGACTTTTTAATTAATTCTTCGTGTGGGTTTTCTAATTTACTTGAAACTTATGGTTTTAAAAATTGTCATACACTTGTGACTCGACCAACGTCTGGGACGTCAATAGATAATGTATTCAGTAATATTTTAAACACACTAACTGTTGATGTTATAGAGTCCGATTTATCGGATCATAATATGATTTCTTGTAGAAGTTGGAGTAGTGATTTGTCTTTTGTCGTGTCCACACGTTTTTATATTTAGTCCGCTGTGTCTGTGTCAATTTGTGAAAATACGAAAGTGTCCGTGTGTGTCCGTGTTTAAATAACAGAAAAGAACTTACTTATAAATTAAAAAAATAAAAAAAACCCGCAACCAAATATAAATAAATAAAATCTAAATAACAATAAGGAGAAATAATTTATGAAACAAACAAGATTTATTAAAAAAAAAAAAAAACAAACGAAATAACAAAATAAACAAACAACAACAATAATAACAATCTGCCAGTGATGGTCTTTTTCGGCGTTGACCAGATCAGGGCTTTTATGGTCCTTTTATGGCATTGTCCATTGTGTACCCCCTATAACCGTCCACCATATTCGTGTTAGTACGGATGTATTTGTGTTAATCGTTGTTGATCTGTTTTGGTGATGAAGGTATAACACTGATCACCAAACAGTTTCTAAACGGCAATTAGCATAGAGATATCCGTACTTTGCGTTTTATTTGAATTTTTTTGTGTTGTGATGAGAGGTCGGTTTCGAATCGACTTCTGTAACATACGTGGGCTGAGAACGAATTTTTTTTCTGTATACGCTCACGTTTGTCTCCATCGGCCGGATGTTTTCGCCTTATGTGAAACACAGGTATCTGAAAATTCTGATCCACTGGATTTTCAGATTCCTGGGTATCACCTTCTATCCCTATTTGATCTTCATCGGGGTCTTGCTATATATGTACGCAATGAAGTTGTGTATCAATGCCAGCAACCAGTGGGCATGTTTGATGCGGAATTTAACTGCCTTTGGGTTAAATTCAAAATCAATACGCACTTTTTGCATTTCGGGTTTCTTTACAGAAGTCCAAACGCGGGAAGGGATATCACATTATCGCGCTTCGACTCCCTTTCCGACTCAATATCGAAGATTCTTGAGAATTGTCCGGACAGTGAAATCGTTGTTGCTGGTGATTTCAATGTCCACAATTCTGCTTGGCTTCACCACTCGGGCCGTACAACCTATGAAGGCCAATATGTTGAGCTATTTGCTGCACATAATCACCTCGTGCAACTGGTGAATGAACCAACACATATTCCATGTGTTGATGGGCACCAACACAATACCCTTGACCTCTTCCTCTCTTCGCACCCTCAAAAGTACGAAGTTAAAGTTCTAGCACCTCTCGGTAACTCGGATCATTGCACCATTTCTGCCTCTTTTCCGTTCTCCGAACTTCGGAACGTTTCACGACAGGCTATGAAACGATCAAAATTTGTTTACGGGAAAGCACGTTGGGTTGAACTCAACGACTTTTTTCGGCATTTTAATTGGAAACTCTGTTTCCTTGACAATGACGTCAATGCCATGGCGAAAATGGTTGAAAATGTTATTATGCTAGGAATGAAAATGTTCATTCCAGCTAAAAATGCTTCGAATAAACCTAGGTCCAAATCCTGGTTTAATCAGACGTGCAAATCAGCAGTCAGATCCAGAGAGGAAGCATTCAGAAATTGGCGTGTCAATAAAACCGCTGATACTGAATTGCTACGCAAAATGGCAAGGTCGTCGTGTGCCAAAGTGCTAAGACGGGAAAAAACTCTTCACGAGCAACGTCTTCGTGCTGAAGTTCTTACTGCTCCCCGGGGCAGTAAAAGCTTCTGGTCATTCGTTAAAAGAGTAAGGGTTAATGCTAGTTCTTCAATACCAACTCTTTTAAAGGATGGCCAAACATTCACGAACCTGGTTGATAAGGCTAATTGTTTTGCCGAATTATTTGCAAATAATTCTAGCTTACCAGATAGCAATCAACCACTACCCGAACTCGAAAAAGTATCCGTAACTATGCCCAACATATTTTTTCGGGCTCGAACTGTTAAAAAGGTTCTTGCGGATCTCGACATAAACAAGTCTCCTGGCCCGGATGGTATACATGCACTGGCCTTGAATCAGTGCTCTTCGACGCTAGCTCGTCCCTTAGCAAATCTTTTCAGCACTCTATACCATGCTGGTGAATTTCCCGTCTGCTGGAAAGTTGCTAATGTAACGCCAATTCCTAAAAAAGGAGTGGCTAATAACCCTGAAAATTACCGCCCAATTGCAATTTGTTCGGCACTTTCCAAAGTTATGGAGAGTATGGTAAATCACCATCTTGTAAAATTTTTAGAGTCAAATTACCTACTAAGCGACCGCCAGTATGGCTTTCGTAGAGGTCGTTCTACTGGAGACCTACTGGCCCTGTTATCAGAAAAATGGTGTCGTTCCATTCACCATTTTGGTGAAAGTAAGGTAATTGCTTTAGATATTTCCAAGGCGTTTGACAGAGTCTGGCATGGTGCACTCTTGTCTAAACTTGTTGCATTTGGTGTCGGTGATAATTTCTCTCGATTTATATCGAGCTTTCTCAGAGATCGCTCTATACGGGTTGTTATAGATGGGGTTTCATCAAACGAGTTCAAGATTCATTCAGGGGTACCGCAAGGCTCCGTTCTTTCTCCTACTCTATTTCTTATTTTTCTAAATGACCTCTTATGTCAAACTTCCAACCCTATCTATTCTTTTGCAGATGACAGCAACCTTTGCCATTCGTATTCATTTAGTTACAGACCAGGCGTGTCCGATGTTTGTGCTATGAGACAGAACATGAATGATACGCTTGGCCGTGACCTAGACATAATCTCAGAATGGGGTCGTGCGAATAGGGTCGAATTTAATGCCCGAAAGACCCAATGTTGCGTACTAACGCATAAACGCGCGACGGATCAAGGTGCCTCATCTGTATGTATGGGTGGTATAAATATTGAGGAAACAGAATCTCTTGATGTTCTGGGCATGAGGATACAATGTGATGTCCGATGGACAGAACATATATTCAAGGTGTCGAAAGAAGCATTCAAGTGCCTCGGTTTTTTGAAACGGTGCAAGATATACTTCACTCCATCTGATCTCCTTACTATTTATACCACCTATATCCGACCGAGAATGGAATACAACTCTCATGTGTGGGCCGGTGCTTCAAAGTCTATTTTGGAGCTTCTCGACCGCGTGCAGGAGAGGGCGAAGGTTCTCATTGGCGACAGTAGGGTATCCAATTCTATTGACTCCCTTGAGCACCGTCGCAATGTGGGTTGTACTTGCCTATTTTATCGGTACTACAACGGGATGTGTTCTGATGAAATTAGGGATTTGGTTCCCGAGACCCATAGCTTTGTTCGTAACACACGTTTTTTCTCAAGAGCACATCCTTTTGTGGTCGATTGGCCGGTGAATCGTACAATGCATTACAGGGAAAATTCGTTTTTTGGCCGGACTGTTCGTATGTGGAATAACCTTCCTGCTGAAGTCTTCCCTCTCACTTACAACATGAAAAAGTTCAAGTCGAATGTTCACAAATACTACTCCCTCTTTCCTCCTTCCCATAACCTATTTTCCTAGTTCCAACACAATGCATTGCATTAGTAGGGGTCATCCCCTGAGTGCTGGTCCCAACAAAAAAAAAAAAAAAAAAAAAAAGATGAGGTATATTCTGTTGAGGCACATTGCTCTGCGGTTGAGGTTGCTGCACATGGTTTAAAAACGAATTTTGCTGTGCCCTAGGTGGTTGCATCTCTGAGAAGTGGGGCACTGCATTCAAACCTGCCACGTTCTGTTGCGGCACAGCCTCCGTAAATCCTGTAGGATTTACTTGGCTGGCAGAAAAACGACTAACGGCTCGCGCCATCTCTTGCTGCATTTGGGCTTGCATCAATTGAATTTTCCTCGAGAACTCCTCCTGGATTTGACGTACTCTATCACCGCCCATATTTATATTATCTTCCGTCTGATGGATGGTTTGAGTAGCTGCTGTGCTCTGGCGGAATTCTTGCTGCACATTCCTGGCAGTGAGGCTGCTGTACTCTGGCGAAATTATTGTGCTGTTGGTCACATGGGACTCATTGGACAAACCGGTGCTATCATGTGCCAACGACATAAACTGTTGCACTGGTCCCGCGGTAGAGACACTTGTTTCCACTACAGATCGCGGTACGTTTTCCATACTAAGATTTGTTTCAAAATTTAAATTTTCTAAAGCTATACGATTGCGGCTTGAACGCGTTAAAACCATTAGAAAATAATTTTATTACCTTAAAACCTTTGCTTCCAAATGGTTAACAAACCTTTCAAAAGGTAAAAAAAATTCAACGTTTGTTCTATTTCGTATTGATAAATTAATTCATTTAACTATAAATGAATATATTTTGGTGGGCTTCGTGTTGCGTAAAAAAAAAAATTATTAATCTTATTGAAAATCAAAAACAAAAAGAAATATAAGTAAAAAAAAAATTATTAATTTTACTGAAAATTAAAAAAATTATATTGACCAACTAACAAAATGGTATATTCTGTCAATAGGCTTTTCAGGTGAAGGTTAAAAAGACGAGGTAAATTTATAAACTCCAGAGGTAAGTTTTAACCTCAGCTAAAACATTCGGTGCAAAAATAAAATTTTTTGTAATTTTCAGGTGAACCTAAGCATAAGCATTTTGTACACGGGTGCCAAAACTTGAGACAAAAAGTATAATGATGAAAATAAAATGTGACTATGCATTAAAATTTTGGATGGAATCCCAAAATCGTGTTTCGAAAGCAGCTATAAAATTCCATGGTATCGCTAGTTACCAAAATGAAACCAGTCTACTTTGAAAACAGTCATTAACGATTACTTTTCCTTCTTACAAAAAACAAACCCTGTTCTGTTATCGCAAACGCGAAAGAAGCTACATGGCCAGATCCTTCGGGACGTACAGTCCATGGTAAGTTAATTGAAAAAAAAATATTATTTTGAATTTTAAACGAAATTTCCCTTTCTCCTAAACAGGCAACATTGCCCTTAACTTAGTGTCAGTACGCGTTGAGGACTCTTGGACTACTCAAACGGGACCTACACGAGCTGCAAGCAATGAGTCTGCTACCGCAGAAAAGAAAACGACTGGTTTTTTCATTTCGGGCCCCACGTTGGGCGCCATTTTTGTAGCAGTGGTAGCTGGTGTTTTATGAAAAAAACAACAACAGAAAACCCTAAGGTCAGGTGTGGCCAGATTGTTGGCGGCGCTGGCATGCTGGCGTAAGTCCGGCTAGCGCTCGCCGTTTTGGGGTGGTTCTTGCCAACCAATCGATGCAGATTGCTACTACACGAAAAAACCATGCCAGCCGAAATAGTTAATAATATTGGTCTCACAACATTGCTACTCTCACTAGATGACAGTATGCTTATTTACCTAGGAACTAACTTTGAAACCTTCAAAAGTAAAGGTAATAAGATCTTGCAAGATTCTAATTTAACAATTGTGCTCGTACCGAAACTTACTAACGTTTCTTCCGATTCTGAAAAACTGAGAACTATGCAAAAATACCATGATGATCCCGTTACAGGTGGACATCCCGGCATAACTCGTATTATAAAAAAAATTAAGACTTCAATATCATTGGAAAGGCATTACTAGAGATATAGCCAAATAGGTCATACAATGCCTGCAATGCCAAACCAACAAAACCAAGGTTAAAGGCAAGGAGTCTCTCGTTTTAGCACCTACTCCTCTAAAAGCTTTTCAAATAGTGATAATCGACACTATAGCACCTCTTCCACGGTTTGATTCACAAAATGAATACGCTGTGACTATAATGTGCGATTTAACTAATTATCTAGTTGCTATCCCAATAATGAATAAATCAGCCAGAAATGTTGCGAAAGCCATTATGGAAGATTTTATTTTATTTTTTTTTTTTTAGAGAAATTACACTTTACTGCTTACCATCATGAGACACTAGGTACTGTTGAGATATCTCACAGAACATTTAACGAGTATTTGAGATCTAATGTTTCATCAGATAAAACAGATTGGGATAATTGGTTAAAATTTTTTGTATATTGTTATAATACAACTCCATCTTCAGCTCATGGATATTGTCCAATTGAATTGATCTACGGAAAAATTCCAAGAGAGCTAGAGTTTACCAATACCAATAGCATAGAACCACTTTATAACATTGACGCTTATGAAAAGGAAGTTCAATTTAGACTCCAAGTAGCACAACGTCGAGCGGTCTACAAAGCTCCTATCACAGTAAAAGAAATTGACATTTCAACAATGTCACATTGATGGATACTAACGATAAACTTTTTACTGGCCACAAAAACAGAGACAAACGCCTGACTTAGTAAAAACAAGTTGTCTAGCAGTTAATATCAATCATTTAATTTTTCTAGTTAAAACGCTATATATAAAATTTTGTAACAAATTTTTAATATTTTTTTTAACATATTTTTTTTATTAGGAATACAATTGCATATGGATTCAATAAAACCATTACAAATAGGTAATAAATTATTTTCATTCTTCCATAAACAAAAAATAATTTCTTGGACTTTTAATTTGAATTTTTAACAATATATCATTTTGTATATCATTTTCTTTCTTTTATTTAATTATTATATGGCTATTTTGTATTTTTACAATGCCTTATACATAACCCAAGAATTTTTTCTCCACATTTCAAAGGGGAAGGGAATACGCATTTAGAACTAGACCATATAGTCTCTTAGTTTAAAAAAAAATAAAAAAAAATTTTTGGTAATTCAACGTTGTACTATATAAAAGAATAATCAACCTGATATTGATTATTCTTTTCCCGAAAAAGGGAGGTGTAGTGTGTTTGACTAAGACGTTGTTACCGTACCTTCTGTATGTGACACGAGCTTCACACTTCATGTAAGCAAAAATGTCCACAAACACCAAACTCATTGCTGGGATTATGCTAACTGGCAAATTCCCAGCAAAAATAAGTAGAATTATTTATATTATAACTGTGATAGTGTTAGCATATTTTTAGTTACTACGATTTAAAAAATTTTTCGTGAGAACAGTCGCTCAAGCGCTGTCTATAAGTGATTAAAAAATAGAAGTATGTGTTTTATTACAAAGCCACCACCCTAAAAATATTGATAATTTTTATACAAAAACTAACATAAATGGTTGAATAATGCACTGAATGATATACAATTTTGCACGCATTCGATCTATACGACTGCAAACCATACTGCCAAAATTTCAATACAGACAGACCATAAAAGATGAAGATATTGTGGTAAAATTTCTTCCAACTTAGATTCATATGGCCAGAAAAAATATCATGCAATTTTATAAAATTCACTGTTAACGCTTAAACTAATGACACTGCTGTATTGAAATTTAAACTAATTTTTTTTTTTGTAATACCAGAAATCAGTCTTCAGAATTTTGGGATGATTGGACCATAATTGACCATAAGTCCAATACAAATTACCCTCCTAAAACTTATTTTAGTTCGGCTAAAGCTGTTACGAATCATGATATTTTTCTCAAGCCAGTTCAAAGTTCTAACAAGAAACGCATAAATAAAACTTTCATATTGTCGGTCAATAATTTGATATAGGTCGAAACCGCAACCAATTTTAATACTGATGTTCGTTTTTGTGAAGCTTAATAAATAATACATATATGCATTAATCATATAGAGCCCACTCCCGTCGGTGAAAGGTATCAAAGATTCGGCACAGCCGTATATGGCACTCTAACTTGTCTTATCTGATATAAGCTTGAAATAAGTGACACTTTTTTTTTGCCCGTAACTGTATGTGATATATTTAACAAAAACTAAATTTTGGTTTAAAGTTTAAAATTATATTTATTCAATTTAATGACATTTCACATTCAGTAGGTCGTGCTCGATGAGAAAAGACGTGTTTCTTTTAACTCCGCATACGGTTCTTTTTTTTAACGGTCTGTCCGTCTGTTGAAATGGGTTTTCCGAAGACCCCAGATATGATGGAGGCTAGGTTTTTATACATTTATGTCACATATAGTCCGGAATTGGTTGCTATTGAAATTCAGGAAGATCGGTCCATAAATGGCTGAGATATGAGCAAAAAACCACGACTACCTCTAATTTTTCCCATAAATCCCATGTTGTTGTTGTTTTTTAAATTCTTTTTTTCTGCATATCTCGAGAGCGGTAAGAGCTACAGCTTTCAAATTTAGTACAAACATGTTGCTTGCCAATACACAAACTCTCTAAAAAATTTTTTTAAAATTTTTTAAAAATTTTTTTGCTATCTTATCTCAACTAAAGATGTTTTGTTAAAATGCCACAGATATATGTATATAATATATAATTATGTTTATTTATTGCATAAATATGTATATATATATCGCACTTGTTCAACAATAGTCTATTAACTCAAATTTTTTTTATTTTTTCACTTTTTGGAAAAAACGACACGTAATATTCATATCTAACTGCTGTAAAAAGATCGTGCTATTTTGTCCACTTTTTTTGCAATTAAACGGTTGGTTTAAAATTCTTTATTATATGCATTTAATGTAAAATTAAAATTTTTTTTGCTGATACCGAAAATTGTTAAATTTTGAGGTAATACAGTAAGGTAACTCACGTCACAAGTTACAGCCTGCAAAAGAGCCAAAGTGCAAATACATAACAACAATCACATAGAAAATTATTTGTGTACAACTAGCTAGCTGATTGTCTATGTGGTTGTTGTTATGTTTTGCACGTTTGCTTTTTCGCAAGGATGCAACTTGTGACGTGAATTACCTTAATAATGTTGTAAAAAAAATTACATATACATATCGTCACCTAAAAGACAAAACAACGTATCACCAAAAACTCGAAATTGAGTTTTTAGATGAATAGGATTTTCCATAACGTAATGTAATGTAATTTTAACTTTTCAGATCAAAAACTACCAAGTTGTAACTAAAAAACTCAAAAATTAATCCTGATTTAAAATGTTGGTTTCAAAATTGCAAGTAGTTTCCATTTTAAAACGTTTTTTCCTTGTCCTGGAATCTCTTACAAAATGATGATACGTTGTTTTGGATTTTAAGTGAAGGTGTATACAAAAAAAAAAAAACAAAAAAAAAAAATACAACAAATTAATAGTCTCAATTAAATATTTTTGGATTTTAACAACAATTTCTGCAGTAATGTTTTTGATATAAGTAAATGTTTTATTTACATGATAACATTTTATTTACATGATAACATTTTAAACTAAAATTTATTTTATTTCTGATTAATGGTTTAATTTAAAAAAATAAGTGAAAATTTTTTCTGTGTATTAACTTTTTTTTAATTTCAAATTATGAATTAATATTAAATTGTTTAAATAAATATTGTTTATATATATACGAGTACATATATGGCTAAATTGGTTATTTTTTTAAACTTATTTAGGAATCAAGGTTAAAGTTTGTCTTTTAAAATTATAAGCCTTAAGTACATAATTTTTTATACCGACATAAGCTGCAAGCAATTTTACAGCAATTTATTTACAAGTTTCCATCACGAAAACATTTAACAGAGACAAATCGTCGTGCCGAATTTATCTTGACGTATATCATAAGAAACTATTTTGGGAAATTGAATCTTTACAATAGCTTTGTGTTAAGCGTTCAACTCTGTTTTATTTAATACGATTTCAAACTACAAGGCGTGAGGGGCTTTTTGGTATTTTTTTAAATAAAGTAATGAATCTGCTGAAAGAGAGAAATATACTTTCGTCAAATGTTTTATTCTGGTTTACTTAACACGCGTGTTTACTACAGATATTTGTGTGAATTTTCAACCACAGCTTAGTAAATAAAAGTTTAATACATTTTGTTGTTGTGGTGTTGTAAATGTTAGTACGTTAACTACATTAAAAATATTCACAAGGGTACTTTACTACCAACAGAGAAAGCCGCTAATATAAAACTTCTGCGGGGGAGTACGAACTTAAAACATCAACTTTGGCAAAACAGGAAACGGATTTTGTGATATACTTAGGCACGACGAAATGAAAAGTTGGCGTGGCTCAAAATATATTTCTATCGAAAGAACGGCATTTATATAATATGTATAACTTTCTGTTCTTATCGCACCATGGTGAAGGGTATATAAGATTCGGCATCGCCGAATATAGCACTCTTACTTGTTTTAAATATTTTTGAAAATTAAATGATAACACTGGTTTACAGCCATAAAATACCAAGAACGCCACACGCCTAGATAAGTTAATTGGGACCTCCTGAACACGAAAA